>OY288265.1:17670187-18270187 GCA_958450335.1 Hibiscus tridactylites | reverse complement strand
AACACCAGTCTTGAGAAGGGTAAAGGTAAGAAATGATCTGATTTGATGATAGCGCCTTCGTCTGGATGCCAGCTTCAATTGTCTCTTCATTTCAAAATGTCTCGCAACAATTTACAGAAAGAATATCAACAGAACTTGACAAAGCTAGCAACACAGTTTAAGTTTCAGTATGGGCAAACGTCCAACAGCCAGCTAGTGCTGGTCCTGAATTTTGAGGGCGACCAATTCACTCTGTTGCTGTTGGTTTCTGTGTTTTGTACTGTTAGGGAACCATCTCTGGAGCCTCTCTGGCCAAAACCTGGTAAAGGATGCAAGCACTCATTATTTCCAATGAAAATAACAATTGCAAAAGCAGAAATACCAAAAACAAATAAAAAGAAACTACCATCGAAAAAAGGTTTGAAGATTTCTATCATATTTCCTAGCAGATATCCAATGTTTTAGGACCCAGAGGAGATGCCACTATCATTTCAATATTTAAAGTTGATCTCACGTTTCTTTATCATAATTTATTTGAAAACCAACAAGATTTTCTGTCGCGAATTCTAGCACTACAATGGTACTAGACTTGTCTATGGACTCGGTTATACTCTCAGCTGACTTTTTAATCACATAATATTCGAGCTTCTCAGGCTTGAAAAACCGTGTCCAAGACCCAACCCAACCAGTAACTTGGTCATTGGACATGCCTACTTATTCCTTCAAAAGTAAAAAAAAAAAGTTGAGATAACTGCACAAAATTTCAAATGTGATTAGTTCGGTGCATCGAGTGGTCTGATATTATATATGGAAAAGTCCTGTCAGATCCTATTGAGGAATGTATAATTTCTGAAGAAAATATAAGAAATTCAGAATTGCTACTTACAGTTCCAGTCTTTCAAAAATTGCTCGCCTGACTGAAGCATTCAAACCATAAGCTATTGAGTTGAAAAGGCCCTAAAATTTATAAACAATAGCAAAACCAAATTCTCAGAGAAGCTTAAAAAGAAGAACAAGCACTTCATTCTTTATGCAACACTAAATTAATTGCACTTAATGACCAACAACAACAACAACAACAACAATAATAATAATAATAATAATAATAATAATAATAATAATAATAATTGCACTTCAGAGGATCAAACGAGCTACAGATAACAAAAATTGATTTCCACTTCCAAACAACCTACAATCATCCATTGGAACCTGGCTATGGCAACATATCCATAGAAAATAGATAATAACCAAGGAAAATTTTCACAAAAAATGTTACTTGGAAAGTTGGGTTAGTTTCCAAAGTGGAACAAAAACAATCCGTTCTAAATTGACCGTACACAATTTTTCTCATAATATGTAGTAGAAGAAACTTGTTTTGCAAGTGAGATTTAATTCCCATACTAACAAACAAAATAACAGATACATACATAATTACATATGCAAATACATATGTGTAGTTTCAGAAGCCATTACCATGAGTCCAGCAGTGCCAACATCAAGAAATGAGAGCCAAAAAATCTTGTGGCCCGGCTCAATAAAATCGTGGATGCGGTTGATTGTGCCAAATGCCCATGATCCAATTAGGATTAGTGGGTAGTAACCCCACCGGTTCAGAGCCTATGGGAAACGAAAATCAATGACAAATAGCCTAAATTTGAATTAACAATGCTTAAAGGCAACATAGGAAAGAAACAGAAACAAGCTTATTCCAATGGTTAACTACAATCCTATTGCTTTCATAGGGAAATCTCAAAGAAAGTAGAAAAGGATGTAATTAACCATGAAAGCAGGAAACAATTAAGTCTGACTCTATATCAAACTAGGGCAGAAGCCTGAAAAAGTAGAACTGTACTTACATAGCAGTCTGAAATGAAGACATGTAATCATCAGATTCATAGCAACAAATAATGATTACAATGGATAATAAAGGTAGTGAACAGCATAAATGCACAATGACGAGGTATTTGCATTCAAGCAGTAAAAGCAACAAAAATAGAAAAGCTCATTTCATATCTTTAATTTCAAATCTATCATATGCTCTGATAAAAGTAGAATTACCTTTGTGTCTGTCCTTGAATCAACCTGGGATGCACGATCTGATATGCCAACTGCCATCTAAAATTTGCAAAGATAGAACACACATGACCTCGAAATTGCACAAGTTCATATCAGATCAAATCTATGAAAATAGATAAAGATATAGCAAACGTACACGAGTCGCATTGTTCAGCATGCGTATCACTTGAAAGTATGTAAAACCGTTGTAAAGAATCGCACCCCATAGTGGGACATAAAAAGTTATAAAGTGAACTGCCTGCATAGATATGCCAAATATGTCAGATAATTCTAGAATGCTAAGAAATCATGCTACACCTATCATAGGATAATTACAGGTCAAAGGTTTTTGTTAACCTCATTGTTCCATGCCCAATTAATGTGTATAAAAGAATATAGGAAACATGATTGTCGAGATACGGCAACTCAAAAGAAACATCCAAAAAGATAAAAGATTAAAAAAAAACGGGGTAAGGAAACATGAAAGCCTTATGAAAACCAAGTGGTTGAAGAATAAGTTGAATCTAGTAACATAAAGATTAGATCTAAGTGGGCAATCTGCCAGAGAGTGCTAATTTTCACTTGCCTTTCCCGTGCGACCTGCTTGTCCCCAACACCATGCCCCAAAATGTGTGTGGTCATTACCAATAGAATGTATGACAGTCACGACGAGTGAAGTTCCTGCAGGAAGTATTAAAGTCCCATATAAAAAGCTGGTTAACAGCATTTAAGGAGGGAGGAAGAATGATGTAAGCAAGGAAGAAGAAAAGAAAATGGCAAGTGTGAAGCACGATTGTAGATACGTTTGAAGCAGTAACAACAGAGTAGAAACAGAAACAGGAAGACATGAACGTTGCAAGGCTAAACAGAGTCGTAAGATACAGAAGATGAAAATAAAAATTGTGAGGGAAACATATATATATATATATATTATCATACCCCAAACATACAAGTGAAAGATTGCCTCCAAATCTTCAACATCAGTTTTGTGTCTAACAACAGTGCGATGAAGAGTAAAAGCAATAGTTGTTGTCCAAAGGAAGGAAGCAACACAGAAGAAATGCGTAGTGTAGCCCTGAGCATAACAAAAGAAACCTTTCGACGGATCTCTGCATTACAAAAACAGAATCATATTATGCATACATAATTTCGTTTTAGTACATGGGTAAATCCCAAATTCCCAGAAAATAATAGAACAGAATAGGTGCAATGCAATTGGAAATTGATAGCATGGTGGATGTATAACATACCCGACCATGTTAAAGAAGCTGCAAAGCATGTCCTGCACCGACCCAGAAAAGGAAATGAAGGGAGAAATGAGTAAAATTATCAGATCAGATTCAGAGGTATTAGAGAAATGCATAGCAAAGTAAAGTAAAACTGTAATAACGAAACAACCCAAGTTTCCTTTTCTTAAATTCCTGCATTGTACACATAAATTGGATCTTCAATAGCCATTTACAAGTTTAACGAAATTTCTAATCCTATACACTATATGGTTCTTTAACAATGAACAAAACAACTAATTGAAAGTTGTATCTACTTCAGTACCAGTAAAAAAGTATTGAATTTGAGGGAGAAAAAAAGGGGGAAGATTACAGAGAGAGAAAGGTAGAAGACGAGCTTGAAGGAGAACTTGCGGAGTTCCTTGAAGAGGGAGTAGCAGAGCACGATGAAGCCGGATCCGACGAACGAAAGACTCGATGCTCCACTGTTCACAGCCGTCAATATTCGGCGATCGTGAACGGAGAGCACCGTCGCCATTTCTTCTTCTGAAGTAAATTCTAATTCTAATTATGTGTATCTTTCGGGGAATTCCATCCAAAAATCAAAACTAATAAACGTGTACTGAACAGTAAAACATCAACATTGAGAATTTGAGAATTAAATGAATCGAAATCTGAATAATAAATGGGAAATTCTAAAGAAAGCGGACTAATATACCGTTCAAAAATTGTGTTATTGGAAACATTATAAAATAAAGTATAGAGTAGGTAAAGAAAAAAATTAGTAACCGACAAACTTAAGTTATCGGTTGGTATCGACACAAACATAACAAAATAAGTAAAACTACTTATTTTGTTGATAACAATATCATATTAGGTAACGTCTATTATGTTATTAAAGTTTAAGCTGATGGGGCACTGAAAATCTCACGATAACAAAATCGGTAAAATTAATTATTTTGTTGATAAGAGTATCAACATATTCGGTAGCGCTTTATCTATTTTGTTATCAAAGTTTAGCTGATGGTAGGGCTGTTCATAAAAAACCGAACCGATGTACCGTACCGAAAATCCTGAAAATCGGACTAAATGGTAAGTAACCGAACCAGAAAATTTTAGTTGAAATGGTACGATAACCATACCGGTAAAATTAATGGTTAAACGGTACGGTAATGGTTACATTTTTTTTAAGAAACGGTTAACCGAAAAACCCGCCAATTTTTAAAAAAATATTATAAAATTTTAGACTTTTAGCCCATTCAATTAGCAAAAAAAAAAACTTTTGTTAATTTTCTTAAAATTTTGCCCCTTTAATAAGCCCAAAGAAAAAGATAAAAAAAAAACTCATTAGTAATTTTAGGGTTTATTAATTTAATAATTTACTCATACACTCATATTCCTAATCTCTCTAACAACTCTTTTATAATTATTTTCTATCATTAAAGAGTGAAGACAGAAGAACGAACATTTTTATAATTATCTTAGATTTATTAATTCAACATTTTTAGGTTTTATTTTTCTTTATAAAATCGTGAATAAAGGGAAATAAATAGATATTTTTCTATTACATTTTTAATTTACTGGCAATAGTATTTGCTTGACACTTTTAGTTTGCTATTTTATAAAGAAAAATTTAATTTATTGTTAGAGTTGTTGATTCAATTGTTGATGTAAAACGGTTTATGGTTAACCGAGTAACCGTACCGAGTAAACTGGTTAACCGCTTAAGCGGTAACCGACCTAAACGAGACGGTAACAATTTATCAAAATGTCGAACTGAGAATTTCGGTAACCGTACCGAAAAGCTATGGCGGTACGGTTAACCGTCCATGAACACCCCTAGCTAATGGGGCCTTGAAAATCCGACGATAACAAAATCGGTAAAATTACTTATTTTGCTGATAAGAGTATCAACATATTCAGTATCGCCTAATTTGTTATTAAAGTTTAAGCTGATGGGGCCTTGAAAATCTGACGATAAAAAAATAGGTAAAATTACCTATTTTGTTGATAAAGGTATCAACATATCTAGTAAATTTCTTATTTTAAGCTGATGGAGCTTAGATTTTGATTTCGCTGGATGCCAAGATAGCAGAAAATCTACATCATGCTATATTTATTTATTAGCTGGAGGAGCTATATCCTGGAAAAGTGCTAAACAAACACTTGTAGCTTCTTCCATTATGGTAACTGTAACATCCCAAAAATTAGCCTAGAAGAATTAGAGGTCTAATTAATGATTAAGGGAATTATTAGATTAAATTCCTAAACGTTCGAATTGAAATTAGGTTTTATATGGACCAAATCGAAATATGGATAAATGTACAATAGGATTCGGTCAATTTATTTAGTGACCAATCCGAATAAGGATGAAAACTAAATGCTTGCATGCTAAAATGAAAGTACATGGATTACTACTAATTATAAGATGGAACCATAGTGTAATTAGAGACTTTATACAAGAGTTGTAGGAATAATAAAGGGTTAATTTGAGAGATTAGTTGGAGACATGACCCCTTGGTCATATCCCATTTAATGTGTTCCATCCCCACTTTCTCATTTCCTTAGCCGGTTATACAACCAAACCAACTAAGTTTCCCCACTCTTTCACACACATTCAAAACATCAAATAGAAATTGAGAGAGGGTTGAGAACTCGGTGGAGAAGAAGAAGCTTGCATGGTAGGGAAAATCACTTAGAAAAATCAAGGAAAAATCTAATGTAAGTAGATCATCTTCTTCTCAATCCGGTTATAGTAATTGATTAAGTAAATCATGTGTTTTAACGTGTCTAAAAAATCATAAACATAATGTTCTTAAGTGTGGTTGCTGGAAATTTTAGAGATTCATAAGAATCATAAGAGGTTAAGGGCATGCATGTAAGGTATGTGGCAGGATTGGTAGATTACACGACATGCATCTTTGAAAAATCATAGAAAATGATAGGATAAGAGTTTGGATCTGAAATTTTGATAAGATTCACTTTAATATGTCTAGAATCATAGAAAAATGATAAATCAAGATTTTAGAGGTTGTGGTAAAATCTGGAAAAGGTAAATGTAATAACATGCAAAACTGTCCAGCACAAATTCGAGCTGGAAAGTGAACTTTAAAAATTCATAGAAATTAATCTACTAGGTGGTTTGATCTGAATTTTTGATATGTTGAAATTGGATTTGTAATCTGGAATCAGAAACAAACGACACCTGATTTGGAGTTGTATACAAGGAGAACGAAGGGTGTCAATCTAGGTGGTCAGAAATGAACAAAACTGGAAAAATGTGAAATTAGGATTTAAAAATTATAAAATTGGTAAAATTGAAGCGTATGAAGCATTATTAAGTCGAGCCTTATATTGAAGGGTATGAAATTTAGTGAAATTGGTGGTCAATTTGTAGGATTAAAGAGTTAATTGAAAGAATTAGAGTATTTGGAAACTAGTCGAATTGGATTAAAATAATTCAGGGACTGTTTTGAATAAATTGAGAAATTCAGTCTTAAATTGCATGAATTGCATTCTGAAAATGTGTTATTTGTTTGTATTGAGTGCCTTAGATCTTAGAAGCAAAAGGGTAGAAGAAGAGGCTACTCCGGGATCGGCTTCGGATCGGGCGAAACGAAAGGCATACGGATTACGAATTAGCTCGGCGAATTGTGAGTGAAACGAATTCTTAGAGTTGGAATTAGAGTTCTAACTATTTCATTCTGATTTTCTTTGTTATAATAAGCATGAAATTGACTAATTAATTACTCGATATAGTAAGGGAAGAAGGAAAATGGAAATTTGATTGAGTGCTTGTGTTATGTGACATTGATATGTATGAGATTATGTTTAATTTGGTGTTTGATATGCTTGATTCTGAAATTGAACAATTGACACTTGTGTTGGTTGTTTATGAACTTAACATTGCTGATTTTGGTTGTTGTGATAAGATATGTGTGAATATCATGATCTTGAATTATGAGATATAATTATGATGACTATTTCATATATGCTTAAACTTGATTTGTTCAATTGAATGTTGAACTATGAAATATGATTCTTGACTTATGTGATATGAACATGGATTATATGAGAATCGATTTGAAGTATGCGAATTGAGCATGTATTATTGTTATATGATCGTGTATGTTAGTATGTTCATGGAAATTGAAATTATAAGCAATTAATCGAAAGGATTAATTAAGAATTTCTGAAATTCGATTGATTTTGTATCTGACTAAATTAAAGACTTAAATGCAAAGCCCTTGGTGTGTACAATCTGTTTAGGTAGTACGGCTAGCCTAGAGTCTGAGCTCAATAAGAAAATCGGTACGTTAGTGTACTCGATATTGTGGTACGTAAGTGTACCTACTTGTTTAATGTTTGCGGACATTTTAATATGTTATATGTGATACGAATTGGTACGTGGTACCTTAACATGGTGAATTTGATTCACAACCTCTGTTATATGTGACTTGCTTACCTATCAAACTATATTATCCAAGGCATTGCAATTTGACTAATCGAACAATTAAAGAAAAGAAAATCTGAAATTGGAAGTAAATTGATGAAATTAGCTATGAAAACATTCGAATGAAATGCTAAATTTTGTAATTTTGCCATGTTTGATATGCCATGAAATTAGACTTATGATAATTTGATAATTGAAAATTTATTTAGGTTTCATGGCTTGTATGTGTAATTGATTCATGGAAAATGTAAATTTTGTGATATGTATTCGAATGGAATTACTTGATTTCCTTGTGTACATGTTCGAATGATTGATACTTGATTATTGATAATGTTGTTGCTTATCTTGCTTGGTTCATTCGAATGGATTAATGTGCAAAGTGAAATTAAAGTTGTTTGATCACAATGTTAATTGGAAATCAGATAGAATAGGGTTTCTTCACTAAGTACGAAATGTACTTACCACTCGAACCTTCCTGCCTTCCCCTAAATTTCAGGTTCTAACATCGTTGACCTTCACCCGAGACTTTTCCGTACACAGCTTAAGTATGATTTTCCCTATCTTTGTCATACTCATGGTGGGTGGCTTAGCGTTTGGCATGTTAGTGCAGTTCGGTCTGTTGGTCATGTTCATGAACTACTATTTCGGTTCTATATAGACTTTTAATGTTTCCCTATATTTTGTTATGTAAGTAAAGGGGTAAATGTTGGGGTATAGATCGCCCGTATATATGTAGGGCTTGATTCTTTTTGTGGATAGTCTCTTTTTGTATAGGCAACCGTTAGGTTTTAGCCTTTGATACCCCAGTTATTTTGTAAAGGAAAACTAAATACTATGGATTGTATGAACCGATTATGATGCTTTAATTATATATATAAGTATGATGTATGTTTCGGCTATGTATGATTTGGATGGTATGTATGCTATTTGAATGATTAATTTGGAAGATTAGTAAATTAGAAATTTGTTTAAATCAATTGGAAATTGATCACGTGTTGTTCAATGAAATGGGAACTTAAGATTGATTTTATTGGAATAGTATAACAGTTATTATATAGTTAGTAATTTTAATTGTTTCGATTTATAAGAATAGTTTCCAATCCGACATGAAATGTATTAAGTTAACCGAATTGGACATAGTTAGTGAATTTAGAAGTTTAAAGAAAAAGTTTACATGTATATGTCAACTTATGATACAATTGGTAAATTTAATTAGTATGGACTATAGATTTTGATGTTGGCCGAATGGTAGGAGTTCTTGTTTAAACAGATTATGTTATTTGTTATGATTGAAAATTTTTATGTATTATTGTATGTGTGATAATCTTGTATGTATATTGATATTCGAATATAAAAAAAATGACACACGAATTTGTAATAAGTTAACCCCTTCCGCTGTGCCTGTTAATTACGATTCTGTTTATGTTAATATAACGCTCCTTGCCCCTAATCCGGGTGAGGGGTGTTATAGTAACAGAGTTTGTATCATGCTACGAGACATCTAATCATGGAATATGGTTGCGGAACTTTGTCACTGGGCTGCGTATTTTGGAAAACATAGAAAGACCGTTTAAATTGTTTTGTGATAATAAGTCAACAATACTATATTTCAACAACAATAGAAGCTCGTCTAAGTCAAAGCATATAGACAAAAAGTTCCTAGTTGTAAAAGAAAGAGTGTAAAGTAGACAAATATTCATAAAACACATTGGGACAAACTCTATGATAGCGGATCCGCTCACAAAAGGTTTACCACCTAAGGTCTTTCATGAGCACACTGCTCACATGGGTGTTGTATAATTTGAGGATATTATTGTTTGAGTGTGAGTTTGTTATTTGTTTGCTTTATGTTTAATTTTGGACATTTATGTATTCGATTATTTTTCTGATCAGAAATGAAGTATTCAGTTTATTCACTTTTTTCTTATTTTGATAAAAATCTCACTTAAGTTTAAAGAGGACCAGTTGAAAATAAGCATGTTTGGTTTATATTTACATGTAATTTCCATGTTACGCATCTATGATTGATCTATGTCATTTGATTGTGTTTGTATACGTGACCATTGATGGGTCCAGTCACGATTGATATGGCGAAGACCGCTTTGATCCTATATAGATATAGTTGATGGACGAGATTGTTAAAGAATACCTATTGTATGATAGCAAATTTTTGAGCTCATAAGGTTATACATTTGTCAGGAAACATATGTTGCACAAGTGGGAGATTGTTGGGTTATCCAATAATAATGGGCACATATGAATAATGTATGTTGCTATTATAAGGTTTAACACGAAATTAAGTGACCAATTATGTTACACGTGTTATAGGTATTAAATTGTCATAGAATTAAAAGTGTAGATACCGTAAGTTATATTTATAACTCAATGAGGGGCAGCGTTGTAAATATTAATAAGTTAATTTTTAATTCAGTTTATATAAAGGGTAGTCGTCCCCGAGATCTAGGTTAACTTGCATATCTCTCCTTCCACGCCAGAGAGTTGTGTGGCAAAAGGTAACCTATCATCTTGGAAGATCAAGCCCTCTCTGAAAAATCTCCACCAATAGATTCAAATACGGTTCCACAAATCTAATATTTGTTTTTAATGATTTGACATATATGGATCTTGGAATTATTATTCGTATGAATATTTTTTTGGTTCTAACATCATGAACATTGATTACCAATGTTCGATATGAAGTCATGCTTTATTTTCACAATATTAATCTTTTTTGATCGTAGATAAAATATTACCAGCGTAATTTGATACGAAGTTATAATTCAGTTGATTACATCTGTCATTTTACAGACCCATCTTGCATTTGGCATGACTTTTGTCGATGTTAGTTGTCATAATCGTCCAGCATAAATAAAGAGAGCCTCAATCTTAACTCTCTTGTTACCCTCATCAAAAGCAAGATTTTTGTAGGTGATTAGTGCTCGAGGCATATACAAAGCAATTGTGCACAAAAAATGTTAATTTTCGGTATGTTAATATCTTCAAGCATGCAACTGATAAAAGATGTGATAGAAAGAACTGTGATGTATATATAAGAGGGATGCGAGTATGGGCGAATGCAAAAATTTATATCAAGAGATATGAATTCTTGTGAGATTAGATTATTAATATAAAATATTTTTTTAAATATATACGAATTTAAAACTTTTAGCGGGTGTAATTGTCCATACTAACATTCATGCGCGAAGACACTCTTGCTAAAGGGGTGTCATGACAGTCATATGGTGTCACATGACACCCAAAATATTTTAAAAATAAATATTTTCTTTATAAAATTATGTTAAAAAATAAAATTAACACGACTTTAAAATAAATTATTGACACACTTAAAAGAAATTTGACACTCCCTCCACAAGCATAACTCGTTATTTAGACTTTTATAAGAAAAAAAATCGTCGATGACACTAAATTAAACCCGTCACAGATAGAACATTATTGATCTATCTGATGCAATGGTTGATCTAAAGTTAAAAAAATGATATTTCAAAATAATTTTTTCATGTAAATATGTAAATTCCTTTTTTTTTCTTTTTTATCTTTACATACTAAATTATTTTTTTAAGAATACACACTAAATTAGACCCGTTTCTCTAAAAAATGAGGATGTAACCTGTGGTAGAGAATAAGGGTTATTGGGGCGTGAGCTCCTGCCAATTTTTTATTTTTTTTCTTCCAATTATAATAAAATATTTTTTTGAAAAGAGATCAACAAAATTTTATAACACTTTCAATCTTTTTAAAATCTTATTATGTCCCATTAAAAGTTTTTATTCTTAGCCCTCTTTTATAAATTTTTAGTTTCGCCCTTAATACAACTGCCCCTTAAGAACTTTATAGATCTGCCCATGCTCTCGTATAAGAAAATAAAATATTTTTTTATGATTAAAGTGAATTTCATTTTGATGGACCAAGACCAGTCATTACAGATTTAACAATTGCGTGACTAAAACTATAAATTTCTTCGACGACGAATACAAAATTATAATTTCTTTGGTGACAAGAAATAAAAATGATCTGATAATTAGATGACCAAATGGGTAATTTACCCTTTTTATTTTATTATTTTTGACCGCACATTTTCCCTTGTAAGTTGTAAGCATGTTTTTCCTATCTCCTTATCAAACGTTAATATAGTTAACGAAAGATTAGGTACAGAAAAGGAAATCAAACAAAAAACCCTAAAATGCTCCCGTTGTTGTTGACTTGACCCTAATTATTTTACATACAGAGCGAAAACGGAGCGAAAACGATGGATTGAGCTTGACCAAATATTATCCATTGTGTCTGTCTGGAATCGGAGAATCACCGCGAGCACTGGGTCTCTCCGGCTCTGAGTTTTGAGTCCGAGAGACACATAATTTAACTATTTTTACTTTGCCCAAATCTGCACTTTCCAGCAATGGTTACTGCCAATCTTCAGTATCTCCAAAACCCATTCCCAAGACCCAGTTTTTCTCCTCAACGTTTAGTGGCGAGAGATCCAAAAACGGTGTTCAGGTGTGGTTGTGGCAATAGCAGTAACACCAGTGTAGGGCAGGATGTTTTCTCCCTCACTTCTTCCGCCGAATGTGATGTTGATTATCTGGGGCAAAGCACCAAAGGCGATTTGAACGTCAATCTGCAACATCTTGAGACTTTCGGTATTCTTTTCTGCGCTTTTTACCTCAAATTTGGTTGCTTTTTTTTTTCTCGTTTGTGACTTGGCTTTGAATGTAGAACAAATGGTATATTTCGAAATGTTTTGTTTCTCTAGTTTAAACAATGATGATGATCATAATTTATACTGTATCTTTCTGGGTTTTGGTTTTTACCAATGTAGGACTTGATGGCCAGGACACTTTAGAAGGTCCAATTGAACATGTAGCTTGGTTGGAGGCTGAGGAGGCTGGGGGTTTACTCAGAGAGTTGGGTATTACGGTGCTGTAAATCCATCCTTTTTTGTTAACTTAATGTCTTATTGAACTCTTGGTTTCGTATGCCTCGTATGTGACACTTCATGAATTATGATATTAATTTGTTTTTTCTAAGGTGGCTCCATTTCTTCTTAGCTGCTAGAAATTGGTTGAATTTACTTCGGAAGCAGGTATGCTGTTTTTTTGTCAACCTCACCAGTGTCATTTTTTATCTACAGAGTCCCTCAGCAGCAAGGCTCTCTTCTCGTGGTATATTTTGCAGCCGGACTCTGAATCTTAGGTCGATAAGTGCAATAGGATATGACATGGACTACACTTTGATACACTATAATGTGACGGTGAATATCAGTTGACATTCACACAGATTGGAAATCACTCTAGATTCAGTTGCTGCTTTCATTAACATAAATGGATTCATCTCACTTTGGTTACTTTAGATTTTATGATGTGGATTGATTCTTTTGCAGGCTTGGGAAGGGCGGGCTTATGATTACTGCATGGAGAATTTGAAGAATATGGGTTTCCCAGTTGAGGGGCTTGCCTTTGACCCTGATTTGGTAATGTCTTCATTTCTGACTGATCATACTCATGGCTTCTTATTGAATTGTTTTCTCATAATTTCATGGCCCCAAACATGCTTTTCCTCTTGGTTTTCTGTAGGTAATTAGGGGTCTTGTTATTGACAAACAAAGAGGAAATTTGGTTAAGGCCGACCGGTTTGGCTATGTGAAAAGGGCCATGCATGGCACTAAAATGCTATCTACTCAAGATGTTAGGTATGAATTTGAGCTGTGTAACTTTCCTTTAGCTATTGGTAACTATTATGTGGGATCTGTAATGCGTTGCTACAAATTCAAGGGTACAAACCATCTTGTTGGGAACTTATGATCGAGACGAATGGGATTAGATCAATTTGCCTTGATATCACTACTGTGCTTTCATATACTAACTTGTGTGTGCATTACATTTTCTTCTCTGATGGATGGCTCTCTTGTCAATCTATTCGATTTCTTAGTCGTGTCTTCTCGCCTCGGTATTTCATGTTCCCTTGCATTATTTGCGGCATATTTTCTATAGTGGTGATTAACTTTCTATGTTTGGAAGCGAGATCTATGGGAGAGAACCGGTGGACCTACGGAAGGAGAGTCAATGGGAGTTCCTCAATACGTTATTTTCTGTTTCAGAAGCTGTTGCATATATGCAGGTACTTTCTCCCCGTTTAAGCTACAAACAACTATCTAGATTTCCATAGAAACTTTTATTTAGGTCACTTGCACTTCCTAGTGAAATTTTAACAACCGAGTTCCCTTCCTTCTTGATGTAATTAGCAATTATGGCATACCTGCTGCAATTTTACGACTTTTTCATGTTCCTTGTGTACATAATAAATTTGTGTCCCATGTCTCTGCATTGGCACTTGCGCGGTGCTTGTAAGATCTCATAATCTTCAGAGACAAAAATCATTAATTGCTACATTAGTATCCCTTTATTTCGACTTGCATTGTTGCTAAGTATTTGCTCAACTAGACAGTTATCTCCTAAATAATTTGAACCTTATTCCAGATGGTGGACAGATTAGATGATGGAGCGATTCCTGCAGATCTTGTTCCACTGGACTATAGAGGACTTTACAAGGTAAATTATTGCTGCATATGTGGTATTTAATCTGTCTCTCAGATGAATATGTGCTTATTTTGTGACTCTTTACTCGGTTTTAAGGCTGTTGGAAAGGCTTTATTCAGGGCACATGTAGAAGGTCAACTTAAGGTAAATAGAACAAGGAAAGTTTGACCATTAAGCGTTGTGGTCCATGAGTTCATACTGATGGGTCACATTATGCAGAGTGAGATAATGTCCAAACCTGAATTATTTGTGGAGCCTGATCCTGAGCTACCTTTAGCACTTTTGGATCAAAAGGAGGTATTTCTTTTACAGTTTTACCTTCTCATCTGGTCCGTCATGGTAATTTACTATTTTTTTTATTTACGGGTACATTTGATGCACCAGGCAGGTAAAAAGTTGCTTCTTATTACAAACTCAGATTACCAGTACACAGACAAAATGATGCGGCATTCTTTTAACAGATTCTTGCCTAATGACATGGGTTGGCGAGATCTTTTTGACATAGTAAGTGTTGCTACATGCTCAGTATTCTTCCCAGTCCATCTATGAGTTTAGAGTTAGACATCGATAATAATATCTCACAAACAGGTTCTTCGTGAGGAGAAAACCAATTAACCAATTACTGAAACAAACCAACATATATATCGAGGAATCCTGACAAATACATTCTAGGATGATTTTAACTCGGACCTAATGGTTGGGCCTCTGCCTTACCATTGAGTAAGGTCCAGTTGGCTTCCTTTTGTTGATGTTTAGCAGAATACTAATTTTTAGATTTGTTTCTTCAAATCATATTAAGAAAACTGATAATTTGTGATCTCACGACCTTGAAATTATCGAATGATAATATGTAATATGAGAAAAAATAGCTCCAGTATAGTCTTCTCCTTGCACAACTTTTGTGATTGGTTTTCTCGTAAGTATGAGATTGCTCTAAAGAAGGAAATGTTGATGTTTTTTATTTGATTTGATGGCATTCAAACGTATTGATGCAGTTATGTTTTCTTGCTGTTCTGTATGTGTATAGGTAATAGTCTCAGCAAGGAAGCCAGAGTTCTTTCAAATGTCACACCCATTGTATGAGGTGGTGACCGGTGAGGGCTTAATGCGCCCGTGCTTCAAGGCTCGTGCAGGTGATCTATGTCTGTACCATATGTTTTGATCTTTTTTATTATTTTTTTCCTTAGCTGTTTTGATTCTGTTTCTTGGTTGTATATGGGCGAAATTTTGGGGTTGAGAGATAAAACCACTGGGCACTGAGTGTATTTGAAAGCTATGTAATAGCTGCAGCATTTTCCATAGCTAAAAATTTAACCAAATAATTCATATTGTTCTAAATATCTTATCAACCAGAATTGAGGATACTGAGAAAATACTCCTCGTGACATATGCGCTTTTTAGCTTTTGATGACAGTGCACTTTTGGCACCCTGAACCAATGATATAATCATAGTCTGTCTTACAGTGTGTGCCAAAAAGAAATCATAGTTTGCTTGATTTGACATCCTTATTTATTCATCTTTTGTTTCTTATGCAGGAAGTTTGTACTCTGGGGGAAGTGCTCAGATGGTTGAGAATTCCCTAAATATCCATGGAGATGAGATTCTTTATGTCGGTGATCATATTTACACTGACGTAAGTCAATCCAAAGTCCATTTACGATGGCGAACAGCATTGATTTGCCGAGAATTGGAGGAAGAGGTATGAAGATTTTCCTTTAATATGCTTTCTATTTCCTAGATCAAAGCAGAATTGTTTATCAAAGCTTCAGTTCTATTTTATGCCAATATTTTATTGTAATGATTTGCTTACTGATCATTGAGGATGAATTTAATCAGAACTATAATGTGAAGTAAAAGGGTTACCATTGAACTTGAAGTACTAATTACTGAACCGTTGTTGAAAATAAGATTCATTTTGAGATCAGTAAGTTTTGACTATTGATAAAACTAACTGGTAATGCATTCTTTTAAATCCTCGACTGCTGAGTGCTGAAAAGGGTCTTTATTTCGTGAAACAACAGTATAATGCTTTAATACTAAGCCGGGGTCATCGTGCAAATGTGATAGAGCTTATTAATCAAAAGGAGGTTTTAGGGGGTGTATTTAACCAACTACGGCTGGCTCTGCAACGTCGAAGCAAAGGACGTCCAGCTCAGGTAACTTTATCCTATTATATGATGCCCCTTGTAATCCATAGGATTTTAGATCCCTGCTTCTTCTTCATGCTACAATGTAATCACTATCTAGTTTAATTTACTTAATGAAACATTTAATTAAAATACATTTTTGTTTTTCTATCTGCAGTCTCATTGCTATAATTTTATACTTGTTTTCTTATCATCAGTAATCTTCGTAAGGGGCAACAACATTCACATTCTCTATGGTTTCGTGCAGTATAAATTTCTTTTATTTATTCTGAAATCATGCTCATATTTGGCTTATGCTTACCTTGGAACTAAAGAAAATTATATTATTCATAGATAAGGAGTTTACTTCGTTGGTGAAATAACAAAGTTCTTGTTTCCTTCTCCATGGTTTTAGACACTTGCTGCAACTAACTTGGATGACCGAGAACTGACAGAGAGCATGCAGAAGCTTCTTATTGTCATGCAAAGACTTGATGAGGAGATTGCGCCGTTGCTAGAAGAAGATGGAGAGTTGTTTAATAAAAGGTAAAACAAGGACAGAGAATTTACATCTTTTGAGATTATTAGATATTTAGATTCAGCTTATTTGAATATTACAAAATGAGGTAATGTTGAATATATGAATTCTCATATCTGTGAAGCCCACTGGTTAAAAGATTGTGATTAGTTGATCATATATGTTTCATTGTGGGTGGTTTGCATGGATTGGACACCATTAGAAACATGTAATTGAGATAGTATGGAACGTTTTGGTTTAGGTGGGGCTTTCTTTCACGTGCGGGTCTGTGGGACAAAAGCCATTTGATGCGACAAATAGAGAAGTAAGTGGTCATGGCCTTTTGACTTGATATGCATTATTCTGAAATAGAAAGTTGGGAAGTGATTAGTCAGATATATAATTAATCAGTTTGTAATTTGCAGGTATGCTGATATATATACATCTAGAGTATCAAATTTTCTGAATTATACTCCTTTCATGTATTTCCGGTCACAAGAGCAGGTAATGCGGAGTGTTGAATGATACATAAATATAATATAGTGAATGGAATTAGTGGAACTGACATTGAGATGGTGTTGTTTGTGATTGTGTTTGCAGACACTTGCTCATGATTCATATTCACATTACTGTTCAGAACAAAATGAGATTTTGACAAACATGGAGTGAAATTCGGAGTTGTCTTCTGGTGGCGGTGATGACGACAACAATGATGTTTTCAAAGATAAGTGTATTCTAAAACAACTATCTAAATAATAATCATGTACTAATATACTTGGGAGTAAACCGCAAATGGATAAGCTGAGGTGAGCAAGAAGTTTAGACTGTTTTGTGTTTTTAGCCTAGCTGTTTATAGTATGGTGTGGCCATGGATTGTGGACCATTCAAGCTAGGAATCAATATGATTATTGTCGCCATATTGTCCATACTGGTAATCTCCTCTACAAATTTATTGAATAACATGTAGTCATGTATATTTGTCATTTTGTATACATACATCATCTCAAATCATGGCAAGGTGATTCAGGGTTTTGTGTTTTGGGTTGGTGTGCATAGGGGCATAGGTAAGTAAGGCTAAACAAAAGAAAAGACATTATAATTGATGCAGCCACTAGCACTAGCACTAGCAAGGGAAGTTGCACCAACCAGCCCCAAGAAGAGGGCTAATGAGCAGGTTTGCACTAACGTAGCTTTGAACCAATCATTACATTGGTAGATTGTGATGAGACAACTTGAACCGAAATCTATATTGGAGTATGAGTAGGGTCTACGCATACGTGATACATGCATCAAAATGCCATATTTCACCATCAGATTGTGGTTTAGTCACTGTCCATCTCATTCTCATTAAATGAAATAATTAAAGGATTACCTCCCAGGAAAGGTATGTGGCAATAGAATCAAGAACACGAGCACCATGAGCTTGTAATTGTGCTATTATCAGTAATAAATGAAAGGAATAGGCTGCAGACAGTTGGAAAATGATTTCACATAAATGCTATGCTGCATTATGTCTGGTGCATATAGATTCCTGTAAATTAATCTGTTGGGTGCATGATGATGTTAGAAGGCGTAATTAAGCAAACAACTCTTTTCCCATCAAACTACTCACCTTGGATAAATTTTCAAGTGTTCATGCTCATCATATTGTAGTTTAGTCTTTTGGGTTAAAATTGTAAGTCTAAATTTACTTACGAGACTTAAAAAATAAAAAAAATTAAGATGTCAAATTTGAGCTATACCATGAGTAAAAGATCATATGTAAATTTAAATTATAAAATATGCAACATATTATCAAAGTTTTTCGTCTTATAATGGTTGGAAAGAAAATTAAATATAAGACTTAAATATAAAATAGGTGTTCAAAGTATCTTGTTTTTTTTTTTTTTTTGATAATAGGTGGCCTCGTTCAAAGTATCTTGTTTTTTAATTTAGGTATTTAAGGTATATTTTAATAAAAAAAGTGTTTAAAATTTTTATTTTGTTAAAATAGGTGCACAACTTAAAAAATTGACACGTGGTCAAAAAACTTAAATTCACAAAAGATCTGACACTTGTTTAGAAAAAATAAAACTTTAAGCACATATTTAGATCAAAATAAAAACTTTAGCCTAAATGAAAAATAGGATATTTTTGGATATTTAAGCATAAACAAAATGGTAAAGTTCATATATGATTACTAAACTATGATTTGATGTTCATGTTAATCACTAAACTTTTAATTGTTACAAAATAATAAATTAAATTATTAATTAGTTACAAAATCGTCACCAAATATTGATTTTGTTGACCACAAACTAATGGCTTCGAGCCTTCGACCTAATGGTTTGGGCGAGCCTCTGCCTCATCTCCCCCTTCTGATTCAGGCTTGAGTACCCCAATGTCATTTTTCTTCTATTTTTTTTTTCCAATTAGATGGTTGTACAACACCAAAAACATTGTGACCATTTCTGAACTTTACTTTAAATAAAAAGATAGTTTTGGGTGGGTTGGTCCCAAAGGTCCTCCAGCACCTGGCCAGCGAAGAGCGTTCCTTATCCCACAGGTGTCAAAATATGGTCGACATACACAGTGCAGAGTGCAGACAGGATATAATGAAAATAAATGATATGAAAGGTTTGTTTTTTCTGGGCAGCCAGTTGACAGTGACAACCCTCCCCCCACGGGTCTCCCATAAAGCACAACAACAACAATCTCACACAAAAGAGATAACTATCTTTTACAATACTTGTACCAGCAGTCTACCCTTTCCTTTCTTGCATTTCCAGTCACACGCCCACCACCTGCTTCTTTTCCCTTCAGAATCAAGCCAAATGCTAACACTGTTGAACTTGAATTTTTGATCCCCCACAATGAAGCAACATGGACCAACTCTAAAACCACCTCATTGCAAGCTCATTACACCCATTCCCATGTCTCAGCACCCTCGGACCACTCCCCCATCCAGCTTCAAGGCCAAGGACCAGTCTTCAAGGCCCAAAAGTGTGCCCCCTGACAGCACCAAGAACAGCAGGAGGAGTTTGGTGATGAACAACAAGCCTAAATCTGGGGACCATGTGCAACTTGGTGGGTGCTATCAAAAGGCTAGAGTTGTGGAACAGTTTGGGAGGCCTAGGCGTCCTAATGTTGCTAAAGAAAACACGAGTTCAGCAGAGAAGAATGGTGTTGATGAACTCAGGGAGAAGCTGGGTTGTAGTGAGGGTTTGGTTAAAGATTTGCAGGCCCAAATGATGGGTTTGAGGGCAGAGTTGGATGGGGCAAGGAGCTTGAATATGGAGCTGGAGTTTATTAATAGAAAGCTCAGGGAGGATCTTGCTGCTGCTGAAGCCAAGTTAGCTGCTCTTTCAAGTCCTGACCCTGTCTCGGACCAGGTGCAGTTGCAGGTTAGATCCTTAATTTTGCATATGAACCCCAAGATTGCTTTTGGTAAATAGTATGGTTATGGTAAAGACAACTTTTTGGAACAAATTCCTTTCAAGCTCCAAACTTAATTTGAGATATTAATCAGAAAGTTTTAGTCTTTTTGAGTTTTTATTTTATTTTATTGAGAATGTAAGATTTCTAACAAATTCATTTATACGCATGCATTTATTGAAAGAAGAGGGAGTCAAATGGAGAGTACCAGAGCCCCAAGTTCAAGGACATACAGAAACTCATTGCCAACAAATTGGAACACCCAAAAATTATTAGGGAGACAAAAACAGTTAAAGCTCCATTAAGGGTATCTGCTTGTTTGGCTTCAAAAGATGCCGGCTCACTGACAGGTTCACCAATAATTTACTCTCTGCCACCGCCTCCACCACCACCACTGCCGCCGCCGCCGCTGCCTCCTCGGTTCCCTGCTAAAGGAGCCACCACTCCAAAGTCTCATTCCCATATGGACTTGTTGACAAGGCAAGAAAAGAAAAAAGATCCCCCAGCAGGAGCAGCAACATGGAATCAGAAAAAAGCCACTGTTGTTAGCGTGCATAGTAGCATAGTTGATGAAATTCAGAACCGTTCGGCTCATCTGCTAGCTGTAAGCATATAGTATTTTGAGTTAGAGATATAGAACTGGTTCTTTTGTTTTCGTTGGTTCTCTTTGAGATTTGGCTGTTAAAAAATCGACGACCATTTTGCTAGATAAAAGCGGATGTCGAAACAAAGGGAGAATTCATCAACAGCCTCATCAACAGGGTGTTGGCTGCAGCCTATACAGATATAGAAGATGTTGTGAAATTTGTCGATTGGCTCGACAAAGAACTTTCATCCTTGGTAAGTCTCAAAGCTCTCTATGTTATCTGCTTTGATATTGATCTTAATTTTAGTCTAGTCTTAACTGCATTAACTGGTCTTAACCCTTCTCGAGTCATGTGTAACTCATTAATCACCCGGAATCTGCAAAAGGAAATTGGTTTGTAGAATTAGGAGATATCTCTTTTTGGTGATGGACAAGTTCTCGATGATATTAAGAAGTTTAAGCAAAGGTCTATGCTAATGAGGCAGTTGTAATATTTTGGTGATGCACATTTGAGTTATTTGTATTGCCTGCATCCTGTTTCTACAGGCCGATGAGCGTGCTGTGTTGAAGCATTTTAAGTGGCCTGAGAGAAAAGCTGATGCCATGCGAGAAGCTGCTATCGAATATCGTGATCTAAAATTGCTGGAAACAGAGATTTCTTCCTACGAGGATGACACTAGCATTCCCTGTGGAGTTGCCTTGAAGAGGATGGCTGGCCTACTGGACAAGTAAGGGCTGCGTAAACTGCACTCTAGTTTATAGTCTTAATTCTTACTTATTTGTGATTTAGTCTGGAAACTGAATGATTCTGTCACCTTTGTAATCATGCTAGGTCGGAAAAGAGCATACAAAGGCTTATAAAACTGAGAAATTCAGTAATGCGTTCTTATCAGGAGTGTAAGGTTCCAGTCGATTGGATGCTTGATTCAGGAATGGTGTATAAAGTAAGCTCTTTATTCTTACATGTTTACAACTTTCCCTTTTTCTTATCCACATCTTCTCCTCCTTTTCCTTCCCCATTTCATCTTACGATACCGATGCTGTGAAAATTTCTTCAAGTGTGAACAAAAGGAAAAATGTTTACAATGACTTGCACCCTCAGCTCTAATTGAACCGCTCTTCCTCTTTCACCATGTCACACAAAAGCCGTCATCACTCGTCAGTGAAGAATTTGTAATTTTGTAGATAAAGCAGGCGTCGATGAAGCTGGTCACAATGTACATAAAGAGAGTGGGAACGGAGCTTCAATCAGTACGCAGTTTAGACAAGGAATCTGCACAAGAGGCGCTGCTTCTTCAAGGCATGCATTTTGCAAATAGGGCTCATCAGGTAATCCTTGAGTTGGCTCCCCTTTCCTATAAACACAAATCCCTGCCTTGGAAATACAATTCTATTCTTCTTTTTCGTGTCACTATTTTTAAGTATGAGTTGGAGGGTTTGTTTGTTATGAAAACTAAGCAATGGAATTCTTTAGTTCCTGCCTACGCTCAAGAAAACTTGTGGCTTATGCTTATGAAAATATTCCTTATATAGCTTCTGCTGTATGTGCAGTTTGCCGGAGATCTTGATTCGGAAACTCTGTGTGCTTTCGAAGAGATTAGGCAGTGCATTCCAGGACACCTGGTAGGTTCTAAAGGATTGTTGGCGGGAATATCATCGGCATGAGTGGTACATAGATTTCATTTATCAGTACTTGTTTTTCCATTGTGTCCTCTGCAGAAGTAGTGCTAGTTGTGGAAATATATATACATACATACATACATACACACATGGGTGGAGGGAGACTGTGTATATAACACATACGTGTATTTATGTATGCATATATATGTGGGAGAAGGGAGACTGTCCGGCGAACACAGGCTAAATCCGGAGAATGTAGAACAATAATTACTCTGCAGCGAATTTGGTATTCAGAATATGGAGCATATGTTATCACTTTCGATGATGTTGGGATCATAATAGCTCATGCCTACATACATGCATCTGCTTCTCTTTGTGCTTATGTGGTTTTTGCAGTAATAGTTATGACTTCAAGATGTGTACTTATGAAAGTACTGCAAAAGATTAATAACGTGACTATAAAGACAAGCTCGACCTATTCCGGTAACGGATTCGAGATAATTCACGACTGAATCGGCACTCTAGTGATGTTAAAGAAATGGTTGATAGCACACAATAGCAGCTATCAGTTATGGTGGCAATTGTTGATTATACTTGTGTTTTTTATTTCGCTCTAGTGACTATGGTGATTATATACTTAGCCTTACTGACGTTCGTACTATGTATGATTATAATGAGCCTATATATTTTCGTTGTGATAAACTAATAGTCATATGTGGATGTGGTTACCTCCAAACTGTAAGTAAGCTTGAGAATGAACACAAAATAAGTTAAAATATGTATGTGTTGGTACTAGAGATTTAAATTGTGGTTACTGACGGTGCCGGTGGCACTACCACTGTATAAGGACCGCTATTTAAATATCTGATTGGTACCCTAAACTAGACCATAATGTGTAATGTAACACTAAAAAATTGTACTCAAATTGTAAACTTTAAATTTGAAAAGTTTTTAATTTAAAAATTTAATTTTAAAATTTCCAACAATTGAGAATTTTTAATTTAGAACCCTAACATTTTTTTTGAGGGACTAAATAAATTTTTTTATCAAACTTAAAAGTTAATATAAAATTAAAAATTGCACATGGCCTAGCATTGCGTAACACTCACCATGATGAATCCTGGTTGGTCTGGTTGGCCTCATGGTTCACTATGCTACGTGCCAGACAGAAGGAAATACTATTGCTTTCGTACTGGGCAGTGTGGTTCACACGAAACAAAATCATACATGAAAATATTGGCCCCTCAATACAAGACGCAAACGCCTTTGTGATTGCTAAACTGAAGGAGATCGATACAGGTGAAATTACTCCTACTCTCCATAATGATAAAGCTCAGATTAAATGGGAAGCTCCAGTGAATAGCACAATTAAAGTAAACTTTGATGCAGCTTACAATCAAGGATCGAAGGAGTCCTATTCAGCTATGATTTTCAGGAATAGTGAGGGGTTCATAATGGCAGCAGGTATAATATATCATGATCAGATAATTGATGCTTTTGTAGCTGAAGCACAGGCGTGCTACCATGCTGTTCTGATGGCAATTGAGATAGGGTTCACAAATATCCTGGTAGAAGGAGACTCACTAACAGTAATCAAGAAATTGAGAGCTACAGTTCGAGATAACTCAACAGCCCGATTATTTTTGACATCAAAGAAGCCTCAAAGAATCTCTCTTCAGTATCCTTCAAGTTTGTCAGGAGGGAAGCAAACAATGTCGCTCACCTATTGGCTCGTGAAGGGAGGAATATCCAATGCCCTTAGTTCTGGATAGAAGAAGCTCCTCCTTCGGTAATGGCTGCTGCTGAGGTCGAACGACAACGCCTTCAAAGAAGCTAGTTGAATTCTGTTATCTATTTTGTCGGTTATTAACTATTTCTATTTGGATGCACACCGACTCTTATCTAAGTTTAGAACTGGTTTGTATGGCTGTAGTGAGGCTGAATGTAAGCCTTTTTTCTAATCCTTGTAATCCAGCCTTTCATCAGTATATAACCAGATTCATCTAAAAAGTTAATATGAAATTTTTTAAAAATTTAGGGTTTTGTGTAAATAACTTATTTATTAAATTGAATTTCAATTATATTAAGTTTCTACTCACCGTTTTTTTTATAATTTATTTTTTTAACTTTTTAGATTTAAATTAAATTCTAATTCTCCTTTTTGTTCGATTGAATTGACTCTCTTTTTTTTTGACTTAAATTATTATTATTATTATTATTATTATTATTATTATTATTATTATTATTATTATTATTATTATTATTATTATTATTATTATTATTATTATTATTTAAACCTAATTTATTAGATTACCACCGCTCAACTATATATATATATAATCATAATTATTACGTACAGAAATAAACCTAAGCTTTAAGTTTTAAAGTATTGTCACTCTTAGTTGTTCCCATACTTTATGAATTCCTCTTTGATTGACGCTGCTATCATCATACATTGAAGTCACAACTGCCATTTGTTCGTCGTTAGAGTTTTATTGTTGCGAGGTGTTTTTTTTCGGTACTATAAATAAATAATTTCATTTGTGTGTTTTTATATTGTGCTATATAATAATAATTTTTACCGTGTGACATTGTTTTATATCGTATGCATATTTTTTTTACATGTGGTGTAGCATGATGGATTTTGCATTCATACTTGATTTTTGATTTAACTAAACATCAGATTTATCGAATTGTGTTCATCGAGTTTACGTCATTGTCTACATGGGTTGGGATTGTACAGTAGAAGTATTAATTTTTACCACACATCGATTGGTGGATATAGAGAGTGGTTACGGGGAACTTTACCCTTCAGACGGTGCTGTAGTTGAGATTCATTAAATTATTTTTATAAATTAAAGCTTTTGTATTGTGCATCGTTATTTGTGATTTTAAAAATTTTATCGAAATATATATGATTTTAAGATTGATATTTTTCTTGCATTTTAGAGACACACTAAATTTTTTAGCTTACTCTCATTTAGTTCTTCTTTCAGATATACACAGATACATAGGCGAATCAGTACTTGGAGAATTTCACTTTTATTTGATTATCATATTTATCAGTACAAAACCATTTTCATTTATTCAGATTTTTATTTATTAATTTAGGACATGGATGTAATTTCATACTTTAGGGATATTTATGCTTTTAAGATTATTTTTATCACATTTACAGTAGTTTTTTATTTAGAGATTTTTATCAAACAATCGGATATTAATTATGACATTTGTATTTTATTTATTATAAGTGATTTATTAAATTATTGTTATATATTGTTTCTAAATTAAAGTATAATTTTAAAATTATTTTTAGGGTTAAGCTTTTAATCTTAACTTCTTAAATTTGACTATTTCTTCTAGGTCGGGTTTAGGGGGTTACATTTAGTGGTATTAGAGCTAAGTTCAACCATCAGACCGTGAAACTCACGTAAAATTCTAAACTGAAAATGATTTTTGCATGCATATTAAATGTTTTGGGGCAAAATGAGATTTTCTGATAAATTTATTATTTTAAAGAATTAAAGATATGTTTTGAATAGAAACTCCAAGTGCCAACTCTAATTCTAGGATTGTCCCTTTTGTAGATAGATTACTATGCCACCTCGTAGGAGCTCTAAATTAGCGATCGATCGTGATCATACTTGTTCCTATAAGTTTGAGATTAAAGCTTATTTGAAAATTCTGTGTCGTCATTCGTAACCCGGTGTAAAATGCCATTTTAAAATTGTTATCAAAACCTCTATTTTTTTGAAGTATGTCGCTAGTCTAAAAATTTTGAGGACAAAATTTCTTTTAAAGGTGGGAGATAACATCCCAAAAATTACGCCCAAATTGTATTCTCTAGATTCGAAAAATTCCTAATTTAGAAACTTAATTTTGAAATCCCTAATTGAAAACTTGTAAAACTAATATTTGATTTTGATATAACAAGTAATTCAGTGACTAATTTACAAAGTAAATAAATTTTTAAGTAATCAAAATACTCGATTTTGACAAGTACAATTTATACTTAAAATGTTTTCAAGTCAAAACTTAAACCGCATAAATTTTTCTAAGTATTTCAAGGTCAAAATATACAAAATCGCCCAGGCGTTTCGAAACATCCTCAAAGTGTTTCGATACGTTTTGCCACTGGAAACATCTGTTTTGAAATGGCTTAAATCCGTTTCGATACGACCTTCATCTGGGCTTTTGATTTTTAAGCTTCGTTTCGAAACGGCTCACACCCGTTTCGATATAGGGGTTAAATAATTTTAAAATTGGGCATTAAATGAACTAGCCGTTACTTGTCAGAAACTGAATTTTAAAGATTTGGTTAAGTGTTTCGATACACCCCTAAGCTGTTTCGAAACACCAAATTACAGTTTCAAAACGTTTCGATACAACCCTTATCCGTTTCGATACGACATTCTTTTTGCACTTACTGTTTCGATACGACCTATAACCGTTTCGATACGGGCCCTATTTTACATATAATGACTTTCTTTTTCGAGTGTCTGTTTTGATACAGGGGTCCCGTGTTCCGATACAGGTAGTTGTAGAACTGCATTTATGGAGGGAAGAGAGAGCCCAACAGCTTTATTGATGATCTCAACCACCCAAAAGTCTAGAAATCAACTAGAAGGTATAAAAACAACTCTCTAAAGCTACAACAACAACTATTTGAGTCTTCAAGCAACATCAAAGCATTCAAATCCAAACCTTGATCATTTAGAGTCAAATATTTGTACCCAACTCAATTCTGTTTTCATTGTAATTTTTATTGAGAGTTTGAGGAGTGTTTGATTGTATTTGGGTAAACATCAACCTTTGAGAGGTATTTGTAAGGTTTAACAAATTCCTTCTTTGTAAAGAGTGTGTTGGATTAAGCTTTAGGTAGAAAGCTTAATCAATTTTGTAAGGTTTCCTTTTCATCCAAGAAAATGAGAAGAATCAATTAGTGGATTGATTGAAAATCCTTATTGGGAGCTAAGGTAGTGGAGGTAGAGTTAATTTAGGAACTTGGACCACTATAAACAGCCTTGTGTCAAATTTTCATTCATCCAATTTCCACCTTCAAATTTTTAATCGCCAATTCACCCCCTCTTGGCCATTTGCAATCGTTTGATCAACTCAACAATAGATATTATAGCCACACTTATTGGAAGGATTGCAACCCCATTGAGTCGATTCTAGGAGAGTTTGATCAACTACAAATTGAAGCAACGACATCCACCTCCGGCCCCAACCTCTACGAGTCTCAATCCACCACCAAACCATCATTCTTCAATGTGGATAACTACCCATATTAGAAGAATCGGATGCATCTCTTCATCAAATCCAACGATTACATGGTATGAGACATGGTAAAAGACGGACCAAGCATTCCTATGAAGAGTGATGGTGAAGGAAGATTAGTCCCAAAGATCAAAGCCAAGATGACCGATGAAGATAGAAGATAGTTGCAAGTTAATGATAAAGCCTTGCATATGTTCTTTTATGCTCTCAGTCCCAATATCTATTCAAAGGTATCTTCTATCGAAAGTGCCAAAGAAGTTTGGGATAACCTCGAGACGACATATGAGAGAACTAGCGATGTTAAAGAGACGAAGATTGTACTACTCAATTTAAGCTATGAAAATTTCAAGATGGATCCTAATAAAAGTGTCTTCAAGATGTTTGATCGGTTCTCGGTCATCGTCAACAGGTTAAAGGGTTTTAGTGAAGTCATTCTCGAAAACAAGCTAGTTCGAAAACTCCTATATTCTCTTCCAGAATCTTGGGATGGAAAAAGAATGGTCATCATCGAAGCTAGAGATTTGAAGACTCTCAAGCTTGATGCTTTTGTTGGATCTCTACTCACTTATGAGATCATGAAACAAGGAAGGGAAGAAGAAAATAAGAAAGAAGAGAAGAAAGTTGAGAAGAAGAAGAAGATTGGAATCGCACTTAAAGCTTCATACAACGATAGCGATTCTAGTGAAAAAGAAGATGAGGAGATGACCATGTTGGCCAAAAGATTCACACGATTCATGAAGTCTAATAGAGGAAAAAATCAATAGAAAAGGGAACTTTAAGAATAGGAGTAAAAAAAGAAGAGAAGGACCAAATCACTTGCTATGAGTGCAAGAAGACAAGCCATATCCGATCCAAGAGCCCTCAATTGAGAAAGAAAAGCTTTGGGAAGAAGAACAAACTCAAAGCTCAAGTGGCAACTTGGAGTGACGATGAGTCATCCGAAGAAGAGGAGGAAGTGGCCAACCTTTGTCTCATGACATATGAGGAGGAACTAATGGTAAACCCTAACTCATCATCTCTTACTTACAATGAATTATATGATACTTATGATAAGTTACAAGATGTTTATGAGGAGTTGGTTGAAAAATACAAAGAGTCTATTTTGAAAAATAAGAAAAATATTTTCGATTTAAAAAATCAAAATAAGTCTCTTTCAAAAACTAATTCCGAATTGAAAAAGAAGATTTTGTATTTGATTAATCTTTCAAATGATCTCAAAAAGAAAAATCTTGATTTAGAAAAATTTCTTTTCGATTTTCAAGATTATCACACCAAGGAGGTAGATAATCTTAAAACTTCTTACTATTGGGAAATATGATTTTGAAAAGGGAAGTTCTTCAAAAATCTAATATGTTAAAAGAAAACCATTTTACCCCAAACAAAGAAACTTTATAAAAGCAATCTAAAATAAAAAGAATTAGGAGTGTATGAGTTCATAAGGAACTCATTGTTTCTAATAATTTAAATGATATTGCTTCTTCGATTCCTAAGGGAACCGAGCTTTTGGGAGCTAACACTCATGGACTCAAAATGATTTGGGTACCAAAATCAAGAAACTAATCTTTGTTTGTAGGGGGATCATTGCTACAAGGTCAAAGCTTCAAGTCAAAACACATGGTACCTTGATAGTGGATGCTCGAGACACGTGAACAGAGACAAGAGTAGATTCTTGGAGCTTAAACCAAGAAGTGGAGGATGTGTGACATTTGATGACAACTCCAAAGGGCACATTGAAGGCATAGGCTCCATTGGTAATCTCTCATCTACATTCATTGAAAATGTGTTATATGTCAATGGTCTAAAACACAACCTTTTGAGCATTAGTCAACTTTGTGATAAAGGCTTTAATGTTCATTTTGATAAAAATAGGTGTAAAATTGTGAACATTAAAACAAATAAAATAATGCTCATTGGTCATCGCACAAGAAATATTTATATAATGCATTTAGATGACATACATTTATCCTATGCATGTTTAGTTGCACATGATGAGAATGATGCACGGTTGTGGCATAGGAAACTTGGGCATGCTAGCATAAGTATTTTAGAAAAAATAGCTTCCCAAAATCTAGTTAGAGGTTTACCCAAACTAAAATTTTCACTAGATAAAATTTGTGATGCATGTGCTAAGGGTAAACAAAAGAGAATTTCATTAAAAACCCATTAATGATGTTTCGACTAGTAGGATATTACAACTAATTCACATGGATTTATTTGGGCCTATTAGAACTATGAGCTTGGGTGATAAGTCATATGCATTTGTATTGGTAGATGACTTTTCTAGATACACATGGGTTCTATTATTAAGTACTAAGGATGAGGCTTTAGAAAATTTTATTACATTTACAAAAATTACCCAAAATGACTTTGATCATAAAACTTCACACATTAGAAGTGATCATGGAACCAAATTTCAAAATATGAGTTTTGAAGATTTTTGTAATGAAAATGATATTAGCCATAATTTTTTGGCTCCTCGCACTCCTCAACAAAATGAGGGTAGTTGAGAGGAAAAGTAGAACTTTAGAAGAAATGGCTAGGACTATGCTTTGTGAAAACAACTTACCTAAGTATTTTGGGCGGAAACCACTAATACGACTTGTTATATTATTAATAGAGTAATGATTAGGCTTATTAGAAAAACACCTTATGAGATTTTAAAATCCAAAAAACCTAACATTAGCTATTTTCACCCATTTGGTTGTAAATGTTTTATTTTAAACAATAGAAAAGACAACTTAAGTAAATTTGATGCTAAAAGTGATGAAGCTCTTTTCTTAGGTTATTCTCTAAACTCTAAAGCCTACCGTGTATTTAATGAAAGAACTTTGGTTGTTGAAGAGTCTATACATATTGTTTTCGATGATAACCTCCTTCCGAGGAAGGATTCTTGTGATGATGATGATGTATGGATCATTGAAGTCATTGATGGAGGACAAACATCAAAGGTGGATGAGATTCCAACCAAAGAAGAAGATACACAAGATCCACCACTTGAAGCCTTGAAGGACTTGGCTCTTGAGGAAAAGGAGGTGACATAACCAAGAGAGTTAACTATGTCAAAGGTGGTGAAATCTTGGATGATCCATCCAATGGGGTAACTACTAGATCCTCTCTCAAAATAATGAACCATGTTGCATTTCTTTCATGCATTAAGCCTAAAAATATCAAAGAAGCATTAAAAGATAATATTTGGATTTTGGCCATGAAAGAATAACTTAATCAATTTGAGAGATGTAAAGTATGAACATTAGTTGAAAGACCTAGTAATCAATCTACTATAGGAACTAAATGAGTCTTTGGGAATAAACTAGATGAGAGTGGTAACTGTTGCGTGTAAAAGTGTCTATTGCAATTGAGTGCAAGTGTACACATCGCAAGTAATAAAGTGATACTAGAGTATCGGATATCGTCTCCACAGGGACTGGGCTAACCCTTTCCTTCGCTATCTGCACAAGGGGAAAAGAATAGATTAAGATATTGCCACGAGAATAATAAAGAATACTTAAATAAAAGAGTGATATAATCAAGATAGAGAGAATGGGCTGGTATTGAATTGCTCAGTAGTGCAGGTATTGCTAAGTCTAGGAGAATCAGTTCTGTCGTCGTCCCCGTCGCGGCAGCACCTGTCGCGGCAGCAGTTTGTTGCTTGTCGCGGCATCGAACACTCAACTCTGTATTTCAAGTTTGGCAAGAATCCCTGTTGTGCCTTGGCCTATCCCTAGGTCCAAGTCTGTCGATGATCACGTCTTTGATGATACCTCCCGGCGTGAATCGAAGGATGAACACCGATGTTGTTGAATTCTTCTTTAGCCACTTAACCTCGTCCTATCTCTAGGTCCGAGATAGTTCAACTATAAACTAGAGAACTCACACTTATTCCTTTCGTATACTTAACTCTCCCGATATTAAGTAAATAGATAACCTCGCAATGCTCTCCCGATACTCTTGCAAGATGTTAATAACCAGAATAAGAGAACTTGAAGTTTATTTTATTGAACTGAAAATTCCTAAAACAAAAGCAACCCTTGCAACTACTTTACAAAACAACCCGTAGCCCTAAGGGGAATTTAGAACATGGCGAGAAGGGGGAAAACGACTAGGGTTTAGGGGAAGACGGCTAGAGAATGTGATATTCTTCCTAGGTCGAAATATATGCCCTTATATAGGCTTTGGGTCCAAGTTTTCTAAAATAGCAAGAATACAAATTTAAATTAAAGTACAACTCTAATAAAGACTAAATCTTCAGAGAATCTAACTTTAAATCGTCCTCCTTCTTGCTTGGGATTTTCTCTCCTTGAACTTTGGGCTTGGCATTCCTTCTGATCTAGGGCTTGGAAAAATATATTGGTTTTCCACGACAGACGGGCTTAATTTTCTTTATCTGTCGAGGTCCACTTTGCTTCTTCTCATCAAAACTGCTGTCGTCCTCTACTGTCACGGCGGCAACCATGGCAGCATCGTTCTCCTTGACTGCTCATCCAGCTTTTCTGCATCACTGCCCAGCGTCTGCCACGACTGCTGCCCTGGATGCTGCCACGACTGCTGCCTTGGATGCTGTCACGACTGTTGCCCTAGGTGCTACCACAGCAGATACCTGCAAAAGTAACCAAATTTAGCAGTATCTGTGCAGTTTTATCTAAATGTGATGTTGATGCAAAACTTAACCTAAAATGCAGTTAAACATGCCTGAGTGCAGCAAAAATAAGGATAAATGATGGGTAAAATATAGAACTTTTATGCACTGATCAGTAACATAGTGAGAAACAAGGCTAGGGTTGTTGCTCAAGGTTACACTCAAGAAGAGGGAATTGATTTTGATGAAACATATGCACCCGTAGCTAGAATAGAAGCCATTAGGATGCTTCTAGCATTTGCATGTTACCATCATTTCAAGCTTTTTCAAATGGATGTAAAAGGTGCTTTTCTAAATGATTTTATAAATGAAGAAGTATATGTTGAACAACCATCGGGTTTTGAGGATCCTAAATTTCCAAATCATGTTTTTAAATTAATCAAAGCTCTTTATGGTTTAAAACAAGCTCCTAGAGCTTGGTATGAAAGGCTTTCAAACTTTTTGACTGAAAAAGATTTTGAAAAAGGCAAGGTGGACAGTACACTTTTCATAAAAAGATATTGTAATGACATCTTAGTAGTGCAAATTTATGTTGATGATATCATTTTTGGTTCTACTAATGAATGTTATTGCAAAGAATTTTCTAAGTAATGCAAGGTGAGTTCGAGATGAGCATGATGGGTAAGCTAATCAAGCTAATGTTATTGTAATGACACCTTCATCAATCAAGCAAAGTACGTGAATGATATGCTCAAAAAGTTCGGCTTGGAGAATGTAAATCCTCAAGCCACTCATATGAGCTCTTCTATAAAGCTTGACAAAGATGAAGAAGGTAAGTGTGTCGATTCTAAGCTTTATAGATCTGTGATAGGTTCTTTGCTTTACCTTACTGCAAGTAGACCAAATATTATGTTTAGTGTTTGCTTGTGTGCTAGGTTCCAAGCTAGTCCTAGAGAATCACACTTAGTAGTCATTAAGAGAATTTTTAGATGCCTTAGAGACACACCTAACTTAGGTCTTTGGTATCCTAAGGATTCTCCCTTTAGCCTTCATGCTTATTCAGATGCAGATTATGGGGGATGCAAGACATGAAAAGTACCTCAAGAACATGCCAATTCTTAGGTAGTATGCTTGTATCTTGGTTCTCTAAAAACCAAAATAGCGTAGCCTTATCTACCACCGAAGCAGAGTACATATCCTTAGGGAGTTGTTGTGCTCAAGTCCTTTGGATGAAGCAACAACTCTTAGATTATGGTGTTCAAGTAGAAGCTATACCCCTTAGGTGTGACAACACTAGTGCCATTTGTCTCACTAAGAATCCCATCCAACACTCTAGAACCAAACAAATAGAAATTAGACATCATTTTACTAGAGACCATGTTTTGAAAAATGACGTTGTTCTAGAATATGTTGATACCTTGAACCAATTAGCGGATATATTTATCAAACCTTTAGATAAAGAACGTTTTTGGACCCTTAAGAGAGACTTAGGTTTAACTATCCTTTCTTGACACTTTTAGGTCCCAAATGGTCAAAATCTTGCTTGAAATTGGTTGATATTCATGCTTATGTTAATTTGCATCATTTTGCTTCTATGCATGTTGTTAGGGGGAGTATGTATCAATTTTAGCCATTAAATCTTGCTCATATATCATTCACATGAATTTAGGCTCGATCTAAGTTGGCGCCTTCAACATAAAACTACCCAAACTACAGTTTCTGGTAAGGGTGTATCGAAACAACTAAATCTGTATCGAAACAGGCTATTCGCGTTTGATACGGGTTCGTGGTTTCGTTCCGAAATAGGGTCAACCTATATCGAAACGTGTTTGGTACCGAAACAGCTCGATATCGTTTCGAAACGGGTGTTCTGATACGCCAAGTGGTGTATCGAAACTCGATTGCATAGACTAGAGCTTTGCAAGCAAATTTGTGCATCAATCATCCCTTATTTATCATTATCCCATATCAAGGTATAACATTTTTTTTTATTTTCAATTTTCGTTCAAATTTATAGGTTATTTTTAATTCCTTTTTGTATAAAATATATACATATAGTATAATTATTCAAGTTTTTGCAAATTTTTTTCAAAATCTAAATTTTTTATTCGAATATAAATTTATACTGTATAATTTTTAAACTGTTTTTTAAAATTCTTTTCACCAAAAATTCTTTTTATGGTTATCTATATTTTTAAAACTATATTGTATATTTTTTATTAATACATTGATTATAGTCCAGATTTCCATCATGACTTCTAGGAAGAGAGTTAGAACTAATGAGGCTGGTGGTAGCTCCAACGTTGATGACGATTATACTCGTCCAAATCTAAATTCGCTCTACCAAAAGTCTCTTCGCAACAAAGATGTCTACACCAATTTTAAGCTATTCCAAGATCATGTCATTCGACGTGAGCGTATTGTTTCTCTTTCTTTTTTTTTGGATTCCGAGCATTTTCAATTCCTCTATCTTGATCTATTGAGGCGTTGGAAATTTATGACTTTTTTTAGCTTACACGATATCTTGTACCGTAACATGGTGCTTCTATTTTATGCCAATGGTCGTTGCATCTCCAATGTCGGTCAAGCGGTTGCTATTGAGTCCTATCTCATGGGAAAGAAATTTAGGGTTGATCCGGAAGTTTTGTGCAATGTGTTTGGGTTTGAAGATGAGGGAATCTCGGATGAGAACTCATTGGGTCATACCCTTGGTGGCTCCGTCACGGTTCTTGATGCTTATGATCGCATCCTCCATCTCATGATATCGTGGTGGTTTCGCCCTTTTGGAGGCAAGTTCTCTCACATTAGGCAAGTTGATGATTTTTGGATTAGGTGTTTTCGTGAGGGACATCTTCCGAACTTATGTCAAATCATGTTTGCCGAGATGGTGTACCTTGTCTAAAATCGCAACTCCGATCTTGTTTCCTCTTTTACATATTGCACGGCTTTGAGCTACTTGTTTTCTAAAGTGGGAATTGATTGCTCTCTTGATTACGCGGAATCACTCAAAGATCCCATCAATGAGCGCACACTTCTCCGGAGCAAATTTCATTATATTGATGGAGAATGGACTCGTGTTGAGAATCCTCCACCCGTTGCTATCTGTTAAGTGTGCAAAAGTCCTATATTTATGCCATAGTCTCGCTCAATTATTGTTATTCTTAAGCATAGTATAGTTGCATTTATTAGGAAAACATACACAAAACTGCATAGATTAGATATTCTGCCTTATTTGATGAACTTAATTGTTTTTATATAAAAGATACTGCTTAGGTGCGTTTTCTCTCTGTGCGTAGGTACCCGCCCAGGCAGATGTCACCGAGGCAGCAGAGGAGAAGCTAGAAATTGATAGAGGAAGCTATTGGACCATCTAGAGAGCTGATCGAGAACTGACAAGAGGAGATACCCATAATGAAGAGCTGTGCCAACCCCTGCACACCAACCCAGACCTCTGCCATGGCAGACAATAGTATGCTGCCGAGGCAACAACTCAAGGGAGGGTTGAAATATGCAAAGTGGTATGCGATTGAAAGAGCTCATCAAGCCCGATTTTTAGAGACCACTTGTACGTGCATTGGAGCCCAGCAGACAAAGAAAAGCCATGGTCAAAGTCATGGTGGAAAAAGTAATACAGGAATCTAGGAAGATTTAATGTTGGATTTGTTCTTTTAATGAGTTGTAATTAGATTCTAACTAGGATTCCTGCCCTAAACCGACTTAGACCTATGCTCCCCTATAAATGTAAACCAACTTGAAGGAGTAAAACACAATTGAGATTAGAGAGAAACCCTTCTCCTTGTGCCGTCATATTCATTATGTTGTAAACCTTCCCTAGGGCTAAGGGTTGGTTGCCTAGTAGTTGTGAGAGTTTTACTTGTATTTGTTTAGGTTTTAGTTTTTGCAATAAAATTCAAGGTTTGTTTACTCTTGGTTCTTCATTGTGTGCAATCTTTATCGTGAGAGAAGAGAGCATCAATCTATTTGTTCAATATCGGGAGAGTTGGACTCAGGAAACGAGTAAACACAGTTTTGTCTAACCATAGGATAAAGCTACTTTGGCTTAGGGATAAGTTAGAAGTTCAGCGGCTAAGAGAGGCTTCATAATCGGTTGGTGTTCATCCTTAGATTCACACCGGGAGGTATTATCCAAGACATGTTCGCCAATAGTACTTCAAGCTTAGAGATAATAGGAAGTCATTGAAGGGAGCCTTGTCGAACCTTGAATCATTGCTTAACTGCCCAGGCAGTCACATTGGTCTCTGCCAAGGCGGGCTTCTGCCGAGGCATACTCGTGGCCGCTACCAAAAGTTGTTAAGTTGATCTGCAAAACTCTACCAAGACAGTGCATCCAATCTCCACACTACGAAGCATTCCAATACCGGCCCATTCTCTCACTCTAATTTCTTAATTTATTTTCTTTACTTTAGATTTAGTTTTAATTTTAATTAAATCCAAACAACTTTTAATACTTATGTTTTTATTTTTATTTGTACAGAAAGGTGAATTCCGAAGGTTGTCACAATCCTTGTGGAGACGATATCTTAAATACTATAACCTGGCACTGTGTATACTTGCACGCAATTTGCGAATCACTTTGCATACAACAAGTTTTTTTGTAACCCCCTCGTCCCGGTCTGGCCGGATGACCGGTCCGAATGGGCTACACGGGGAAAACCGAAGTGAAACCCGTTAAGGCTCCCCTTCGGTTAGCAACCCTATATTTTTTTTTTCATTTTAATCTTGTCTAGTGGAGTATTAAAGTCCTAAGTGATCAAACAGCGGAACAACATCCACGATGACAATCAAACAAACCCAAAACAACATTTAACAGTCCAAATTTTAACTTGACTGCAGGTGGTATCGATACACCTAAGGGGTGTATCGATACGCCTTGACTAGGTCAAAAGGTCAGAGTCAACCCGTGGAGACCGTATCGATACATCCAAGGGATGTATCGATACCCTCCCCAACGGTCAACTTCCCACGGTCAACGCTAAGAAGACCGTATCGGTACGCCAGAGGCCGGTATCGATACCAAGTTGGACAGTAACTTCAGTGACCAAAAAGGTAACGATACGCCTCCCCGCGTATCGAAACGCTTAGCCTGGAAAAAGAAGGCCGTATCGATACGGGTCTAACCGTATTGATACCCCTGCTCTGTAATTCCTCAATTCTGAACTTGGTAACCTTACATACGATTCTAGATGCACTTTTGGACACTCCTAAGCATAAACAAACATACATACATCAAACCACAATTGAGACTTAACATGGGAGGCATTTAATCTAACGAAAACATACAAATCAAGACTCCATACAATTTCACAAAGAAACATGTTTGGCAAGCACAAGGCATCACTCACAAGGTAGTCAAGCATAAGGCATACATAGACCAACATCATACATGTTTAGGCATGTGCAATTAAACGATATGAGAAACATAGGTCACAATCCAAGAAGCAGAGCATAACACAACATGAGTTTAACAAATTCAAGCATAACCTCCTAAGGAGTTTGACCCCAACTCCTAAAACTCTATACCCCATTGTCTAGGCATTATTACAAAAGCAAACCATACTTAAACTTGCTTGAGAACTCCAAAAGGCTCCTCCCTCGCCCGCTCGCCTCCCGAACTCTAACAATCTGCACGTTGGAAACAAAAAGAGCATAAGCCAACTAGCTTAGTGAGAGAGGCTCTACAATTCACAACATGCAGTTTTCCAAAACACGATTTATATGCAAGAAACAATGGATGCACAAGGGTCTATCTCAACCACAACACATGGTTTGCACAAGCACAACCAACATACACGTACGGTGGGACTACACATCACCGTTTCGACTAGTGGATTTCCAATGGGACTACACATCAAAGTACTACCCTACTAGTCACTACCGGTGGGACTACACATCACCGTAGTTTAGACCACCATCACGTGAGGCACGAACTCAACACGACTACAACATTAACAACTTAAGATGCATTCAAAAATCACAACGTATACACAATCAACATATCACAACAACATGAGAGTAGAGAGGCTTACACACGGGTTTAGGTGACCTCTCAAGGTTCCACCCAAACCCCAAAAGAATCCATATCAAGCACAATGTAAAAACCAATAATTCTACTCACCGTTTGTAACGCCCCGGTTTTGGGCTTAGAAGTCTTGGGCGTTGAGCGGTTCGGTCAAAGTGCTGATCGAATATATAAGAGTGAATTTAGGAAAGCCTAGTTCGGGTTGCATTAAAAATATGGAAAAATGTTCTAAAATCATCTTTTAATATATATAAGTGAACTGTGAAATCAATTTTGGAAAATGAGGTTTGGAAGGTTGACATCTTGGCTAGTGACCAAAATGTAATTTTTGAAAGTTTGGTGACTGTTTTATAAAGGATTGAAACTTTGAATCTTTAAGGAGCTATTATTCCAAAAAGAGTTTCTCCAGATTTTTCTAAGATATTTTAAGGCTTTATTCTGATTTTAAAGTTTATGAAATGTGGAGGGAAATCATTTTTACCATTTCATAACTAACTTTTCTATTTTCTCTCAATTTTCCTTTTCTCTCATTTTCTCTCAACCCAAACACATTTCTCCAGATTTTCTTCTCTGATTTTGTCATCTAAATCACTCATTTCAACTCTCTTTTGATTCCTAATTATCTCATCAACAAAACCTCTCAATTTGCAAGTTGTTTCATCAAGCTTTTGGCTCTAAAAAGGAGAAACTCAAGGTTTGGAGGTAAGAACGTCCTTCTCCTCTAAACTATCAGTTCTTTACTGAAATTCCTAAGTTCTCAATCCTTGATTTGTGATTTGTTAAAGGCTTTTTCAATTGAAATCTTGATTTTAGCTTAAAAATGCAAGATTTGGTGATTTTGGTGGAATTTTCGTGTGATCTGTTTGGGCAGGGTTTTGAGGTGTCAAATTGATGTTAAATGAATGCTAAATTGATTAGAAGTTGAAGTTTAATTAATGCAATCCCGGATAGGTTGAATTTCCTAAGTTTGGCTTGAGTTTTTGGTTGTTTTTGGAGTGTTTTTGGTGATCTGTTATACCTGGATGAAATAGTAACCTAAGGAGGATGAGTGGTTTTGGACGTTGAAGAGGAATGGTGTAGAGAAGAAGAAGATGAGCCAAAAAGTAAATAGTTTATGTTTGTTTAAAATGAGGGGTCAAAAGACCAAAACACCCTTAATGAATTAAGGAAACTACAATAGGTGCCACCCATGGCCATGTGGGCTTGTTTAAAAAAAATATGGTCCAACTTAATTTTATTTGCCTTCAAACCCGAGACCCAAACCATTATTTTATTATTTAAAATTTGGAACTGAGACCCGAACTATTTTTAAATTATTAATTTCACCCGACCCCCGAACCCGAGTGTTACAACTCTCCCCTACTTAAGGAATTTCGTCCTCGAAATTACCTGGCGGAAACAAATACGGAAACTGCTCAAGCATGTCAGCTTTCATCTCCCACGTGGCCTCCTCCACACCTCTATGTCTCCATAAGACTTTGACTAACTCTATAGTCTTGCCACGCAACACCTTGCTATCAGAAGCAAGTATCTCAACTGGTTCCTCATTGTAAGACAAGTCCGGATTTAACTCTATTTCTTCCACTGGCATAACATGGGACGGATCCGATCTATACCTCCTAAGCATCGACACATGAAATACATCATGAATCTTCTCTAGCTCAACTAAGAGTCTCAATCTATATGCAACCGGACCAATTCTCTCAACTATCTCATAAGACCCTATGTACCTTGGGCTCAACTTGCCCTTTCTCCCAAACCTCATCACCTTTTTCCAAGGTGAGACTTTAAAAAACACTTTATCCCCCACGGAGTATTCCACTTCCTTCCTTTTTAAGTCGGCATAGGACTTTTGCCGATCTGAAGCCGCTTTCAAGCGATCACATATCAACTTCACCTTCTCGGTGGTTCCCTTAAGCAATTTGGGCATCGGCACAAGTTTCTGTCTGGCCTCGGCCCAACAAATCGGGGTCCTACACTTCCTACCATACAAGGCCTCATAGGGAGCCATCTGAATGCTCGACTGAAAGCTGTTGTTATACGCAAACTCCACTAATGGTAGGTGTTTCTCCCATGACCCCTGAAAGTCAATGATACAACACCTCAACATGTCCTCCAATATCTGAATTACCCTCTCAGACTGCCCATCTGACTGCGGATGATACGAAGTGCTGAAGTTCAACCAAGTTCCCAAGGCTCGATGCAAACACTCCAAAAATCTAGAGGTAAATCTCGGATCTCGATCTGACACAATCGACTTCGGTACCCCATGTAGTCTCACAATCTCACGAATATGCAATTCGGCCAACTTGTCCAATGTATAGGTAGTATGAACCGGTATGAAGTGAGCACACTTGGTGAATCTATCTACAATCACCCACACTGAATTTTTCTTCGAAGGAGTCATCGGAAGTCCTGACACAAAGTCCATAGTGATACGCTCCCACTTCCACTCCGGAATTTTCAACAGTTGCAACAACCCTGAGGGAAACTGGTGCTCAGCCTTGACTCTCTGACAAACCATACATCTACTTACGAACTCGGCTACATCCTTTTTCAAACCAATCCAATAATACTCTTCCTTCAATCCTCGATACATCTTCGTGCTACCCGGATGCATAGCAAAAGGACTATTGTGAGCCTCACTCAAGATCGTGCGCCTCAACTCGGTATCCTCCGGAACCACTATCCTATCCTTGAAACATAGGATCCCATTCTCTCCAAAACAATACTCGATAGGCCTATCTTCGGCTATGTCTTGCACATGAGGTGCCAAAGACTCATCTCGCAACTGCTTCTCACGGATCAACTGAACCAATGATGGCTTAACCTGAAGCTCGGCTACCAACCCACCATCCGTTGACACACTCAACCTTGCAAACATTGCTCGTAACTCAACGGCCACCTTCCTACTCAAGGCATCGGCCACCACATTTGCCTTGCCCGGATGATACTCTATGGTAAGGTCATAATCTTTAAGGAGCTCTAACCACCTTCGTTGCCTAAGATTCAACTCCCTCTGGGACATCAAATATTTCAAACTCTTGTGGTCGGTGTACACGGTGCATTTCTCACCATAGAGATGGTGTCTCCAAATTTTTAACGCGAACACCACTGCAGCCAACTCTATGTCATGTGTGGGGTAATTCTTATCATGGACCTTCAACTGTCGCGAAGCATATGCCACTACCTTACCCTCTTGCATGAGTACACAACCTAGCCCCACATAAGACGCATCACTGTAAATCACAAACTCTCTCCCCGGCTCAGGCTGAATCAAAATAGGAGCTTCGGTCAAAGCTTTCTTCAATTTCTGAAACGATTTTTGTCTCGTATCTGACCATTCATACGGAACATTCTTCTGTAGTAACTTGGTCAACGGAGCCGCTATCCTCGAGAACCCCTCAACAAACCTTCTATAGTATCTCGCCAAGCCTAGGAAACTGCGGATTTCTGTCACTGATTTCGGTTGCTTCCAATTCACAATAGCTTCAGTCTTCTTGGGGTCTACACTAATCCCGCTAGCTGAGATCACGTGACCAAGGAAGACCACCTCCCTAATCCAAAACTCACACTTACTTAGCTTGGCATACAACTGATTCTCAAGTAGGGTCTGAAGCACTAACCTTAAGTGTTCATCGTGCTCCTCTTCGGTCCTAGAGTACACTAGGATGTCATCAATAAACACTACCACAAACCTGTCCAAGAACTTATGAAACACTCGGTTCATCATATCCATGAAGGCTGCTGGAGCATTGGTCAACCCAAAAGGCATCACCAAAAACTCATAATGCCCGTAACGTGTACGAAAGGCTGTCTTCGGTATGTCCACATCCTTTACCTTTAACTGATAATACCCAGACCTCAAGTCAATCTTTGAAAACACAGAAGCACCCCTCAACTGGTCTAGCAAGTCATCTATCCTTGGCAAGGGATATTTGTTTTTCACTGTCACCTTATTCAACTGTCTATAGTCTATGCACATCCTCATGCTACCATCATTCTTTTTCACAAACAAAACCGGAGCACCCCACGGGGAAACACTAGGCCTAATAAAGCCTCTGTCCGTCAACTCCTGAAGCTGTGTCTTCAACTCTTTCAACTCCTTCGGTGCCATTCTATACGGAGCAATTGACACTGGTGCCGAATCAGAATAGGTCTCAATAGCAAACTCAACTGCTCTATCTGGAGGCAAACCTGGTAGCTCTTCCGGAAAAACACTCGGAAAGTCACATACAGTCCTGATGTCCTGAGGTCTCACCTCACTCATATCCAGGTTCATTACGTAAGCCAAGTAAGCCTGACACCCTGAACTCAACAACCTCTGAGCTTCCAAAGCTGAAACTACATTGGACTAAAACTTGACATTCTCCCCAACTACCACAACCTCAAAGTCATCGGTAAGCCTCAAAGAGACCCTCTTAGTCTCGAAGTCAACCCTAGCTCTATGCTCTACAAGCCAATCCATGCCCAAAATCACATCAAAGCCATAAAAGGGTAGCTCCATCATGTCGACCGGAAATACGTGGCCCTGAATCATCAAGGGACACCTCCTATACACTTTCCTAACTACCACGGTGTCACCAAAAGAGCTAGTGACATTTACTCCTACCTCTAGCCAATCACAAGGTAATCCTAATGACTTTGCATGCTCGCCCAAAATATACGAATGTGTTGACCCCGAATCTATTAGAGAAAGCAAACTCAAAGATTGTAATGTGAAATTACCTGCAATGACATCAGTGTCATTCCCAACCTCTCGCTGAGCGTACACCCTAGTCGGTCCTCCTCCCTCGGGCTGGACTGCTACCACATAAGCCAAGTTCCTCTGACCCTCATTCCTCGGCTGGAAGTTCCCACGGCCGCGCCCACGACCTCTCTGATGCTCAAAACCCCTCGCTAGAGTCGGTCCTCCCCTAACTGGGTGTGGACAATCACGCCTCAAATGGTCTCGGGAGCTACAGTTCCAACACGCCCCAAACATACCCATGCACTCACCTGGGTGGCGTCTCCCGCATCTAGTGCACTCCGGAATGTGCCCAACGACCCCTTGGCCCTGACTATGGTTACCACCCCTAGGCCTCGTATTCGGCTGGTACCTCCTATCTCTATGCCTCTTGGCATGATCTCTATCCCAGTTCGCATGTCTCTTCCCGGAGTCAGACCCACCAACACGTGCTCTAGAGCTCAAGTTCTGCTCTATATCCTTGGCCCTAGAAACCAAGACATCGAACTCAGTGTAGTCGGAGGCCAACATGTAGGTCTTCACATCAGTAGTCAACCCATATCTGAAACGCTCACATCGCTCCTTCTCGTCCGGAATCAACTCTAGCGCGTACTGGCTCAACCTCACAAACTGGATCTCATACTCGGACACGGTCCTATTGTAACCCCCTAGACCCGCCTATGCGTTTCACGGATCCTAGGAAGTCACATTAGGGTCACAAGAGCGACCCACAGAAAAATTTCAAATAAACATATGGTTAAACCTTTAAAACCATAAAATAAATATCTGATTTAAAATACAATTTTAGAAATCGTTCAAAATGATAAAACAATCATAATACCAGTTGCGGAAAATAGTTTCAGACTCATTTGTATAATACAAACACGACACACATGCCCCCTAGTTACACAGATACCATACTCCCTGACGAGCCGAAGAAACTCCCATACCGACGTTGATAGGTGCAACTTGTCTGATCTTTTATCCTGAGATGGTAAAAACAACATGAGCTTGGGAAAGCTCAGTAATACAGAACTACCAAAAGATGCTATAAGCTCATGCAGATATATGGTAAACATAACAATTTCATGATGATCCAAGAAGTGACAGTTCTCTTTTCCCTTTTCGTAATTTCAGGGTAACGTTGTTCTACTATTTCGGGGTTTCAACATACTCAAGAATAATGATATTTGTTCTTTAATCAGACCTTGAGAATTAGACGGAAATTATATAGGCTGATAATATACGAGGTAGGAATCAGAGAGTTTGGCATCTAGTGTGTTCCAATAAGTACAGATCAACATACATAAGTACAGATCAACATGCATAAGTACAGATCAACATACATAAGTATAGATCAACATACATAAGTATAGATCAACATATATATAAGTACCTAGCATTATATCATATGAGCACATAACAGATTAAATGCAAATGTCCAATGTTCATATTGAAGTTTGCAAGAAATACCCTCCAACCTCACACCAATATGCAGTCCCCCAGAACTGCATCCATAAGGACTTACCCTAGGCCCGATGGGCGTAGGTGCCACCTAAGGGGGTGCCTTAGGTCCATAAGGACTTACCCTAGGCCCGATGGGCGTAGGTGCCACTCAAGGGGAGACCTTGAGTCCATAAGGACTTACCCTAAGCCCGATGGGCGTAGGTGCCACCTAAGGGGGTGCCTTAGGTCCATAAGGACTTACCCTAGGCCCGATGGGCGTAGGTGCCACTCAAGGGGAGACCTTGAGTCCATAAGAATTTACCAGCTTGATCAGGGCTGTACCGACAGAGACTTCATATCATAACCCAACAGTATACCCCAGACAGAATCAGTGTTCAGATTTCCCAGACATGGTTAACAGAATATATGTGACAGATATTTTACTCATAACATCATAAACGAAAGAATTCATGCTTTTGACTGATAAATGGGCATACTATTGCAGAGCAGACATTTCAGTATTCATCATGCAAACAGATTGTATCATCATATATCAAACTAACATATCATACTATCAAGTAGGCAGAGAATGTCATTATGCAGTTTGTTCAACAGAATATAGCACACACATGGAACACACCAGATGGGACAGATTATTTCTCAGAGATGCTTGGCATATACGGAATAAGACATATTGAACTTGTGACGATTTGAACGGATTTCTGAAACGTGGCCCCTATTAGAAGGGGTTCATACTAACTGCTTAACCCAGATATTTAAGAAATGATACATCAAGACCTTTGAGAGTTTTGGCATATCCTGAATGATTCAGCCATTTAAGCTTACAAGGGCATTATAGACATTTTATCATACACGGACATTTTGGTAATTTATACCAACAAGGCATAAACAGTGGCTCGGGAATTCTGTTAGCTCATCAAATTTCCAACCAGGCATTTAGAGATTTCTATGTCAAGATCCTTCACGGTATCGGATACATTCAGGGCTATTTGATTACTTGGGCCAACGAGGCATCTTGGTCATTTAACTATCAGGGGTGATTTTCGTAATTTAGCCCATTAATGATGAAATGACGATTCACAATATTTAATGTTTCCAGAAGTTTATCGAGCCTCCAAAACTATTCGAACTAACATACCTCAATCTTGCATTTCTAACCAACCCTTCTAATGTATCTATCTGTATAGTATATCTGAACGGTTGCTTTCGTATTTCACCACCAAATCTACCGCGAAGTAGTCGAACTTATATTCTGTGCGGAAAACTTCCAACCTTATTATAATATTAGGAGTGATTATCATACATGAGTGTGCTTCCTAACACTTAGGGGCGCTTTAGACCTTAAAGTTTTATTAGAAATCTCAGAGTTTCATCAACTGCATAATTGCATATTTAGCTCAAGATGGCTTTTAAGTCATTTTGGAAATTTGGGGTAAATCCACCATTTCTTTATGAATTACCATTCAGTACCTTCATCATTCACATGCTCAAACGAGACTAAGTCGTCATAACTCTCCGCCCCTTTACAGACGATTCATTCAATACAGACTTGAGGGTATAACGTCATTCAAATTAATCAGACATTACGGTGCTCGAGGGCATTACCGTCTTTTTGGTCATTACGATCATTCTCATTTAATTCACGCATCACTGTCATAAGGATCGACTTATAATTTCAACAATATTTCCAGAGAATTCTCATTCACGTGTTATACAGAGTTTGAGAGATTATCCGAGTTTGTATCACATGTATTGCATAATGATGCCGAAGTCTTACCATTAAAACATACATCTTGGGTAGTGTAAATTGCATAATCAGGTCGAATGCAGATTTTAGGTCATTTCTTTTATCAGAGGGGTAGTTTAATCATACTTATGCTCTAAGGGCATTTTCGTAATTTCACATCCAACATCTCATACTTATTTTTCGTATCGAATTCAGCTTAAGCAGATTTCACAAAACACTTATCATAAGCATGCATGCTTTAACCAGGTATCAACATGTACATAAAGCATACAAGGGGTAGTAAAGTATTACCTTAGTTTCGAGTTATACCGGTTGACTCATGGTACTACATTCGATCGCATTAGAATCCAGACTGGATGTCCCATGACATTTCGAATACCGAGATACTTGCATACCTTCAAATACACAAATTAACATTTCAGTTCTTATCCATAGAGCTCTTAACAAAATTAAACACTTTCGGGTTCAAGGTCGGATTCGGAGGCCTTTGGGTCAGAATTTTGCAAAACGGGCTTCAAAATCGAACTCAGAACGTCGAAAAACATAAAATAGGGCTTTTCAGAAAATTTGACTTTTTGGTCAAAGTCAAAGTCAACGGTCAACGCTGACGTCATCAGGTCAACGCTGACGTCAGCAGGTCAACGGTCAACGGGTCAGAGTCAATGCTGATGTCATCATGACGTCAGCAGTCAACTGAGTTGACTCGGGCTGACTCGGACGAGTTGACTCGGTTGACTCGGTCGAGTTGACTCGGTTGACTCGGACGAGTTGACTCGGTTGACTCGGACGAGTTGACTCGGGTTGTCGGACGGGTCGGGTCGGACGGGTCAGACTCGGATCAAGACGGTTCAGGTCAGGGTCATAGACCGACCGGTTTAACCGGTCCAACCGGTCCAACCGGTTCACTCACCTCATTATTTTGGTCACCGGACGGCGACCGGAATCTCGCCGGAAACATCAAACTTTGCCTGATTCACCAGAAAGTAAAGGGTCTCAGTTAATCAACTCGAATCTAACTTGTTATTCGCGAAACTTGCCGAAAAAAAATAGATCGAATCGCACCTTAAATGCTCGAGGTGGCCGGAGATGGCGCAACTCCGACGAAGGCCTTAACGGACTCGGATGGGCGATCGGTTCACTGGGTTTTGTTCATTGTCATGTCGGGAGCCCGGATCTGGCGGCGGCATCGCGAACGGACGGCGGACGAAGCCGGAAAACGGCGAAAGAGAAAGGCGACGATTGGGTTTTGCAGAACTTCAACCGGCTCTCCACGCCGAAAGGCGGTACTTCTCTGCGCGTGGAGGGCTGGGTCACGATCGGAGCAGGGCGACGGTCACGCCGGTGCTGGCGGTGCACGCCACGGCCCGGCGGTGGCGTAGATCGGAGCTACAACGGCAGATAACTATTGGTAACCGATGGCCTCTTTCGTTGCTGTTTGGCAACGGACGGCAGCGCTATCGCGCGCGTGGTAGACGGAAATGAGTCCGGGACGAGGCGACGGTCACGCCAGTGTGGGCGGTGACGTCCACGATCGAGCGGTGGTCGGAGATCTTGGCGGTGACCGGATCTGGGTATTTTGGGGAGGGAGTTGAGAGAAAAACAATTATGGCATTTTATTCCAATATGTGAAACGTCTGAATCTGATATAATCAAATTCAAAAACTCCTTAATTAACAAACAAATATTACCCTTGGTAATACTTGACAGAAAAGAGCACTTGGCTCAATTGGTTAGCATGTAGAGTGGTGAGGGTTGAGGTCTCGGGTTCGAGCCTCCACACCCTCACCCTTTTTGTTATTTTTTTTTGCATATATTTTAGGGGTGTTACACCTATTGCCTTGAACCAAAGCCATGAACTCTCTTTTCTTTTCATATAAGTACTGAACCCCGAGGTACTTCCTCTTGAAGGCATTCCTGAAAAACTCCCATGTGACATCCGCCTCGGCCACACCAGAAATAACAGTGGTCCACCAAGTATAAGCGTCTCTCTGAAGCAACGAGACGATGCATCCCAACTTACGGGCATCCGAACACTCCATCTGACCCAAGATGCGAGTAGTGCTCTCAAGCCACCCTTCCGAACCCTCCGGAGACAACCCACGAAACTCAACTGCCCCAGATTATGAAGCCTCTCTAGGGGTAATCCTGTCCCCGCACCCTGAGGTGGTGCTGCAGCTTGCATACCGGCCAAAGCTGTCTGAAAAGCTCCGGCTATAGTCTGAATCAAATGAGCCACATCTGGACCTGCCTGACCTTGGCCCGCTTGAGCCTCATTGCCTCTCACATTAGCCTCAGCCTGAGGCCCATTACCATCACCTCCGACGTTCCCTCCATTACCACCGGGAGCATTAAGAGCAGGAGGCGCGTTCTCGGGTGCCTGGTCACCCGCCCTAGGCCGTCCCCTCGGTCTCACCATAGCAATTAAATTAATCTAAAACAATAAACACTCAACAACAAAGAAACGTTAGGTTAGCAAGGGGCAAAGGACTCCAGTTCTCAAGCTCTTTAAACCAAAACAATTTTCCCTTTTTTTTAATTTGACAACAACGCCTAACAATGGGGAGTCGAACCAACACTCAAACAACAGCAAGATCATTATAGCATGCATTCATACACCGTGCTAGAGACAAAGTTTAGACATATATTTTAAGACACTTACAATACCTTAACTCACCTTACTTACCTGCCCGAGGTCTCAGAAACTTCAGGCTCTGATACCAATAAATGTAACCCCCTCGTCCCGGTCTGGCCGGATGACCGGTCCGAATGGGCTACACGGGGAAAACCGAAGTGAAACCCGTTAAGGCTCCCCTTCAGTTAGCAACCCTATATTTTTTTTCATTTTAATCTTGTCTAGAGGAGTATTAAAGTCCTAAGTGATCAAACAGCGGAACAACATCCACGATGACAATCAAACAAACCCAAAACAACATTTAACAGCCCAAATTTTAACTTGACTGCAGGCGGTATCGATACACCTAAGGGGTGTATCGATACGCCTTGACTAGGTCAAAAGGTCAGAGTCAACCCGTGGAGACCGTATCGATACATCCAAGGGATGTATCGATACCCTCCCCAACGGTCAACTTCCCACGGTCAACGCTAAGAAGACCGTATCGGTACGCTAGAGGCCGGTATCGATACCAAGTTGGACAGTAACTTCAGTGACCAAAAAGGTATCGATACGCCTCCCCGCGTATCGAAACGCTTGGCCTGGAACAAGAAGGCCGTATCGATACGGATCTAACCGTATCGATACCCCTGCTCTGTAATTCCTTAATTCCGAACTTGGTAACCTTACATACGATTCTAGATGCACTTTTGGACACTCTTAAGCATAAACAAACATACATACATCAAACCACAATTGAGACTTAACATGGGAGGCATTTAATCTAACGAAAACATACAAATCAAGACTTCATACAATTTCACAAAGAAGCATGTTTGGCAAGCACAAGGCATCACTCACAAGGTAGTCAAGCATAAGGCATACATAGACCAACATCATACATGTTTAGGCATGTGCAATTAAACGACATGAGAAACATAGGTCACAATCCAAGAAGTAGAGCATAACACAACATGAGTTTAACAAATTCAAGCATAACCTCCTAAGGAGTTTGACCCCAACTCCTAAAACTCTATACCCCATTGTCTAGGCATTATTACAAAAGCAAACCATACTTAAACTTGCTTGAGAACTCCAAAAGGCTCCTCCCTCGCCCGCTCACCTCCCGAACTCTAACAATCTGCACGTTGGAAACAAAAAGAGCATAAGCCAACTAGCTTAGTGAGAGAGGCTCTACAATTCACAACATGCAATTTTCCAAAACACGATTTATATGCAAGAAACAATGGATGCACAAGGGTCTATCTCAACCACAACACGTGGTTTGCACAAGCACAACCAACATACACGTACGGTGGGACTACACATCACCGTTTCGACTAGTGGATTTCCAATGGGACTACACATCAAAGTACTACCCTACTAGTCACTACCGGTGGGACTACACATCACCGTAGTTTAGACCACCATCACGTGAGGCACGAAGTCAACACGACTACAACATTAACAACTTAAGATGCATTCAAAAATCACAACGTATACACAATCAACATATCACAACAACATGAGAGTAGAGAGGCTTACACACGGGTTTAGGTGACCTCTCAAGGTTCCACCCAAACCCCAAAAGAATCCATATCGAGCACAATGTAAAAACCAATAATTCTACTCACCGTTGCTACCCAAGAGAGGATCGAAGACCAAGCTCAAGACCCCGGAATCCCCGGATTTGTCCCTGAAGCTTCTCCAACCAAAATTCTCGTTTCTAGTCATTCCAACACCAAGTAAACAATCCCAAATCAGTCCATATTCTAAAATAATCAACCCAGATTACATACCAAGAACAAGACATCAATTTATCCATTGAAAACAAGCTCAAAGTTCCGAAATCCGAGCAGCCCTTAAGCACCCCTGAAAACCATTGATTTCAACCCTCAAATTACCCCCTAAAGCCTTCAAAACAATACTTACATATACCCTAACCATCAGCCCTCTCATTTCTACATAAAACACCCCCCATATCTCAACCCAAAACCTCCCAAAAACCTCTCAAAAACCCAAATCCGGGAATATGCATAAAATCCTTTAAAAATCATATATATTGAGTCCCATGAACCACAAACAACCCCACCCCAACAATAAACCGAAATCTTTAGTCAAAGACCATAAAACAAGCATTTTTATCCAAAATCCTACAAATTCCAAATCTAAAAAACATGCATAAAAATGAAAGATAAAGGTGTTAGCTTGTAGGGAAAAACGGGGGTAAGTAAAAAACATGATTACCTTTGCGAAACTCTTCAAATTGGGCAAGGAAATGGATGAAATAGTAACCTAAGGAGGATGGGTGGTTTTGGACGTTGAAGAGGAATGGTGTGGAGAAGAAGAAGATGAGCCAAAAAGTAAATAGTTTATGTTTGTTTAAAATGGGGGGTCAAAAGACCAAAACACCCTTAATGAATTAAGGGAACTACAATAGGTGCCACCCATGGCCATGTGGGCTTGTTTAAAAAAATATGGTCCAACTTAATTTTATTTGCCTTCAAACCCGAGGCCCAAACCATTATTTTATTATTTAAAATTTGGAACCGAGACCCGAACTATTTTTAAATTATTAATTTCACCTGACCCCCGAACCCGGGTGTTACATTTTTGGCGCCGTTGCCGGGGATTGGCGTACAAGTTTTTATTTTTATTTTTTCTGCACTTTTTATTTTTCTGTTTAATCCCTTGGTTTTCTTTGGTTTATGACCAGAGCGAACTAGAAATCAGCCTTGCAGGACTACTATCCAGAGCTTGAATGTACTGCATGCAGATTCAGACAAGCAAGCAGAGAAGCCATGGGTGACCAAGCGAACATCCAAAACCAGGATCCACCACCGCCCAGAATCGACAATGTCGTGGCGGGCAATGGCAAGCAACCTCTTGCCACTCGGCAGCTAGTTCATGACTACTTGGAGGAGGATCTCAGAAGGCTAAACTCTGGCGTGATTGATCCAGAAATAGAAGCGGACCACTTCGAACTAAAACCAGTCATGTTTAACATGCTAAATACACTTAGACAGTTTGGAGGATCCGCCATTGAAGACGCTCGTCAGTACATGAAATCCTTTCTGGATATCTGAAAATCCTTCAAGATCCAAGGAGTTCACCCTAATGTGCTACGGATCAGATTATTTCCCTATTCACTGAGGGATAAGGAAAAACTTGGTTCAATAGTCTACCATCAGAGTCCATTGAATCGTGGACAAAACTATGACGAGATTTATTAGCTCGACTTAATCCTGTCAATTTAACTAATAAATTGCAGACTGACATTACTACTTTTCGACAAGCAGATGATGAACCGTTGTACGAGGCATGGGAGAGATATTGCAAGTTGCTGAACAAATTCCCCTCCCATGGATTTCCAGAGTGGACACAAGTATCCATATTCTACAATGGTGTAAACACACCAACGATGATGATGCTAGATTCCTCTACCAATGGTACATTACTCGATAAGGAGCCGGTCAAAGCAATTCAAATCTTGAACATGATGTCCAAAAATGACTACCAATTCCCTAATACCCGTTGTGGCGGTATAAGAAGGTAGGCCACAACAAACGAGCTAGGAGCATCAAATGCAGTCGCATCACAAATCGCTCAGTTGATAAATATGGTAGAAGTTATACAAAGGCAGAAGAATACCCAGTAGGTTAAAGCCGTTGATGCCTTTTGCGACCAATGTGGGGGAGACCATGACTTGTTCGAGTGCCAACAAGGAACAGAAACCAGCTGTTTCACGGGGAACTACAATAGGAACAATAACTCTACATCGAACACCTACAATCATGGTTGGAAGAGGCACCCTAATTTTTCATGGAGCAACCCTAACAACACTCTAAATTCGATCAACTAGACGAACCAATCGCAAGGATTCCAGCAAATTATGTTGTGGCAGCAGTCGCCGCAGCAGCAACAAGCAGCACCCAGTTCGCTAGAGCGGACTCTAAATGCCTTCATGACTCAGACATGTACCTATATGTCCAACATGGATTTATTTGTTAAGAAAACTAATGCTTTCATGGACAGGACCGAGATGAGAATGCAAAATCACGAGGCAACTTTAAAGTCACTAGAAACTCAGGTAGGGCAGTTTGCGCATCTACTGAATATTAGACACATTGGAGTAATCCCAGCGATACTGAAGTCGCAAGGAGATCCACTCATGAACATTGCAAAGAAATCACAACCAGGAGTGGGAAATAACTCAATGAACCATGTGCCGACGAACCAAAGGATACAAAGCCAGCATCCACGGCAGACCTTGATGCTACTGCCTTGACAGAATCAGAACCATCTATTCTGGCATCCAATTATGCTAATATCCCAGACAAAACCAAAGAGAAAGCAGAAAAAACCAAAAACGATCACACTCCCTCAAATCAGATTCCAATGCAAGGAGGGTATTGAAAATATTCGGCCGCCTCCCATATTCCCTCAGCGGTTGAAGCAGAAGAAGCAAGAATACCATTTTAAGAAATTCATGGACATTCTCAAATAGGTACCCATCAACATACCCTTTTGTCGAGGCAATAGAACAAATGCCAAATTATGAAAAGTTCCTCAAGGACATGGTGTCAAGGCGAGCAAGGATAGGGGAATTCGAAACAATGTCCATGACATAAGGTTGCATAGCAATGTACCAAAACCGAGCGCCACCTAAACTAAGAGACCCAGGCATCTTCCTCATTCTATACGCCATTGGGAACCATTATGAGGGGAAAACCTTATGTGATCTTGGGGAAAACATTAACTTGATGCCTAAATCGGTGTTTGAAAAGCTGGAAATTGGGAAAGCTCGACCCACCACCGTCATGCTCCAGTTAGCCGATCGCTCTTATGTGTATCCGGAAGGAAAAATTGAAGACATCTTGGTAATGGTAGATAAATTTATTTTTTCGGCTGATTTTCTCATTTTAGATTGTGAAGCAGATGAGCATGCACTAATCATATTGGGAAGTCCATTCCTAGCCACGAGCAGAACTCTAATTGATTTGGAGAATGGAGAACTGACCATGAGGGTAAACGACCATCACATAAAACTCAATGTACTTTATACCCTCAAGAAAGCAGATAACAAAGAAGAGTGTCAGTTGATCCAGACAAAAATGGAACTGCTTATCGCATTGGATGCCCTCTGCCTTAGCATTCACTACATGGGCAAAGATTCTGAACACTGTCGCGGTAGCTATTCAAACGACTGCCTCGACATCTACCTCGATAGCCTGCTCGACGACTTCTTAGATGACACCGAAGAGGTAAACTGGACTGATACTCGTCCAGGTAAGTACTTCGAACCTCTTAAATATACAATGAAAGAGAGTACCATTGAAAAGCCATCTATTGAACAACCGCCTAAACTGGAAATGAAACCCCTGCCCGAATAGCTTAAATATGTTTACATTGGACATAACGATACTTTGTCTGTAATCATCTCTTCCAAGTTAACGCAAGAACAAGAACGACTGTTATTTAAGATGCTCAGGCGACATAAACAAGCCATTAGATGGATAATAGCTGACCTGAAAGGAATCAGTCCAGCAATTTGCATGCATAAGATCCTCCTAGAGGATGATCATAAGCCGACAATTGAAGCCCAAAGACGGCTAAATGCGGCCATAAAGGATGTGGTGAGAAAAGAAATAATCAAACGGCTCGATGCTGGTATCATTTACGACATATCTAATAGCAAGTGGGTGAGCCCCGTTCAATGTGTGCCCAAGAAAGAAGGGATGACAGTTATTACAAATGAAGACAACGAATTAATCCCAACTAGGACTATGACCGGTTGGAGGGTTTGTATGGACTATCAAAAGCTTAATAAAGCTACTCGAAAGGACCACTTCCCCTTACCTTTCTTAGACAAAATGTTAGATAGATTGGTTGGAAAACCTTACTACTATTTTCTCGATGGTTACTCAGGTTACAATCAAATTGCTATTGCCCCGGAGGACAAAGAGAAAACCACCTTCACATGCCCATATGAAACATATGCCTTTAGAAGAATGTCGTTCGAACTTTGCAACGCATCAACAACCTTCCAACGGTGTATGATGGCCATCTTCTCAGACATGGTAGAAGGTTTCTTGGAAATCTTCATGGACGATTTTTCAGTCTTTGGGGAAAGCTTCGACAGATGCCTCGGCAACCTAGAGAAAGTACTCGAAAGATGTGAAGAATCTAATATGGTCTTAAACTTGGAAAAATTCCATTTCATGATAGACGAGGGCATTGTCCTGGGCCATAAAATTTCCCACCGCGACATCGAAGTTAACAGAGCCAAAATAGATGTTATCGAAAAACTACCGCCACCCACCAATGTTAAAGGGATCAGGAGTTTTCTGGGACACGCTAGTTTTTATCGATGCTTTATTGAAAATTTTTCAAAAATCACTAAACCATTGTGTTCTTTGCTTGAACAGGATAAACCCTTTAACTTCGATGATAAATGCATTGAGGCATTTGAGACATTAAAGTAGAAACTTATAGCATCTCCTATTGTAGCACCCCCGGATTGGACTCTGCCCTTTGAAATAATGTGTGATGCTAATGACCACGTTGTCGGGGCAGTGCTTGGGTAGAGGAAAAACAAAGTCCTCCATGTCATATACCACGCCAACAAGACGCTCAACGAGGCCCAAATGAACTACACTACCACTGAAAAGGAGCTGTTGACAGTAGTCTTTGCTTTTGATAAGTTCCGAGCACATCTCCTTGGGGTAAAGGTGATAGTGCACACAGATTACTCAACCATAAAATACCTTTTCTCAAAGAAAGATGCAAAACCAAGGTTGATACGATGGATCCTCCTCCTGCAAGAGTTCAACGTAAAAGTAAAAGACAGAAAAAGGGACAGAGAACCAGGTGGTTGATCACTTGTCACGAATAGAGTGGAGACCTACAGATACGACTAAAATCCAGGAAAACTTCTCGGATGAGCAAATCCTAGTAACGACAACAGCAGACCTCACAACTGCCCATGCAGTATACGCCATAGCCGTCGCGACAGACTCTCTGGCAGCCAAGATATACTCCACCACACCCTAGTACGCTAATATCGTAAACTTTTTAGTTAGTGGCATTTTCCTCCTGACATGAATTACCAAGGGAAAAAGAGGTTCCAAAATGATGTAAAACATTATTATTGGGACGAGCCTCTCCTTTTTAAACAATGTGCTAGCCAGGTAATTCGGAGATGCATGCCAGAGGAAGAACAACATGAAATCCTCCAACATTGCCACATCTCACCATATGAAAGTCATTTTGGAGGAACCAGAACCGCTGCCAAGGTTCTCCAATCAGGATTCTACTGGCCGACATTGTACAAGGATGCCCATGCATACTACAAACAATGTGATAAATGCCAGCGAACAAGCAATATCTCAAGGAGAAACGAGATGACATTATAGAATATCCTGGAATTTGAATTGTTTGATGTGTGGGGAATCGACTTCATGGGCCCGTTCCCATCATCATGTGGGAACTTATACATATTACTAACAGTAGATTATGTGTCCAAGTGGGTGGAGGCCATTTCTACACCAAAGGATGACTCTAAGACCGTGTTGAATTTTCTCCAAAAACACATCTTTACAAGATTTGGAGTCCCCAGAGCCATAATAAGTGACGAAGGGAAATACTTTGATAATAAACTAATTGCCAAGGCATTGAAGAAATATGGTGTCACACATAAGCTTGCCATGGCATACAACCCTCAAACCAACGGGCAGGCTGAAATTTCAAACAAGGAACTAAAGAGAATTCTTGAAAAGGTGGTTAACCCATCTAGGAAAGATTGGCCCCTTTGGATCCACTATGCATTATGGGCATATCGAACAACCTTCAAAACCCTATTGGGCATGTCACCCTATAAGCTCGTATATGGAAAAAGCCGTCACTTACCTACCGAGATTGAACACAAGGCGTACTGGGCCATTAAGACAGTAAACTTAAACTGGGAAAAAACTGGGCAGAAAAAACTCCTGGATTTAAATGAAATTAAAGAGTTCAGAGCTGCAGCGTACGACAACGCGAGGATATATAAGGAGAAAACTAAGAGATGGCACGAATAAAAGTTGCTGCAGCAGCAGTTCATGCCTGGGCAACAAGTTCTCCTTTTTAATTCTCGATTAAAACTATTTCCAGAAAAGTTGAAATCATGATGGTCTGGACCTTTCGAGGTGGTCAAAGATTCCCACATGCTGTAGTCGCCATAAAATCCAACAAAGATGGCCATGAATTCACAGTGAATGGGCAGCGACTAAAGCACTATACAGGAACTCCCACACTACCAAAGACAAGGAAGTGGTTATGTTAGGAGACACATATCAATGCACTCCTAACATATCCTAAATCATTTTTCCTTTTAGTTGTTAATTTTATGATTTAGGAATTAGATTTATTTTTCTTTAAATTTCTGTTATCATTTTTCCTTAGATCATTGTATTCCATTGCATCTCATCTAGCTTAGGATTTCTCTATTTTCATGCACCTATTTATGTTTTTATTTTAACATCTATACTTTGATTTATATTTGGATGTTATGATTTGGATATTATGTTTTGCATTTATGAACTTATTTTGCTTTGGTTTTAATGCTTAATGAAATTATGTTGCTCCAATTGTGGTTTGACTTGTGCTATATTGTTATATTTCTTCATTAATTTTGATCTAACAAAAAGGGGAGAAGGGTTAAGCTAAATTTTTAAAATCTTTTCAAAACCTAGCTTAAATTTAAGGGGAGTTTACTTAAAATTTACTTTGGTTTTGTATATCAAAAAGGGGAGATTGTAAAACTAATATTTGATTTTGATATAACAAGTAATTCAAGGACTAATTTGCAAAGTAAATAAATTTTTAAGAAATCAAAATACTGGATTTTGACAAGTACAATTTATACTTAAAATGTTTTCAAGTCAAAACTTAAACCCCATAAAATTTTCTAATTGTTTCAAGGCCAAAATATACAAAATCGCTCAAGCGTTTCAAAACACCCTCAAATTGTTTCGATACGTTTTGCCACTGGAAACATCTAATTTGAAATGGCTCAAATCCGTTTCAATATGGCCTTCATCTGGGCTTTTGGTTTTTAAGTATCGTTTCTAAACGGCTCTCACCCATTTCGATACATGGGTTAAGTAATTTTAAAATTGGGCATTAAATGAACTAGCCGTTACTTGTCAGAAACTGAATTTTAAAGATTTGGTTAAGTGTTTTGATACACCCCTAAGCTGTTTCAAAACATCAAATTACAGTTTCAAAACGTTTCGATATAGCTCTTATCTGTTTCGATACGACCTTCTTTTTACACATATTGTTTTGATACGGCCTATAACCGTTTCGATACGGGCCCTATTTTACACATAATGGTTCTTTCTTTTTTGAATGTCCATTTCGATACATGGGTCTTGTGTTCCGATACGGGTAGTTGCAGAACTGTATTTATGAAAGGAAGAGAGAGCCCCAATGGTTCTATTGATGATCTCAACCACCAAAACGGATATATATCATTGAAAAGGTATAAAAACAAGTCTCTAAAGCTACAACAACAACTATTTAAGCCTTCAAGCAACATCAAAGCATTAAAATCCAAACCTTGATCATTTAGAATCAAATCTTTGTACCCAACTCAATTGTATTTTCATTGTAAATTTTATTGAGAGTTTGGGGAGTGTTTGATTGTATTTAGGTAAGCATCAACCTTTGAGAGGTATTTGTAAGGTTTACCAAATTTCTTCTTTGTAAAGAGTGTGTTGGATTAAGCTTTGGGTAGAAAGCTTAATTGGTTTTGTAAGGTTTCCTCCTCATCCAAGAAAAGAAGATGAATCAATTAGTGAATTGATTGAAAATCCTTAATGGGAGCTAAGGTATTGGAGGTAGAGTTCATTTAGGAACTTGGACCACTATAAATTGTCTTGTGTCAAATTTTCATTCATCCAATTTCCATCTTCAAATTTTTAATCGTCAATTCACTCCCCTCTTGGTCATTTGTAATCGTTTGATCAACTCAACAAAATCCTAACAATTGAAATTTTTTAATTCAAAACCCTAATTTTTTTATGAGGGACAAAATACGAATTTTTATCAAACTTAAAGATTAATATGAAATTTCTTGAAATTTTGAAGGTTGACTCCATAATTAACCCTTTTATCAAATTGAATTTTAATTCTCTTAATAATCTACTCCACCATTTTTTTAGTTTGTTTAATTTATTTCCTTCAACCTTTTAAATTCAATTTGAATTCTAATTCCCTTTTCCTCACAGCTGAATTAACTCTCCTTTTCAACTTATATTATTATTATTATTATTATTATTATTATTATTATTATTATTATTATTATTATTATTATTATTATTATTATTATTATTATTATTATTTTTATTATTATTATTATTATTATTATTATATTCTAAACCTAATTTGTGTAGATAACCACCGCTCAACTATATACATATATAGTTATTACATACAGAAATAAACCTAAGTCTTAAGTTTTAAAGTGTTGTCGCTCTTAGTTGTTCCCATGCTTTATGAATTTCTCTCTGATTGACGCTGACATCACCTTACATCGAAGCCACAACCGCCCTTTGTTCGTCGTTAGAGCTTTATTGTTGTGAGGTGTGTTTCTTCCAGTGCTATAAATAAATGATTTTATTTGTGTGTTTTCTTATTGTGCTATATAATAATGATTTTTATCGTGTGACATTGTTTTATATCGTATGCATACTTTTTTTACATGTGATGTGGCATGATGAATTTTCCATGCATTCATACTTGATTTTTGATTTAGCTAAACAGCGGATTTATCGAATTGTGTTCATCAAATTTATCGAACTATGAAATACCGGATTTATCGGACTATGTTTTGAGACTATTACAAATGTAATTTTACGTCATTGTCTGCATGAGTTGGGATTGTACGGTGGAAGCAGTGGTTTTACCACACATCGATTGGTGGATGTAGAGAGTGGTTCTGGGGAACCTTCCTCTTCGGACGATGCTGTAGTTGAGATTCATTGAATTATTTTTATAAGTTAAAGCTTTTTTATTGTGCGTTGTCATTTTTGAATTTAAAGATTTTATTGAAATATATATGATTTTGAGATTGAGATTTTTCTTGTATTTTAGAGACACGCTAAACTCTTTATTTTACTCCCACTTAGTTCTTCTTTCAGATACACACAGAGACATAGGCGAATCAGTACTTGGAGTTTTTCACTTTTATTCGGTTATCATATTTATCAGTACGAAACTATTTTTATTATTTAAATTTTTATTTATTATTTTGGGACATGGATGTAATTTCATACTTTAGGGATATTTATGTTTTAAGATTATTTTTATCATTCATTTACTATGTTTTTTTATTTAAAGATTTTTATCAAACACTCGGATATTGATTATGACAATTGTATTTATTTATTATAAGTGATTTATTAAATTATTGTTATATTGTTTCTAAATTAAAGTATAATTTTTAAAATTGATTTTTAGGTTTATGTTTTTAATCATAACTTCCTAAATTCGGCTATTTCTTTTAAACAGAATTTAGGGGATTACATGTAATGTCTATATGAGCAATACGGAGAAATCCTCCAGAGAGAAGTCTGGGTCTTAGGAATTATAGTAGTCTTGTACTCCAGCAATACGGAGAAATCCTCCGGAGAGAAGTCTCGGAATAGCCTTACTCGAGAACAAAAATTATCTGCCTTCTTCTATGCCTCACACTAAAAAACACTTAAAAATTAAATTCTAAATCATAACCTTAATTTTCACATCTTAAACCCTAAACTCTAAAAATACAACATACTCCTAATTTGTTATATTTTAACTACAATACTTAACCTTAAACCCTAAACTCACATGGGAATACTAAAACCTTAAACTCACTTTTTAAAGTAAAACACCAAAAATGATATAATTTAGGCAGACAATTTCCATCCCTTACTCGACGGATGAAAAATAGTAATACAATTATACAAACTCCCATCTAAAAAGAGTTTGGGTCAAAGGATCAACCAAAGTTTTCGCTTTAAGCTCACGAAATTATTAGTGTACCCGAAGGGAGAAGTGTCTCGTTTTGCATGACTGGTTATTTTTTTTTTGTTTAATTTATTTGTCGATTAATTCGAATTTAATGTTGTACAATCATTATTAGGGTAACTTTCTCAATCTAATTGTTCCACTTACAACGTCAAGACTCGAATTTCTGACATTAATTAAGCTCAATATACTAAGTGATTGTTGGTCTCATGCTGGTTATTTAATTTGTAGCCCAGTCTCCGTACAAAGTTAAAATGAGCATCCTCCGAGTCAATATTGTTTGAAATACCTGATTGCGCCACAAGAACTTTCGTGGACAGTTCCAAAACACAAAGACACAGAGGGGATTTGGCATTTGCCTTTGTCTGTACCCGTTCTCTCCACTTAAGACAAAACTATTTACTTGTCTATTGCCATTGGCATTGCCAAGTCTTTTTCTTTGCTATTGCACCATTGCTTGCATTCTCCTTTTACTCCTTCCTTCTTCCTCCTGAACCTTGATATCAATGTTTATTGGTACTCTAAATCCAATATATTTAGTTTGGTTTCCGGTATGCACTCTTATACCGTCTCATTCATTGCTTTAATGGGTATGTGAACTGTGAATGAGATAGCTTTTATGAAATATTATTGCTTCCTCCTCAAATAGGGTGGCGAGGCTCGGTCCGGAGAAACTACTGTTAGGGGCTGCTGCTAGAATTATAGAGGGGTGCAGTCTACATGCTAAGGCTGGCTCAGATGATTCAGGAATGAATATAGTTTCCCTGAAGAACTATTTGGATGTTCTACCAATGTTTTCAAATTCTAAATTAGTCTCCAACTTCGAAACATTTCGATTCAATTCTCAAAATGGAGTATCAATAATTATAGTATCAATTAGGTTCTTCCATTACATTTATCTGAATCCGAATTAATATCACAGGATTTTGCATCAACTGCACTGCAATAGTGGATTCAGGGACATCCTTCATTGCCGGACCCTCGGTACATGCAGCTATCGTCAATCCTCATAGTTAGAGCAAGAAAATTCTAATATGCACGGTTTCTTGTTTTACAAGCTATCTTACAAGATTGTCGAACTAGAATCAACGATGCTATCGGAGATAAAGGAATTGCAAGCCTGGAATGCAATAAAAGAGAGATACACGACGACACCGAAGTCAGGCACGAAGCACAAGGACAAGTAATCGAATATGTTAATAAGGTCCTCTTCCTAATCCCTCTGCCCCCCCTCCATTAGTACTCACAAGAATTTCTGCTTCAGACTAACAGATTTTAATTAACTCTCTGCTGTAGTTGTGTCTTGTGTGATACCCTACCAAATCCAACAACACAACTAGTTGTAAGATTGTGCCAAAATACCAACCACACCTACTGTTTCATTCGTCCTCGGTCCGGAACAGGTACCGTACCTTCGGAAATGCCGTTTGTAATCAGTTGGACTGCGAAACAGAACTTCCCTGCTGATTATTGTCTTGATTTTTGTGACTGAATCAGTACATCCTTAAAGTGGAACAAGATTATGTTACCTTCTGCATCAGTGGTTTTATCGCATTGGATGTTACGGTGATCGATTTCGGTAATCTACGAGTAGGATTTGCAGAAGCTGCTTAGGGTTGTTAATCTTAAGGACCTATTTTATCAACTTTATTGCCATATTGATTACCTTGGCTACTTTGTATTTCAACCTCCATTCACATGCAGTTGAGTTTTTTCGTGAAAGAAATTTCGATTATTTACCTACGAAATATGAACTTATAAAACATCAATCCTTCAAATACAAATCATTATACCTGTAATGAAACTATGATCACATTTTGGTTCTCCGCGATTTGCTCCGCTGCTTGTCGCACAACACCTGTGCGCGGGCAGCTACCGCAGTTGGCTCGTCGAGCAAAACAGCAGCTCAGGCGAACAGTAATCATCAAGAGTATCGAGTACAAGTTTTGATTTAAGCACCAAAACGTGCCTCACAGTATAAACTCTGATCTCCGTACAGTCTTCTTTGGCTTGAGATCATTACCTACAATGAGATTGAATAAAGAAATTGACAAAATGAAAAATTGATTTACTTAATTATATTTAATACTACATAAATGTATTTCGGTTAGATTTTCAGTTAACAAGTAAAAAAATGGCTTCATTGAAAAAAATGTTTAAATTATACCTGTAATACCCATTTTATGTCCGGGCTATAATTATTTATTTTTTACTCGAATGTATTATTTTATATCTTATAAAAAATAAAAAAGAAAAAAAAAGTTTTCATAAAGTAAAAAAAAAAAAAGGGTAAAAACCGTGGATGCCATGCAAGGCATCCACGTGAAACTTGCCGTGACTCACCCCCTCCCCAATTAGTATAAATAGGGGGAGGCAGGCAGGCAGCCAGAGACACACAAATTGCCAATTGAATTGGCACGCAAACAATGCCAGGAAAATGGCGCATGGTTTAGGGGCAGTGCCCCTTTCGAACTTTAGGGGCAGTGCCCTTTTAATGGTTCGAATAGTTGGTTCGATCGGAGGTCCTGACGAGGTTCGTTCGAATCAATTTTTAAGTTATAGCGAGGTGATGCGGAGATCCTGCTAGGAGTCGGGTGAAGTTCTTATTTCGAGCTTCTAGTATGGTAAATTTTGATCCTCGTCTATTTTAATGTTGTCCTTTTGTAATAAATATCTTTGTATGAAATATAAGATGTTTTTATATTTGTTCGTATATTTTTATGTCATGTTTGTATATTTTATTTTGTATACCATGTTTGAATAAAATATATTTATTTATGTTGTTTGATTGAATTTTAAATTAAAACTTTTTAGTAGGGATTATTGTGAAAAACGTACCCTGAGCGTAAGGGTGCCACTTTTCTATAGTCTCTATTAAAAATATTTTTATTCTAAATCTTAATTTTCAAAATAGACTTCCTTCAGTCGGGAGTCTAACGGAAATTATGCTTCGGGCGTTGGAGTGTACATTTCCTTTCATAAACATACATTTTTAAATATTATTTTAAATTAAGGGATCATAATTTCTAAATTTAAATTCGAATTCATAATTCCACCATAAGACATTACGTAATCGACAGGTACCAATTTTTGGGCGTTGTGGGGGTGCTCACCCTTCCCCACACGTAACCGACTCCCGAACCTGTTTTTCTGGTTTCGCAGACCAAAACTCGTTGTTTTAATAAAAACAAGTTTTATTAAAATAACCGGGTTTTTCAGGTGTTTCAATCGCACCTAAAGTAAAACAAAAGATTGGTGGCGACTCACCCGTTGTTACAATACCCAATTAGGTGTTTGGCGGTTAAAAATATTTTAGCCTATTAGAATGCGATTAGTTTCTTATTTCTTTTTAAAAACATAAAATCCTTAATTTAAAAAAGGGTAAACTACTGCAGGGGTCACTTTCGTTTCCCGTTTATACAGATTTAGTCACCACTTTTGAAAAGTGCCAATAAGTGGTCATCTACCTTTTCGATGTGTAAAGACTTGGTCACTCCGACGTTATAGTCCGTTAGTCCCCTAACGGATTGCTGATGTGGCAGAATTTATTAACGAAAAAATAAAGATAAATTACTACAATAGCCATTAAAATTTATCTCATGTACATTTTTTCTCCTCAATTTAAAAAAGTAAACATTATAGCCACTAATAAAAATGTTTCTTTATAATTTCACCCTTAAATTTTTAAAAATTCATTTTTCAATCCTAAAACTTTACAATTCAAACTTTATTTTGAATTTTTGAGTCGAGTTTATGAAATTATGAGTCAAGTATTTTCACATCAAACCTAAAATTTTAATTTTTTCGAATCAAGTCGAGTGTTGCACTTCCCTACATATAATTTTTAATTTTAATCTGTGTTTGTCCCAACTAATTGTTGTATTTAAATCGAAATTTAATAAATGTCTGAACCAAAAACCCACATGGGATAATTAACACCCCAAAATATCCAGACCCTTCCATTTTTTTCTCTCGACCCCTCACCTTCCCCGCTCCGGCTTTTTCTCCGATCTGCCACACCGCCCGGCCGTGGCCTTCACCGCCGCCGCCACGGTGTCCGCCCACTCCCCCTGATCGCAACCACGGTGACCACTCGCGGTAAGTCACCGCGAGCAATTTGAAGCTTAGGGAGGAAACCCACCATCGCTTGTGTTTTCACGTTGATCTCGGCCACCGCTTGATGGTGGTGTACACCGTCATCACCTCCTTATTCGCCATCGTCCCCCAAACAAAACCTCAGCCGCCACTCGCGGTAGTTCACCGCCGGTTGCCGCGAAAGCTGTGACAAAGGATCGTCTGTCCCCTCTGTTTTTCTGCGATTTCGGCCACCGCAACTGTCCGCTCGCCGCGCCGTCACTGTTATTGAGTTCCTCGTGTCGAGGCGAACAAAGCCCATACCGTCAATCGTCGGTCCGCTGTCGTTTAAGGCTTCGTCGGAGCTTCGCCTGAACCTGCCCGTTGACAAACACGGATTAAAATTAAAAATTATATGTAGGGAAGTGCAACACTCGACTTGATTCGAAAAAATTAAATTTTTAGGTTTGATGTGAAAATACTCGACTCATAATTTCATAAACTCGACTCAAAAATTCAAAATAAAGTTTGAATTATAAAATAGAAATTCCAATAACTCGACTTGACTCGAAAAAATTAAATTTTTTGGTTTGATGTGAAAATACTCGACTCATAATTTCATAAACTCGACTCAAAAATTCAAAATAAAATTTGAATTATAAAATAGAAATTCCAATAACTCGAATTTTTTAGTAGTTAGTGGACTAAATTTTTAAGTTTGAGTTATTAAATAGGAGCAATTTGGGCACCTAAGTTTCAAAGGGTATACTTTGGGCACCTATTTTTCATCTAAGCATTTATAATATTATTGTACTAATTGATTGTAAAGTTTTAGGATTGAAAAATGAATTTTTAAAAATTTAAGGGTGAAATTATAAAGAAACATTTTTATTAGTGATTATAATGTTTACTTTTTTTAAATTGAGGAGAAAAAATGTACATGAGATAAATTTTAATGGCTATTGCAGTAATTTATCCTTATTTTTTCGTTAATTAATTTCGCCACATCAGCAATCCGTTAGGGGACTAACGGACTATAACGTCGAAGTGACCAAGTCTTTACACATCGAAAACGTAGATGACCACTTATTGGCACTTTTCAAATGTGGTGACTAAATCTGTACAAACGGGAAACGAAAGTGACCCCTGCACTAGTTTACCCTTAAAAAAAATCTTAGAATGTCAAAAAAAAATCTAATTCTCAAAAAATCATAACTTAAATGGCTAAATCAACAAATTTTTAAATTCATTTGTTGTCGTCGTCGAACGAACCGCTACCACTCACCTTTTCTGTTGTGGGACTCCACTATCAAATACCTCACTCTTTCGCCATCAGAAATCAAGAAACGAAGGGTCAATAAAATGCCAAAGTTGAAACTCGAAAGCTTCCAATCAAGTGACGAACAAAAATGACATAAGAATGAACGACAAAACATCTTTGAATGAAGGAGACTTTATTACAACGACGATAGAATTTAGATTTTAAGATAATATGCTAAGATTTATGTTGTAACTTATAAACCTAAATTCACACCATAATTCTTAAATTTAAGCATATAAACTTAAACCCTAAAGCATGAACCATAAACTGATTCTTTAATCTTAAAATTAATGTGCTTGTAGAAACATTTTATTTATGGTGCGGGTGCATGGTACAATTACTTTTTTTTCCAATAAATCCTAAAAAATCACAAAGTTCCATCAGCAAAGTTTGTTCAAAATAGACTGCATGTTACTCTGCTTAAACCTGATTTCTATTAAGCAACAAAAATCAATATCGTTTTCTCCTTTTTCTTTTACAATCTTCCAAAAACTCACACAGATCTTCACAGTCCAAACTTTTTGGAACTGCTAATTAGCATTAGAGAGTCGCAAATTCGTAGAAGTTGCTAGTTAATGACATTAACCAACACACTGTATTCTTAAACAATCAACCCCAATTGGAAAAACACAGAGAAAAAGAAAATCTGGGTAGAGGACAATCAAATCCATGTCATGGTTATTAACTTAAGCAAGATCAACACAATCAATCAATCTTCAACTTTAAAACAAACCCCTTTGCCCCTGCATGTTGCTTCACCCTGTGGTTGGAAACTACCTGGTAGCTTCGCGGGAAATAGTAAGAGTGATCGTTGATGAGAAACTAAAGCTGAAAACTGCAGGAAATCGAAAACCCATCATCCATCAATGTGCAGCAACACCCTTTGAAGTACCTTACAGTGGCTCAAAATCTCATCTTTTCTCAAGCTACTTAAACATGAAGCAACAACACCAGAAACCCCATAACAAACCTTGGGTTTCTCTTCACTTTACTCCAAGATCAACCACAGGTATGTAATGTTATGTACTGTATGAACTTGTTGAATACTTCTCCTTGTTATGTAAGTTATACTCATCTTTCATTTCTCCTTGTTTATTAAGAATGGGGATTAAGTTTCTTTTGCCTGCAATCTGTGTGTGCACTTGGATAACATCATGGGTTCTCACCGAGTCATCTGATGGGCTAACTCGGATCACTCTTAAGAAGCAGCCTCTAGATCTTAAAAGATTGAATGCTGCGAGGATAACCCGAGTAGGGCTTGATGGCAATGTGAATGACCAGGAAGCTGGTGTTATATATTTAAAGAATTATCTTGATATCCAATATTATGGAGAGATTGGGATTGGTTCACCTTCTCAGAGATTTTCTGTTGTGTTCGACACCGCTAGCTCTAATCTTTGGGTGCCTTCTTCGAAATGCATTTTCTCTGTAAGTCTCCTCAAAGCACTTGAATTCGAATTCAGAGTGATAAACATTGTGGAAGCCATGGGAACTACATTGTGAATATGCAGATTCCTTGTCATTTCCATTCGAGGTTCCGAGCAGCGTCGTCGAGTACTTATACCAAGATTGGTAATTTTGTTGCCTGCATTGTGTTTGATGCAGTTTTTGAATGAATGTATTTTCTTATCATCTTTTCCCAACATTCTTTGAATTCTTCTAGGGATACCTTGCGCAATCAGCTATGGGACCGGAGCTATTTCTGGCTTCTTTAGCCTGGATCATGTTAAAGTTGGAGATATTGTTGTTGAAGATCAAGTGAGTTTTTATTTTTATTTATGGAATATTATGCTTTACAGAATTGTGTTTCACAAAAGTTAATGTTATGGCAACTACAATCCTTCAGGAGTTCATAGAGATTACAAAGGAAGCTTTTCTACCATTCCTAATTGCGAAATATGATGGGATTCTTGGCCTCGGGTTCCAGGAGATTTCTGTGGAAAGAGCTAATCCTCTGTGGTATAATTTTTTCTAATGATCTTAAAGTATATATGCATACATGTACATATACTTCTTTCTTGGTCAAGTGTTAGCAATAGATTTTCCATAGCTCATAGCACTCTATACTCAGGATGAATATGGTGAACCAAGGTCACATTGACCACAAACTTTTCTCCCTCTGGCTAAGTCGAGATTTCTCATCGGAGTTTGGAGGTGAAATTGTGTTTGGAGGTCTTGACTGGAGGCACTTCAGAGGTGATCACACTTATGTCCCAGTTGCAGGAACCGGTTATTGGGAGGTCTGCTTTTAATTTGTTTTTATACTCTTCTACTCTGTGCTTCTTCCCATGAATAAGGTTGATATTTAACCAACATTTCATTCGTCATTCCAGATTTTGGTGGGGGATGTATTTGTGGAGGACTACTCAACAGGTATCCTTTCATCTTCTTTGTCTTAGAAGATTAAACATCTTTGGCTAAGTTTGTGAACCATAAATCATTGTAGTATCATTTATCTTAATATACCATTTTTGGGAGTTTGTTCGAGTTCGTTTATGTATTTCATTAATTTGCTTACTAGTCCTTCCTTCCCTTGGTCCTCAAAACCTTTAGGTTCTTTCATATTGATGCTTTGCTCAATGTACCTACTAAAATTTGATGTATGCCCCTTAATCAATCTTTGAACATTAAAGATACAAGACTTTAACCTCGGGGCTCGAGTGAGATGATAAAGGGTCTCTCATACCTTAACTTGTGGTCGAGGGTTCGGTCCTTGCCCTGGGCATGGAGCAGCTTTAAAGCATTACATGAGTTATAGCTGGATCTGAAAAACTGCTGCAGCCTTAACATCAATACTTGTATTGTTCAGGACTATGCAAGTTTGGCTGTGCAGCCATTCTGGATTCAGGGACACCCTTGATTGCTGGACCAACTGTATGTGTTTATACCATTTGCGTTCTAATTAACTCTAATTTGAGTGCAACCGATTTGTGTAAGTTTTTTCTCGGTTGTTTCCACTGCTACCGCCTTTAAAAGTCTCACTAGCAGTCATTTCCAGGCAATTGTGGATAAGATCAACCGTGCAATCGGAGCAGAAGGAATTGTAAGCTTGGAATGCAAAAGTGTTATTTCCAAGTATGGAAATGCCTTATGGGACAACTTGATATCTGGGGTCAGTTTTCTTCTTCCATTTATTTACAATTAGTCTGGTAGAATACCAACTCTTGATTGCCATAAAGACATTCGTTGCTCTTCAGATACGCCCCGAAATTCTGTGTGTTGATGTCGGATTATGTTCATACAATGGATCGCAGCGAGTGAGGTAACAACACTGATATTAATACTATTAACATTACTTGGGGGAAGTTGGTTCTGGTTTTATGTCGAGTTGGTCAAGGAGGAGCGCTCAACCTGGATCAATCCTTGCAGACGCGTGCTGAAGACGGTGGTAGAAAATGGAACCATGGAAGGATCAGCACTCGGTGAGACTCCGATGTGTACTTTCTGTGAGATGATTGTTTTCTGGATTCAAGTTCAGCTCAAACAACAGAAGACAAAGGATATAGTATTTCAACATATTAATCAGGTGATTCTTATTGCAGAGAGAATATATAAATTTTGTCAACCATAAATACATGCATACATACATAGAAGTGGACATGGACTAACAGAAATCTTTTCCATTATGTCAAAGCTATGTGAAACTCTTCCAAACCCCATCGGAAAACTATTCGTCAACTGTGAGTACCTCGAACTTCTGCCAGACATTACGTTCACCATCGGAAACAAATCTTTCCCTCTTACTCCACACCACGTATGAACATTCATTCCGGTCTGAATTCATTGCTGCAAATATGCATACCGTTTTATACACATTACATTAACAGTCTGCATTTTTTCCATTGGCATATATAGTACATTCTTAAAGTTGAAGAAGGCTGTGCTACGGTGTGTGTTAGCGGCTTTGTCAGTCTGGACGTGCTTCCGCCGCGAGGTCCACTCTGGTACGATGACATAAAAAAAGAAAGTTACCCTTTGTCGTGTAACGTGTGTCGAGTGTGATTCGAACATGAACTCACTGGTTTATATCTGCAGGGTACTTGGAGATAGGTTTTTGAGTGCTTACCACACAGTGTTTGACTTTGGAAATATGAGGGTAGGATTTGCAAAATCTGCAAACTAAATGCTGCCAAACTGGATGATGGTTAAATATTTTTCACCTTATTAATAAACTGGAATCCCACCCTAAGCTTATGACCACCTCTTCTTGTGGTTCCATGTGTTCTTTTGTTTTGATCTTAAGCCTACAATGATCTTGTATACCTCATTTGGTTGCTAGAGGAATAATATAAAAAAATAATTTTGGTATACTTTTTTTAACCGAATTCATGTCACGAATTATCAAACATCTACTCAGCTGATAAATAATTCAAGATAATTATTTTTTTGGTTTCCCAAGTGTCCACTAGTATAAGGGAAGACGCTGACAATAAATTTTAAAATTGCTCTATACCCGGAACGAGAATCAAACAATCTCACCTAAATTATGTGGTTAAAGATAATTATTTTTAAATAACAATAAATATTATGATTGTTTATTTTATATTTTATATAATTTTTAAATAAAAAGAATATGAAGAAATTACTTGAGAATTGAACACAACTAATGAATTTGACAACAAATCTTTTTCCGTCTCATCTATGTGTAAATTTTTATGAAAATATTTTTAGGTAAAATGTTTTCATTTACTTACGCCGTGGACGTGATAAAATATAATAAATGAATTATAATAAAATAAAAAACAATTACGAAGATGTTTATTTTATCTTTGGTTAATGTATTGGAGATAGTATTTTATGAAATATATTTAGAGTGTATTTGTATTTTTTTATACATAAACATGTATAGTTGGCAAAATACAAGTATAAAAAATCTAATGGAACTGTTATTTAAAATGATAAAATATTTAAGAGTTATTATGACCAATTTTGTGTGCAATTCCATCAATTTCTTGATATTATTACAATAATTTAGAGGTGTAATTGAATTGTTCCAATTAAACTCCATTAATTGCAATTTTCTCCGGACATATAAAATTGTAAAAGGCTCCATTCATGAACAAATTTGGTACTAGTTTTTGGTTGTCAATGGAAAATTATATTAAACGATTTAAAATTTTCGTCGTTTCAACTAACTTTTGTACTTGATTTGGTCTCTAAACTAAACTTTTTAAAATCTTAAAAATTTTAACCTTTTTCTAAACCACTATTCTTACTACTTTTCACTTAAAATTTTATTCTAAAAATCATTTCGGAAAAGAGCCTAAGAATTACACTCGTATCCAATTATTGGATAGGTTTTCAAACACAGACCCGAAACAATACCATACTTCTGTCATTTCATAAAAAAATATCATACTTCAAAAAAAGTTATAGGGTAATAAGTATATACTTTATCATTTGACTACAGGTTACAAATAAGTTATTTTTTTAAATTATAATTTAGTTATTTAAATAAAATTTTATTACAAATATGTCATTTCGTTGTTAAAATTAAAATATGGTATAGTATAATAATTGTTTTAGTCTAAAAACTTATAAATTTTATCATTTCGATCCAAATTAAAAATAGTTCAATAATTTAATCATTCATATTTTAAAATTTTGACGTTGCACTCTCCTAATACATCTTTCAACCGTTTGTCACACTCTTTGATATTATCTATTAGCTCGATAATCGATATTGAATAACTCGGCAGACACATTCACTTCGTCAATAAAATTTTAAAATATGAAAAGTTAATATCATTTAATTTCAACAGCGAAGTGACTTGTTTATAACAAAATTTTGATTAGATACTAAAATTATAACTTCTAAAAAATAGATGTGTGTAGTTTATAACCAAACACATAATTAAGTGACGCGATATGTATTTTACCCAACTTTATATTACTAACTTTAGTTATACTCATTCATTGTGTAATGGAAACAAACAAGATAATTGAACTGATTGTGGCTCATGTAGCATCTGTGCTCTGTTTTGCTAATTGCCAGCTGCCAATCAGTTTCTTCAACCAGATAGGGACTATAATATCAGAATTTAAACATATATTACATTTAGAGCCTTCTCATATATTTTTGGGTCCCAAGCGAAACACAAAAATAGGTCATATATAACGAAATATATTATATTATTTTAAAAAATTAATTTAATATTTTGTCAATAAAATATTATTTTAAAGATTAATATCTTATACACTGGCGGTAGAAATTGAAAGTTTCCACAAGCGCCTTAGTTTTAGGGTATACGAAGTTAGTTTAGGGTATATGGTTTAAGGGTTTAGGTGTAGGGGTTTAGAATTTAGGGATAGTTGTTTTAATTTAAGGTTTAGTTTTTAGAGTAATATAGTGAGAATTTAGATTTTAACCTATAAACCCTAAACCTTAAATTAAAACAACTATCCCAAAATTCTAACCCCCTTACACATAAACCCTATACCCTAAACTAACTCTCTATACCCTAAAACTAAGGCGCTTGTGGAAACTTTCAGTTTCCACCGCCTGTGTATAGAATATTTATCCTTATTTTAATTATTTTGTTTAAAGAACATCTTAAATATCTCTATTTTGCTTAACTGGTGCGACAACTAGTCTTAGTACTGGTTGCCGACTACAAATGTTCATTATTTTTCATACTCTTTTATGTTTTCTTTTTTTTAATTTTAATAAAATCTCAGCTCTTGTAGCACGTGTTTCCTCCGACTTTGTAGCACGTTTTTCAATAATTTTTGTGGTTTATTTCATATGTCGTTTGACACGATTTCAACATACCTTAACGGTCATTTGGTGCTCGTATAAAGATCCTCACAACGCTAGCTTTCTGATTTGATTCTGCCAATGGTCATAAAAAAGATTAATCCCCGCTCGTTTGATGGATTGTTAGCTGATAGTTTGGTTCGTTCACCATTCTTTTTTATCGCATAAAACGTCTCGTTTAGCTAGAGACAAAAAATACATGAAAATTTTCGAATTCTGATGGTGTGCTAATCTCTATTGAAGAGTTTATTTTTTATACACATTTGTATGAAAATTTTAGTGGACTAAGGCTTAATTTATTGTTGAGATTGAAAATCAACTTGGCGTGGGAGGGGGGGGGGGGGGGGGGTCCGTTCTGAAAAAGTTAGAAATTTTAACTTTTATGAACATCCGTTTGAAGGGTTAATTTTGAACTGCAATTGCCCATTAGAGATCAACCTTGAGGAGTCGTTTGTCATTGTTTTTGCTTTAAAAAGTGTGCTTGAGTCGGTAAAAGTAACTAAAAATAGGTTCTAATCTTTTTTTTGATGCATTGTATATGTAATATCTTTTATGATGTTTAATAAAATTCATATGTTATTGTTCAAAAAAGTCATTCTAAATATAACTAAAACAACAACAAAAAATAAGTTTTAACTTATAAAATTACCTGAGATATAATTAAAATTGTAAAGATGGAAGATGAAATCTTGAACGGACGCCCATGTTACTCGCCATCGGAGACTATTTTGATTACATTTATAGATAAGAAAAGTACAAGTGACCCTTCCGTTGTTAAACTCATTACAGCAAATATAGAAATACTCATAGCTTGGCATACTTCTTCAGATTGTCACCGGCGCCCTTAGCATGCTCCGGCACCGGCAAGTTGCACATAAGAGTAACCCTCGACGATGATACCAACGATCTGCTTCTGCTCTCCGAGCTTGGATTCGAAGCCTCTGTTTTCCATAGTTTCACCTCCCACACCTGCCATTCAGCACCGCCGGTGAATTCACCGGTTCACGAGTTAAAAAAACTGGTTAAAACGGTTACCTGAATGGTCTTGCCGAGATTGACGGGGGTGGCTTCGGCGAAGATAAGGTCACCAAGCTCGGCGCGCTTTAAGTGGTTGATGCTAAGGTGGATCCCGGCCACCCTTTGGAAACCGCTGGCGATGTGCGCCCCCATGCTAGCCAGCGACTCCGCTATCATAGCCGATACTCCGCCGTGCAACACCTTGAACGGCTGCTCTCCCAATACAATTCACAAGATCATTAATTCAAAACAAAAACGAAAAAGGGAACCCAAAAAAACGATTCTTGTAACTGAAACCTGGCAACACTTTTGAGTGACATGGAGGAGACCGGTGACTTTGGTCGGGGACAAACCCTGTATCTGAAACCCGAACAAATGGAGCGCCGGATCCAGAAGCGCCGTCTTGTCCGACGAAGAAGATGACGACGATGATTCGTCCATTCAGCAACAAGTAAAACGAGAAGTGAGTCAATGGTTCGTCAACGAAGTTTAGACCTTTGATTTTTTTTAAGAGAACAACGTATGGTGAGAAACAGGGACACAAGTATTTGTTTGTCTTTGTCGGAACGGAGACGACTAGACAGAGCGAGGGTATTTCGGGACATTGGCTGAAGCAATGCTGGCGTGGTTTCCGGTTTTGTGGTAGGTAAAGGACTCGTGAAACATGAGGATTAGGTTTTGTTTTTTTTACTTATCCTTTCTGGCTTGTACGTCGGATTATTTTATTACGTTATTTTCCAATGTTAGGTATAACCGATGGATTCCATACCTAAAATTAAGGACGATGAGTTGAGTCAAAATTTTTTGAATTATTTTAGTTGACGACACAACTTAAATTTTAGGGTAAACTACTGCAGGGGTCACTTACGTTTAGCGTCTGTACAGAGTTAGTCACCACTTTTGAAAAGTGCCTATTAGTAGTCCTCTACGTTTTCGATGTGTAAATACTTGGTCACTCCGGCGTTAACTCTGTTAGTCCCCTAACGGATTGTTGATGTGGCGAAATTAAAATAAGGATAAATTACTGCAATAGCCATTAAAATTTATCTCATGTACATTTTTATTAGTGACTATAATGTTTACTTTTTTAAAATTGAGGAGAAAAAATGTACATGAGATAAATTTTAATGGCTATTGCAGTAATTTATCCTTATATTAATTTCGCCACATCAGCAATCCGTTAGGGGACTAACGGAGTTAACGTCGGAGTGACCAAGTATTTACACATCGAAAACGTAGAGGACTACTAATAGGCACTTTTCAAAAGTGGTGACTAACTCTGTACAGACGCTAAACGTAAGTGACCCCTGCAGTAGTTTACCCTAAATTTTATTTAAAAGTTTTCGATTCAAGTCGAGTTTATGAAATTCAAGTCAAGTCGAGTTTTTGAGTTTCTATACAAATTTAATTGTAATTATTTATCAATATTGTGGTATAATTTGATTCCAATTTAACGACTTTCTCTAATCATATAAGATATGTATGTATATTTCATCATATTTTTATATATATATATATATCACTAACATTTGAGGGACTCGACTGGAACTTAAAAATCAACTAACTAATTACTAAGAATCTCGAGTTATTCGAATTTTTATTTTACAACTCAAACTTTATTTTAAAAAAATTCGAGTCGAGTTGAGTTTATGTAACTTTGAGTCAAGTTAGAACGAGTTGGGTTTTTTTTCCTCAAGTCCAGTTGAAAAATTCGGTTTTTTTAGTCAAGTCGAGTTTTGCTCACCCCTACGTAAAATAGAAATCATCTTTCTAGTGTCCCTATTTATGTCTCACATTAAAAGTATTAAGTTTAAGGTTTAGGATTTATGTTACTAAAAAACTAAGGGTAAAATGTATTTTTTGATTTTATGGTTTAAAAGTTGACATCAAGTCAAAAACAACCCCCCAACATTTGATTTTTTATTCACTTTAGTTCATATTATTTTTTTCGTTCAAAATTCACTCTGGTAACGTCCTTCGATGTCATGGCAATGCTGACATGACATCATCTAATTGATTCAAAAGGTTTAAGAGAGAAATATAACTTGAGAATTGAGGTTGTTTGAAATTGAACTCAAGTCTAGTGGGTGGACGGCATGACACCTAATTACCAAACTAACTGTGTAATTTATTAACACTTTACCACATATTTTATTCACGACTTTCGTTATTATCTATCCTTAGACCTGGCAAACTTGACCCGAGACTCGAAACCCGAACCGAATTATCCGAACCGAAACCCGATTTTGACCCGAACATGATGATTCGAAGTTGACCCGAAACCCGAACCGAACCGAAATTTTTTGTTGAACCGAAATGGACCCGAACCGAAATAGACTCGAACCGAATAGACCCGAACCGAATGGACCCGAACCGAATGCTACCCGAACCGAAAGCTGAACCGAATATCGACCCGATTTTAACCCGATTTGACCCGATTTTAACCCGAATATCTATTGTTAACAATATAATAAATAATAAAATGAAGTATAAAAATTTGAGATCTTGGTGACCAATTTTATAATTTCATCATAAAATATAGCATAAAATTGAAATTGTAGACTAAATTGACAATTTGGAAGTGGAGAAATTTGAGAGTCCAATGATCAAATTTGTAATTATACCATATAAATAAATAGGGGTCAATTTTGGCTAAAAATTAAATCTTTGAAATTAAAATGAACGAAAATATCAATATATTAAATTAATAGACTAAATTACAAAAATTAGTCAATTTCAACTAAAAGTAAATTTTTAGAGACTAAATATCACTACGGGGAGGGGATTTGTATATCCGAAGTCTAAACCGTGGGAATACTTGTGACTAAATTAAATTAAACTAAAACTTAAAGTTGACTAAAATGTAACATTTTAAATGCAACATGACCTAAAAAGTAATTAATCTCTAGCTTAAAAAATTGGTGGCTTATTTCCCTCCAAAATTTTGTCTTTTCTCTCTCTATTTTTTCCAATTGTCTTTTTCTTTTTTTTTCAATCTAGCTTAAAAAATTGGTGGCTTATTTCCCTCCAAAATTTTGTTTTTTCTCTCTCTATTTTTACCAATTGTCTTTCTATTTTTCTTGATTTAATTGAGTTTCAATTTAGATTAATTTAATTGAAATTTCACATTTAGTTTTAAAATTATTTTAATTATGTCCGTGATTTATGCTTTTAGATTTTAGTTAATTCAATTAGATCCTAAGTTTAATAAATTAATTCATTTCAGACATTATTATTATTATTATTATTATTATTATTATTATTATTATAAACTTTAATTCAATATAATTATACAAAAAAAAATTATATGGATACATAACTTTGATTTAAATATTTAATCAAATTCAAATGCATAGATTGACAAGTTGAATTAGAATTAATCTCATACATCAATAACTCTAAACTAAACTATAAATACTAAACCTCAAACCTTTAACCCAACTCAAATCAAATTGACCCGAAAATTTAAATGTTGACCCGACCCGAAATTGACTCGATTTTAACCCGAACCGAAAGCGACCCGATTTTGACCCGAACCGAAAGCGACCGATCCGATATTGACTCGACCCGAAAACAACCGATCTGATTTTGACCCGATCCAATACCCGAACCGAATCCGACTCATCACAGACCCGAATTAGACCCGAACCCGAACCGAACCGAATCTAAACCGATTCTAGATAGACCCGAACCAAACCGAACCCGAACCGAATGACCCGATTGCCACCTCTATCTATCCTTAGGGGGCGTTTGGTTCACGGAAAAAATTATTACCTGGGGTAATAATCTTTTCCGAAATCTTATTCTCATGTTTGGTTTGTCTTCATTCCCACCAACCCGGAAAAGATTATTACCAACAATAGCACTTTTTTGTCAACATTCCAGGAATGTGATTCCCACCCTTCCCTTAGGTATTTGTCAATTCCCGCCACTTTGGACAAAATTACCTTTAAGTAATAGTTTTTTTTTTAATTTGGATCATTTGTAGCATATGTAAATGACGTAAATTTATTAAATAATTTTGTTTCATATTAGTTTGATATTTAAATGGTTTTACACATATTTAAAAGTAGTTTAATATTTAAATAAAAAAATCATGGCTATGAAAATTTTCGATAAAATGTCTAAATACTCTGTAAATTTTTTTATAAAATTTTATTAATAAAATAAAATAGACACATAGCATATTACAAAGAGAAACTTTGTGTTTATTGGTTTTATGTTCTAATTTTGTAGAAATCCTCGTAACTTAGTGTTTCATGATACGATCATCATCTCTTATTTATCATTTTTCCTTGACTTTATGTGATTTATTATTATTTTATTATTTCAATCGTGCTTTAATATTTGGAGAGTATATTTATTTAAAACTATTTTATATAATTATTTTAAGATTTAAATGTCGTTACCCATTAAATATTTATTTATTTGAATTTAATTTTAAGAATTTTAATATTAATAAAAATATATATTTCATATTGTTTATAATAATTATATTAGTAGTATGCTAAGTATAAGTGTATGAATCTTCAAGCAAATGTTTTTAAACTAATATTGAAAGTTTAACTTGTTAAAAAAATATATCACAAGGACAATATAGTAAAATTTACTTCCATGTAATCTTATATTCCCTCAACCAAACAATGTAATCTTACATTACTACCAAATAAACCAAACAAAGTATTTTAATAATCCCAGTAATATCTCAAGTAATGTTACATTCCAAGAATCCTATTCCCAAAGATAATCCTATATTCCGTGAACCAAACGCACCCTTAGTGCTTTCCCCTTCACTGTCGATTCCCCACCAAACCCCGTCATTCTTTCCAATCCCTCCACACAAACTCCATTCTTTCTCAAAAACATCTCTGCTAACATGAATTAAAGACTTAATATCAATTGTAAAAATATCTATAATATAATTTGAAGGCTTTGCAATTTTATTTGGCATTCTCTCTGGTGCTTCATGAAAATATAAAATAAACCGAATGTTTGGATGCACATCCACACCCAAGCGTTATAACGTACCTCCTTCAAAAGAGAAACCATACTGATCTTGCTCAACTGGTAAAGAAAGTAGTAAAACCAGGGAAGTTAAAGACTTAATATCAAGTGTAAAAAAAACATCTCTACAATTTTATCATTTCATAGCTCATACTTCCAAAACAAACGGTGTAAAAAATAGCTGAGATATTCTGGGAAAGAATGGAGTTTGAGGGAAAGAAATAGAAAGAACGAGCGTTCAGTGGAGAATCGACACTAAAAAAGAAAGTAATAGGGATAGATAATAATGAATGTGGTGAATAAAATATGTGTTAAAGTGTGCTAATAAATTGCAGGGACATAAAAAGAGACACTGAAAAAGTGTTAAGGATTTTTGTTCACCATATGTCAAATACCATACTTCAATCGGTTACTGATCTTAACAGTATAATTTAAAGGAATTTGATTAAAGTTTTTAATTATTCAAACGTCTAAGCAATTTTTTTTTTAAAATTTAATGAGAAAATTTAAAAATGCGAAAGTCTAATTAAAATTTTAAAATCTTTAATTTTTTTAATAATTTAAAAAATTAACATATTTTTGATAAAATGTTGTCACGTGTCAAAATAATAGAAAATTATAACATCAATATTTTAAACCAAAAACATCTATGGCAGACAGTAGTGAAAGAGCTAAGAAGATAATGGAAGGGACCACTCCCCTTCCAAAATTTTCGTCCAATGACATTTTAACTCCTTCCAAATTTAAGAATTACTCAAATTAAACTTTATTCTTTAAAATTTGAAGTTAAATAACTAACTAGCCTCTATTTTATGAAATTTGGTAATTTTACCCCTTTTAATATTTGATCTTAATTTTGTCCCCACAATCTTCAAGGTCCTGATGAATCTTTCAAGCATCATTGGAATGTTGAACTTGTAACGGATTCGAATAACCAAAAAAATAAAATTTTCAGTTCATTTTAAATTCCGAAAGAACTATCGTATAAGTATAAAACTCTAGAGCTACAACACTGGAGAGAAAAATATATCCTTTGAAGATGGCCAATAACTATGGTGAAAAACCTCAATTCTAACATAATCTGAAGAGTCGACATCACATTCTTAAAGCAGCACCTTTTCCCATAAGGATGCAATGTTCTGAAATATATATATTTTGCTTCATCCCAATGCACGCCACAGCCCACATGTCTATTATTGTAATGAAATTTTGCGAGCATGAGATTATCTCCACCAACCATTGATTCAGCCACTTCCAATCCTCATCCTCCATTGTTTTCTTAATCTTCTCGTCATCGTTATCTTCGTAATTGTCATTATTTATGTTGTACTGTTATAGATACATATATAGGTACGAAGACTGAAACGAGAACAAAAAACATAAATTTTTATAATCACAAGGTATAGATACGATAAAGATATGACAAATATAAAATAAATTATATATTTAAAAAATATAAAAATAAAAAGTTAAAAAATCATGTGAACGTGGTATCACATATACTTATATACTTATAGTTGAATCATGAGATCAAGAGAAAGTGAAAAGAAGAAGAAAAAGACAAAAGTTGAGAGAATAAAAGAAGAAATACTTGCACGTATTCAAGTTGTATTCAATCTGTCTCTAATATAGAGATGTATTAGGTATGTGGTATAACTTTATATTGAAGTATTTGTGCTTCATAGATCGTCATTATCACCAAATTAAGCCTTTAGGGGAAAAATGCCAAATTTAAGAGCATCCCTTGGCTGGTATAACTAATTTTATATTTTATTTTACCAACGATAAACCTTCGGTCTTGAAACAATAAATTACAGTACAAATTTTACTTTTTCAAAAATAGACTCAAAGTTATAATAAGAGTGAAAAAGATGAAGAAAGTTCTTAACAAGTCAGTCAATAACTTTGTTACAATATCTTTTAATAGAGGAAAAAAAGATGAATTCAGTAAAAAAAAATAAACTTAATTGATTTTCAATTTTAAGGACTTTATAGAACCTTTAGCCATCCTTTTCCCAAGGGCTTAATTGGTTATTTACATTTTGCAATTTATAATTTTTAGGGTAAATTAAACTTGAGGTCACTTAGTTATAGGTTTAGTATCAAACAAGTCATTCTTCTTCTAAAGGTAACAATTTAGTCACTAAATTATAGGTTTAGTACCACGTAAGTCACTCTTCTTCTAAAACTAACAATTCAATCACTCAAATATAGGTTTATGAACAAAAAGTCACTCAATTAAAGTTTTATGGCAAACAAGTCACAATGTCATTAAAATTTAAATAAGGGCTTGGTATAATAACAATTTTAGTCCTCAAACTTATGCATTCTATTAATTTGGTCATAATTCGAAATAATTCAATAAACTTAATCATTCATATTAAAAATTTCCATTAGTGAAGTGATTGTGTCTGCTAGATTGCTAGCAGACGACGGTAAGGTCATAACGTGTCTATTCCATTGTATGTCAATTGTCCAGTAGTGAAGTGAATATGTCTATTGAGCTATAATATTTATTGATTATTGGACTGATGGACAATATCACGATAAGTGGTCGAAAGGTATGTCAGGATGGTGTAGTATCGAAATTTTTAAATATAAAAGGTTAAGTATATTGAATCATTTTGAATTAGGACCAAATTAATAGAATGCATGAGTTTTGGGGACTAAAATTGTTATTATACCATGCTCTTGTTTCAATTTTAACGACATTGTGACTTATTTGTCACAAACTTTAATTGAGTGACATGTTTGTTCTTAAACCTATAATTAAGTGATTGAATTGTTACTTTTAAAATAAGAGTGACTTGTTTTATAAGAACGGTGACTTGTTTATTCCTAAACCTATAATTGTGTGACTCGATTGTTGCTTTTGAAAAAAATAGTGACATATTTATTGCTAAATTTATAATTAAGTGACCTCTAGTGTATTTTTACCCTAATTTTATCATTCTTTGATATCATTCGCAATAATTAATTTCGGCGTGAAAGCACACCAAAAAAAAATATAAAAATCAAGATAAGTATTTCAAAACTCTATCTCATAAATATTAATTTTTAAGTTGTAATGGTTGGTTTAGTTGTTTGTTTTAAAATCAAAGGTAAGGAATATATTTGATGTATTGTCAGCATAAATTTTAGTTTACATAAGCATGTTTATTTTAAGAGTTAAAAGTTTAGTTTATGATTTATATTTTATAGATTTAGGTTTTATTATTTTAACTTTATGGTTTGAGGTTTATGTTTTAGGAGTTTAATGTCAGAGATTTAGATTTTAAGTTTTAAAAATTAAATAGACATATTTATTAAAAAATTCACTACACATGCATAAGATATTGTAGAAATATATGATTTGATATAATAATTGAAAAATATTTTGGATTAAATTTAAAAGAATTTAAAATATTCTCTAAGTCAAAAACAACTTAAAAATAAGTTTGAGGATGTTTAAAAAGGTTTTGGCAATGTTTGAAGCTGCAAGAACCTGTTTCGATACAGGGCTTACCTGTTTGATACTGATAGGTGATGTTTCGAAACACCCTTAGGTGTTTCGATACGCCTACGTGGCAGACACCCCAACGGCTAAAACCCCCAACGGTCTTTTAAATTGCAGGCTGTTTCGATACGGCACTAGACATTTTGTTACGGGCGTTTCAATACAGCTCAATGTGTTTCGATACGGCACATTGCATCAGACTCCAACGGCTAGTTCTGAAGAAGGGTGTTTCGATACAGCTACCCGTGTATCGAAACAGACATCACCAGAACTGCATTTATGGTGGGAAATAAAGTCTCTAACGGCTCCAATTCAACCTCAACGGTCTTCAACGACTACAAACTCAATTGGGAGTATAAAAGGGACCTCCAAGCATCAAGAAAAGGTTAATGTTTCAATTGTCAACAACATTATGATGAGAAAATTGTCTTAGGGGCTTAATTGTTTATTCCTTGTATAGACAACACTTGTGAGCCAAAATTGTTATATTTGCTCAAGTGTTTAGGTTTGGGTGGGAGCTTAAAGAGTGCAAACAAATACCTATTAGAGGGATTTTGGTTTGCTTATCTTTCTTTCTCTTGTAAAGAGGGATTACTCAAGATTTGGTCTAGAAAGCTTTGAGTGTGTAAGGGTTTCCTCCTAAGCCTAGAAAAGGGGACGAATCAATTAGTGAATTGATTGGGAAATCCTTAGTTGGAGCTAAGGTAGTGGATGTAGGGGCTTGTTCAAAGGCCGAATCACTATAAATTCACCGTGTCGTTTATTTTTGACTTTCACAAATTAATCACCCAAAAATCTAACTTCTCCATCACTTGGCTAGCTAAATTGGTTGAAGGAAATCGAGCCTATTAAGACTAACAATTGGTATCAAAGCGAGGCTCAATCGAAGGGGATTAACATCCTATTGAGTCGATCCGGGAAGCTCGATACAAGAATTTAATCAATCGATCAAATGGTGCAATCCATCGACAAGCCACCATTCTTTGACGGGACCAACTACGCTCATTGGAAGATTAAAATGAAGTTCTTCATCAAAGCTAAAGACTACAAGCTTTGGGATATTGTTGAAGAGGGTCCTTATGTGCCACAAAGAGTAAAGGCGGAATGGAATGTGGATGATCATAAGAAGATGAAGCTTAATTGCAATGCTTTGTACATCATCTTTTGTGCAATTAGCCTCAACATCTATGAGAAGATGTTCTCTTGCGAAGATGCCGAAGAAGTATGGGACAAGCTTGAAGTCACATACGAAGGAACCAACGAAGTAAAGGAGACCAAGATCGGTCTTCTCAACTTCAAGTATGAGAACTTTAAGATGGAACCAGATGAAGACATCACGAAAATGTTCGATAGATTCTCCACCATCACAAATGAGCTCAAAAGCTATGGAGAAATCATTTTGGAAGAAAAGCTTGTCCGAAAGCTTCTCTATTGTCTTCCCGAGTCATGGGACTCAAAGAAGACCGCCATCATCGAAGCCAAGAATCTCAAGACTTTAAAGTTTGATGAACTCATGTGGTCTCTTCCCACTCATGAAATTATGAAGAAAGGAAAAGAAGAGGAGAAGAAGAAGAAGGAAGAGATAAAGAAGATGATGAAGAAGAAAATCTTAGAGCTTGGCATTAACACTAATGTCATGGCTCTCAAATCCTCCAAGTGCAACCATGTTAAATCAAGTGAGGAGGAAAGTGAAGAAAAAGAGATAATCTATCTCTTCGAAAAGTTTGCCCAATTCATGAAGAGCAAAATGAATGAATTCAAGCATGAATCGAGGAAGAAAGAGAAGGCAAGCTCTTCAAGCCATAAGAAGAAGGCATATGTGGCTACTTGGAGTAATGAAGACTCCACCGACAATGAACAAGTCAACCTTTGCCTTATGGCTATCGAAGAAGATTCAAGGGTAGCTTCTAATTCATCTACCTCATGTTCATATTCTTTTGATGAGTTACAAGATGCCTATGATGATTTGATTTTGGAATTTAAGGCATCATTTTCTAAAAACAAAAAATTGCTTTCAAATTTGAAAAAGGAAAATAATTTGCTCACAAAAAAAATATAAAGTTTGAAGCAAAAATTAAAGATTTTGAACTTAAAGTTTTAATTTTATAAAATTTGCTTCAAACGATGGAAAAAGATCATCAAAAAGAAATTGATGATCTTAAAAAAGAAAAAGATTTGATTTTCAATGAACTTCAAAAGAAAAATTATTTGGAAAAAAATCAAATTTTTATGTAAGACAATCTAGTACCCCTGAATTTTTGAATGGTAAAGTTTTTAGAAGTATTTGGGTCCCAAAACGACTAAGTACTTCAATTAAAAAGGATGAAATTGAAAAATGAATTCCTAAGGGGACAAAATTATGTGCTACTAACATTTATGGATCCAAAGCAATTTGGATACCAAAAATTACTTGATTGTCTTGTTTAGGTGTGCTGGAGAGTGATTAACAAGTCCAAATTTGAGGGGGGCTCCACGCACACAAAGAGAGCACTTGAAGAATGAAGGCTTCACATCTTCTCTTGGATTCAAGTGTGGTAAAATTAATTGTCATATTTTTGTTTAGTTTTATTTCTTTTAATTCAACTAGTTTAATCATATATGTTGGACTAACAATATTTGATGCTTTGAGTAAGGGGTGTCAATTTTAAAACCAAAAGTTTTTATTGTGTCAAAAAAATTAACCTTCTATGCTATTTTGAGCTTAATGTCTTTTAAAATTTTTTTGATATAACAAAAAGGGTGAGAAATAATTTGAAAAAATTGATTTTTCAAGAGAATAAGGTTTTTCAAGAGAATAAGAGGAGCTTTAACTTCATTTAATTTTTTAAAAATCTCTTATTCAAATTTTTAAATACCAAGGGGAAGAATCTCAAACAAAATTTTTAAGTTGGTTTTATTATATCAAAAAGGGGGAGATTGTAGAAATATATGTTTTGATATAATAATTGAAAAATGTTTTGGACTAAATTTGTAACCCCCTCGTCCCGGTCTGGTCGGACGACCGGTCCGAGTGGGCCACACGGGGAAAACTGAAGCGAAACCCGTTAAGGTTCCTCCTCGGTTAACGACCAAGAAAATTTCTTTTAACTTTATCTTGTCTATAGGCATTATTAAATCCTATGTGAAGCACGACAGCGGAAACACAAACAATCCAACATCGACCAACCAAGACAACACTTTAAACAACTCATTTTAACCCTTTACAGCATGCCGTATCGAAACGCCTTTAGGGTGTTTCGATACGCCTTGACTTAGTCAACAGGCCAGGGTCAACCCGAGGAGACCGTTCCGAAACAGGGGTGACCCGTATCGAAACGACCACAACGGTCAACTTCTCGTGGTCAACAAGATTTGACCGTTTTGAAACTTCAAAGACCCGTTTTGGAACGCCTTTATCTCGCCAATTTCTCAAAATTCCAGTAGCAAAAATGTACCGAAACGGCCTCTTCGCGTTTCGAAACGCTCGGCCAAGAACGAAGGGACCGTATCGAAACAGGGTAGCCCGTTTCGAAACGTCAGCTGTCTGCAAACTGGTTTTGGCTGTTTTAAGGCACAAGGGTGCCCCAAAACACCACCAAAACCTCCAACAACACACTAACAATTAAACCTAAGGCAAACCAACTTACAAGCATGCTTGAACATCAATAAAACAAGGCTACACACTAAGGCACAACACCACAAGCCATACATCCATGCATATCATAAAAGGTAATAGCTTCACATGTCCAACACTTAGGAAATTCTAGATAGCAAAATACTAACATGGTTTCAAGCATATCATATATCCCAAAAGCCAATTTAACATGCACACACGAGGAGTCTAACATGCTCCTAAACAACAACCATAGCAACATGATCCAAAAACACCATAATACGATTACATGTCCCATTGCTTGACCATTACATCTTAATTTAAAAGTTCATACTTGGTAGCTAAACAAGTACCACAAGCACAGTTGGAGGCCCCCTTCTTGCTCCTAGCAACCCACGAACTAAGGATTTGCATTGTTGAACAAAGAGAGAGCGTAAGCAATAAAGCTTAGTGAGGGTAAGCTCTTTAAAAACAAACCTCGATAATGCAGAGTCCAAGCACGATCTTAGCCAAGGTAAAAGCATAATTACCAAGAATCCTCAAGAGCCACAAGTTAAAGATGCATGAACAATATTCAATTATATGCCATGCTCAACAAGTTCTATTTCACAACATATGCAATCACATATAAGCATCCAAGTAGAAATCACATTCTACAACACATTGATATACATATCAATCAACATTGGCACCTAGCTATGACTCGAATACGCGGATAAACCCGTTGGAACTCACATCCAACAATCACTTTACCTCACGGTGGGATTACACTCATCACCGGTCTCGCGGAGGGGATTCCACTCATCCTCACGCCCCGTCGATGGGATTCCACTCATCATCGACTATATATAAATACAATTTCCGGGCGAACCCGTACTCCTCCTTGGTGACTCAACGCCACCAAGGCCACGCGCGACTTTAGACTCATGTGTGCACACTAACATCCTAATGATCGATCCTTTGTACTCAAGCATACTAGTGCCAACATTTTACTCATTTCACATTATTCATTTCAATCAATTCTGTGCTTAGCACGTACTCACCATGATCACAATCATGAACCATTTCCATGCATGCCATAAGCATTACAAATCATGCCTCATCTCACATGTATAACACATCATACATAAATCAATCCTATCACAAGTCATACGAGGCATAAACATCCAAACATAAGTTCATCCAATGGCTCTAGATCAAGTTTAGGATTAGGGTACCACCCTAATCCTAACTCTAGGTGGGTCTACCAAGCCCAACCTAGTCCACATACTCGAACCAACCATTTAAAAACCACGTAAAACGTTTAACCACTCACCTAAGCTTCCAAGCTCCAAGCCAAGCAAGCAACCACCCTCACGTTTCCGGATTTTCTCTCGATGCTTCACCAACACAAGTTCCCGCTTCTAAACAACCTCAATCACAATTCAAACAATCTCAAATCAGCCCAACATCAAAAGACCAACCCGGAACACAATTCAATCACAATTTACAATGTTGCAAGCCATGAACAAACCCCAAAATTAGCAATCTCGGACAGCCCCAAAACCACATCCAAAATCCATGTTTCCAACATCCATTGTACCCACAAATAATCCCAAATCAACCACTAACCATAGTACTATCAATAGCCTATCAAATTCTACCTAAAACAACCCCCAAAACTCACCAAAAACCCCATTTATACCCAAATTCGGGAATTGTTCAAAATCATTCAAAATTCACATATGTTGTACCATTTGGCTCCTATATTCCATAACTAACCATATTAAATCAAAATATTAAGTTTAGCTACACAAAGGCACCATTTTAATCAAATCTTTTGAAAACCCCAATTTTAAAACTTCAATGAAAATGAAAACTAATGGTACTTTTAAAGAGAGGGAGTTGAGGAGAGGTCAAAAACGATGTTACCTTTCGAAAATGAGTTGAAATGGATGAGCTTTTTGATGGAATAGTGATGAAGAAGAGAGAGCTCTATTTTCACGTTAGAAAAGATGAGGAAGAGAGTGAATAGTGTTTATTTGGTGGAAAGGGGGATTTAAATTAAAAGATGGGCAAATTACCAAAAGGCCATTAATGAATAGCTATCCCCTTTATTCTTTAAAAGCTTTTCAACTTGCAATTTATTCGATTTGGTCCAATTTCAAATATTTATTTTTAAAACCCGAAACTTAAAGGATTATTTTAATTATAGACCCGAGCCCGAATAATATTAAAATATTATTTTCACCTAACCCCTAAACCCGAGTGTTACAAAATTGAAAATAATTTAAAATATTCTCTAAGTCAAAAATAACTTGAAAATAAGTTTGATGATGTTTAAAAAGGTTTTGGCAATGTTTGAAACTGCCAGAACCTGTTTCGATACGGGGCTTACCTGTTTTGATACAGATAGGTAATGTTTCAAAACACCATTAGGTGTTTCGATACACCTACGTGGCAGAAACTCCAACGGCTAAAACCCCAATGGTTATTTCCCAACGGTCTTTTAAATTGCAGGTTGTTTCGATACGGCACTAGACGTTTCGATACGGATGTTCCGATACGGCTCAATATGTTTCATACGACACACTGCATCAGACATCACTCCAACTGCATTTATGGTGGGAACTAAAGTCTCTAACGACTGCAATTCAACCCCAACATTCTTCAATGGCTACAAACTCAATTGGGAGTATAAAAGGGACCTCCAAGCATCAAAAGTTAATGCTTCAACTGTCAACAACATTATGATGAGAAAATTGTCTTAGAGGCTTAATTGTTTATTCCTTGTATAGACAACACTTGTAAGCCAAAATTGTTATATTTGCTCAAGTGTTTAGGTTGGGTGAGAGCTTAAAGAGTGCAAACAAATACCTATTAGAGGAATTTTTGTTTGCTTATTTTTCTTTCTCTTGTAAAGAGGGTTTACTCAAGCTTTGGTCTAGAAAGCTTTGAGTGTGTAAGGGTTTCCTCTTAAGCCTAGAAAAGGGGACGAATCAATTAGTGAATTGATTGTAAAATCCTTAGTGGGAGCTATGGTAGTGGATGTAGGTGCTTGTTCGAAGGCCGAACCACTATAAATTCATCGTGTCATTTATTTTTGGCTTCCACAAATTAATCACTCAAAAATCCAACTTCTCCACCACTTGGCTAGCTAAATTAGTTGAAGGAAATTGAGCCTATTAAGACTAACAGATATTAATCCTTAAAAGTCACCAAAAAATACAATCGTTAACGAAGACTGGAGACAGACAAAAACGAAATTAGATATGATCTTGGACGTAGTTTATCTAGGCCGTCTTGGATGGTGAGCATCATGAACGGTCCAAAGAATTGTATTAAGAACAAGAACCCTTATTCCTAATGTACTAAGCTGTAACACCCCAAAAATTGCGCCCAAATTATAAACCTTAGATTCACAAAAATCCCTAATTTAGAAACCTAATTTTAAAATCCCTAAATCTTAAAACCCTAATGATTTGAGAATTTAATTTATAAACCCTATTTCAATTTAAGGGTTAAGTTGAGAAAAGATTAGAATTATGATTCTTAATAAAGAAGTTTGGGGTCAATTTATAAATCATAAAAAGTTTAGGTGTTTGATTGCAAACCTTATTTAATTTAATGGCTTCCCTTGTGATTAACCCTTTTTATCAATTGAAATTCTAATTTCTTTTTACTTTCTGCCCACCCGTCACTTCTTCTATTTTTAATTATTATTTATATGTTATATATATTTATTCTATTCCTCGATTGAAAACCTATATATATATATATATATATATTACCCTAAACCTTTCAACGCCGTTAATCACCTTGTTCAAGCTTTCCAAGCCTGTAACCTCAGCTACATCGCCCAACGTCCCGCCCGGTCTTGCACGCTCGCACGTTTGTTGGTATTCACACTCTTTGATTTCCAGATAGTTATTGTCAATGTTTATAAAAGCATAGATTATTATATATATATATTAGTTATTATATATATATATTTACATAAAACAAGAATTTTTGTCACCGTTATATATATTACAATATCTTATAACACATATTTGCTAGTGTTTGCTTTAACTATTATTACGTATAATATATATACATATATTAACTAGCATTTTAATGCATGAATTTATATCAGATTGGTATAAATCATATAAGCCATCCTTGTATGTTTGAGCATAGACCATGAGTCTTAATTCTTTGAATTGTCGACCAGAACCGAGATCAAACTCGAAGATCATGTTTTAATTGTTACAAGTTAGTCGCTTAGTAAATTTTGAGCGATTTAAATGTGAGATCTAATTCAGTTCATATATGGGATTTAGATGATATCGACTTTGAAGAAGACGAACTATCACCTCCTTCGCATGTTCGATTTAACCGTGTACGTACCACAAGGACTACACGTGAGTATTCTTTTGGATTAGTGTTTTTGTCTTAGTTTGGTGGCATAGTGATAATAGTGCTAATATCGAAATTATTCTCATAGGTTCTGATACAGCTAAACTCAGTAGTTCTGATCGTGGGAAACACATTATTAAGTAGGTTGAGTTGCTTTGGCTAAGGTGTGTTCTCTTTCTATGCTACATACTTTATTTTTGTGACTGTGATTTTACGCTTGACTGATTTTCAACCGTGTTGTGATTTTACATTATGTTTTTCGTGCATATTATTTTTCAGACTGTGAATTAAATTGTGATTTAAAATAAATGAGTTGTGAATCCCTAATTTAATATTTGACTGTGTTGAAACTGTGTTATCATGGATTGAGATTGTACGGAGGAAGTTCAGTGGTTTATACCACTTGCGTTGGTGACTATGTAGCATGAGGTTCTGGGGAACCTACTCTTTTTGGTGACTATGCAATATGGGTGCATCACATTGTGATTTCATAAAACCGTGTTTAAACTTGCTTTGTGTCTTTTAAATATTTTTGTGAAACTGAGTTTGTGATTGCCTGCACTTTAGAGACACACTAGGCTCAATAGCTTACTCCCCTATAGTTTCTTTTACATATATATTGGACTTTAGGCGGCGTGGTGCTTAGAGGATCTCAATTTTATCCGATTATTTTATTATTCAGTATGAACTAAATTTAAACTATCATATTAATATAATTCTATGTTTTGGGTTATTTACGTATTTTAGATCATGGAACTTTAGATTTTGGGATTATGTTTCAGCATATATTTACAGACTTTATTTCAGATATTTTATTAAATAATCAAAATATTTTTATAATATTCGAGTTTTGAAAACAATTATGGTATTTTACGATATTTATTGTTAATTAATAATTAATTTGTTTTATAAATTATTTAAACCTAAAATTTATTACTTGAGAGAAAAGTTTTCAATCGTAACTTCCTAAATTCGGTCTTTTCTTCTAAGCCGGGTTTAGGGGTTACATTAGCAAAGAAGAAAATGATGATAAAATAATAAATGTAATGATAAGCTACACGGAAAGAGCTTGGTGCTCGGGGTCAGAAACTCGAGTCCTAGATCGGTCGATGAAGGCTGAGGCTTTGCGGTCGATCCCGGGTTCGACGGTTTTGCGTCTTCTATCCCCATTGCTACGCCATGTTCTCCTCATATAGATGTCGCCCTCGCTTATGTCGCCGGCTCGGTTCGAACAGCAAGATGTGAATAGATTGAACATGGAGAAGGATGAAGAAGATTTATTGTGCTTGGTGTAACCAGTTGAGCCCATTGCAATTTTTGGCTATGTATGCTTGTACGTAACATTTATAATGAGTCTAAATTTTGGTTTGGTCCCTTTACTATTCTCAAATTTGAGATTTAATCTCCATATTTTTAATTTGATCGAACATGGTCATCTACTTTTATTAGATCATCAATTAGTCCAAGTAACTAATACAAATAACTATTCCGGTTAAAATGCAAACGTAAATTTCTCTTTAAAAACACGAAAAATTTAACTTAAAATGTTATCAAAAAGTCTAATATTTTATGTTCTTAGACAAATTTCGAAATTTGCCGTCTTTTAGCCACACTCTAGACCTACCCTATAAAAGTAAAAGAACCAAAACTAAATCCCAGATTTAAGCAGAGTAAAGGGACCAAAACTATAATTTAACCGTGTTGAGATAAGTTGGACGGTGGAGATCCACCTATTTGACAAAGACAAAGATATAGATATAGAGATACATATTAAGAATGGCCAATGGCTGTAAAATCTGAGAGAAAGCAAAAGCACAAATGTTATGTTATAGTCATCTGCTTTTTTATTTATTGACCCAACCACTCTTCTCCATCTTTCCTTTGTGTGCTCGGTTGGTACTTCGGTATCGTATCTTCTTCTACCTTTTGTTTGTTGTTAGTATTTTATCGCCGTTGTAGACAATAATAGATGTATTATGGTCATTAAGAACAGTTATTTTTTATCATGGGCAGAGCTACATAGGTAATTGGGATATCTGATGACACTCAAAATATTTTAGAAATTGTATTTTTCTATATAATTTATATATGAAAAAAATTAAAAAATATATAATTAACACATCTTTATAAATAAAATGACATCCCTTTATAAATAAAATAACAGATCTTTATAAACAATTAACTCCTTTTAAAGACTATTAAAAATGACACCCCTTAAATAAATATCTGGCTCCGCCCCTGTTTTTCACAATTATAATTTCAAACGATGCAATTACTATTATATAGTAATTGGATTTTATTTGATCGTCGTCGAATTCATCGATTAAAAAAATTTAGAACTTGAACTTAAAGTCTGACATTTAAGATTTATGCAAGTGGATATAATAAAAGAATGTTGTATTTTGTACTAAGAATTTGGCAAAGAAGTTGAAGCATGGCTGCAAGAGAGTACCACTCTAAAGAACACAAAGAGATCGGCCAAGGAAACGTCGTTCAAACTCGGGTCTCGTAGCAATAGCATCATTCGAAAGGTGGGCGATAACCTCGGCCAGCAAAGTGTACGGCAGCAGCAGGCCGTGATCGGATGTTTTAAGGACATTACTATCTCGTTTTGTTCATCAACAAAGATGTAACATCTCGTTGTACCCTTGCATCCAATAACGTTGTTAATTGCTATATTTTATGGGTAATTATTCCATGCACAAACGTTTGTTTCCACCAGCGCTTTAGTTTTAAGGTTTAGAGGTTTCGTTTAGGGTTTAGGAGTTTAAGTGTAGTAGTTTAGAATTTAGGGGTTGATAGAATTTTGGGTTTAGTGTTAAAATTTAAGGTTTATAAGTTAAAACTTAAATCTCTAATCATATTACACTAAAATCTAAACCATAACTCTAAACTCTAAATTCGAACACCAAACTTTAAATTCTAACCATAAATCCTAAATTCTAAACCCCTACACTAAAACCCCTAAATTCTAAACTTTAAACTAAAACCCTAAACCCAAAATTAAGGCACTTATAAAAACAAGAAGTTTTCACCACATGTGCATGAGATAATAATTGATATTTTATTTGTTTATGTTGTTTTATTGTATTATATTTTAATATTTTTTTAAACGACTATTTATATCACTTTTTAAAAACTCAATAATTTAAATTTGACACTCCGCCAGTCGGCTAATCCCACAATCAATATTACATATAAAAATGCTTTTAAAATTAGGAATGTTTTAAAATGTACCCTTGTACACTCACATCCTAACATATCATATCTAAAGATGGTTATAGGTCAAGTTTTTGATCGATCTACACCTTACATAAAAGTATAGCATATTTCACGACCCTAACATTGACAATAAGATGATTACCGCAATAAGATATTGGCGGAGCAAGTAGGTGCGTGGTTATTACTTTGCTGCACAGTAGTGCTTAATCTTGTTTCAGTGCAGAGGCACTTATTTCTCTTTAACACAGGGGTGTTCAATTGTCGTATCTAGTACAGTGGCGCCCTTTGAATACAAGCACAGTGGTGCATTTTTGCTAGAGCACAATGGTGCCTAGTTCTTGTTTTGTTGGAAAAGCACATCGGTGTCTAGTTCTTGTTTAGTTGGGAAAGCACATCGGTGTTTATTCACTCATGATGCACAATGGTGCTTGTTGTTAGCGCACATCAGTATTTAGTTTTTTTTTTTTTTTTTTTGAAAAGCACAGCGGCTCCTAATTTTTTAGGAAGCACAATGGTGTTTATCCCCTCATATAACACGATGGTGCTTGTTGGAGAATCGTTGCCCAATGGTGTCTATCGATAACAGTGATAGTTAATCTCAATCCAATTGTAATCTTTTGGTAATTTTATTTGCTTATGATTATTTTATGAAAACAATGATGTTTCTTGTTATTTGAGTACAAGTGTGTTTATTGCTGGCATTACATGAATTTTTGTCGTATCAGTACGAAGGCGTGTGTCGTCCGTAACATAAATATGCTTATTATGTCCTTCTGACAATGGTGATTGTTGTTTCCAGGATAAAGTGTAGTGCTCGATTGTTGCTTAATATTTTCTTTTAGGTGAAAGGAAAAGTAATTGCGAGTTTGTATAGGTGGATACAATGTGTGGTTGCAAATGCTCAATTTAAACCGTAATAAAAAAGTCGGAGGTAACTTGGATTAGTTGCTATAGTTATTGTGGTTTGGGTGGTCAAGATTATAGAGTCGTGTCTCTCAAAGACGCGACTTCACCTATTAATAAAAGTGAAAGATGTGATAAGGCTCGCTTTTTATACGAAGGCGGAGGGTAAAGCTTATATGATTTCGAACTATTTAATGAAGTGGTTGTGTGATGGCGGTACCTTATTATGTGAGGAGGGGATGCCTCCACAAACATAGTTGAGTTCTTGGTATGCTTTTTAATCCTTGTGGGAGTCTATGAGCAGCGTACACAGCGTCGAATTGTATGAGAAAAATCAGTTACGTTGAAAAATGAAATAGGAGTAAAGCCAGAAGCCAAGTGAAAATGTTCTCCACCACTAGTTATTCGCCTAGACACAACAAATTTTTTCATGGGGCAAAAAGAAATATGTTGAGGGTTGCAATTTAAGATAAGATATCTTCGAAAATAAATGGTAGATATGGCATGGCGAAGATTGTATGAGCCAACATAGCCTTGTCTTGAATAGCGAAGGGTAAACACGTTTTTTGGCAAGGTAAAATGTCATTTGTAAAGCAAGTTATTGTGAGCGAGAGAAACAAGAACAGATATTATCTTGTAACTACTTTTAGACTATTAAAAGAAAGTCTAGCATATTCACCCAAATTCGATTCGACTTGACATTTTATGATATTTCACTCGACCCAAATTTAACTTGAATTTTAGAGTAAAAATTCGTATCTAAACTCGACCCAGTCCAACATAAATAAAATATATTTTTTATCCAAATGACCATCCCTGATTATAGCAGGGAGCAAGACGGTACTGATAGATCCTAATGACATGCTACCTATATCCAACGATTCTAACCTCGGTTTAAGTTCACATAGGGGGTGACCTTAAGAGTTCCATTTAAGTTTCTTTTTTCCCTCTTTCAAGAATACTACACTTTCTCTACGCAATCTTCTTTCCAAAATAGCCCTGCCTATTCTACTACCACCTTAAGATTAAACCCTCTTTCTTTTTAGGGTTCATTCATAGCCACTCTAATACAAAAGAAGCTATTCCATTTCAGTTGTTCCCATTCAATAAAACAAACGAGGGATGCGGCTGCCAAATACATGATTTCGGTGCCATCTCACCTCAAAACCTCCAATGAATATGATCAATCATATTCATATCTATATATCATATACAACAAAAATGTTTACACTGTGTGTGCTAAATTAATTACTATCAACAATTCAATCTTAAACAATCAAAATCTGAAAGCAACTCCAATCTAAACAAATTCAATTGCACGATACACCATAATGTTACAGGTTAGAGACTTCACTCAAAACTCGATCTGCTTCCATTTGCTGCCTCTGTTTGTTTACACATGCAATCCGGCATGGGAAATGTGTAAACCGAAGCGTCGGGTTTCTTCAATTCACTTCCCTTCACGTCACTATGCCGGAGCATATCTTTCATCTGCCGTTTGAAGGTTCCCCACCTTCGAAACAAACACAAGGAAATATAATTAATCAGACCAAAAAAATACTGACAAGAATGAAATAGATTTGAACCACAGTTTACCTGATATGAGGGCTATCAAATAGCAGTGCTAATTTCCTTTTGTCGGGCTTAATTGTTTTTGCATGTCCTCCGAATAAATAGCGGCGATGACCAATTAAGAAGTGGGGGAAGTTTCCACCTTGTGTCGTGACAAATACTTCGCTGTGAAGGCAAACTGTGTAGTCAAGTGCAGCCAACCTAGATGAGTGCCCCTACATTATAAACTAGAATTTTAGACAATCGAATCATTTCTAGTTTTCTTCCTCCTTTGAAGTTATTATAATAAGATTTTTCTCAGGCCAACTTAACAAAGCAGCACAGCAGGTCTCAAAAGTTCAATACCTTGAACGGAGCAAGTTCTTCTGGAGTAGCAAGTGTATCCTTTGTTTCTAGGAGTGGAAACATTTGTTTAAGAGGAGCCATGTATTTTTCAGCTTTGTAAATATTTCCTGCTGCGACAAATACTGGTGTATTGTTATCGAAACCCATGCCTCTAAGCATCAGTCCCACCTAGAGAACCAAGTAAATATAGATTAATAAATCAGTGAACGGAAACGACAGAATCAAAATTCGTATATCTGTATATTATGTACCCTAAAACACCAGCAGCCAACGTCTAGGTTCAAATATTTAACAAGGAGAATCACCAAAAAAGATTGTAGGATCCTTAAATATACACCCAAGAATAACTTGATTGAGAGCATTGCGTAGCGCATGCCAACACGAAACATATTAAAGAAAGATAATAGTTGGATACCTCCAAAGGAGTTAAAGGGCATTTTCCATCCATACGATTTGCACCTGGCCTTATAACCCTGCCCCTTCGCCGAAACTTTCCTCTCCAACTTCTTTCTCTAGCAATATCCATTTCGTGTTTCTCTTCTTCCCCGCCATCATATTCGCAGCACGAAAATGCAACCATATCCTTCCAAAAGAAAACATTTGTCTTTCAGAAATAGAGCACAAATTTGCTGAAAATTAAATTCAAAAATCAACAAATTGTTCATCCATGTACAAGAAATGAGAAGAACACCATTTCAAACCGAAGATGCACTGAAACATATTTTCCTCCAGTATGAGAGCTATTCTTGACCATCCTCTCAACCATTTTATCAGCAAGTGTCCTTATAGGTTCTGCAAACCTCAGTGCTTGAAAATTGGATAAGCACCTAATCCCTTGTACATTAGAAGGAACGGAATATGCCAACCTGTTAGAAAAGGGTGCAATGCGAACAGCCCTGAAAAGATGAAATCATATAGCAATAAGTTTATACATATGATGTGTTGTAAATCCATGTCAACAAAGCCTTTTTTCCATTGAAAATGGAGCATGTGGAAGGGTAAATGATACAAAAGTAAAGAGAACGCTGTATAATAAAATACTTCAAACTCCTGAAGATAAATCAGAAACATACAACTCCTGACGATAAACAAGGCATGTTTAATGAATTAAACAAATTTAAGAACTATTATCAATAACTGTTTTTGTTTTGACAAAATGGACAATGAAAGATTTGGCATTGGAAAAGAACTTTATGGACATTCTAGAGATGAAATTAGCATCATGTGCTGAACAGATAATGGCAAGGCAAACTGTCCTTCAAGGTTTTTTGGTTACAATAAGAGCCTATGTGCTTCAATTTCAAGGCGATTTCTTTTGGGACTTGTCAACTGTTATTTTAAACATTCAACATTAGAAAAAAAAAATTTACTTGGAACCATTTGAAAATTTGTTGAAATTCATTTAGCTTTCCCAAAAAGAAAAGGTCTCTCATTATAGATCCAAACGTCGTTTGTACTTATCATCGTTCTTTCAAAAATTGTGTTTATTCTAGAGGCAAACATACTTCACTACCATAAGTCTACTCAAGCTTTTGTATACCTCTCGTGCATATTTCAAATAGAATTGGAAGAACATTACCATTGATTTGATTTTCCCACAATTTTGCTTTTCTACCGAGAAAGGGAAATACGGTACACAATAAACAAAAGTAGAATGCATACCCCATTGCCTGTAGTTTTGGAAGAACCTTCTGGAGATAATGGGCTGCGCTTGACCAACCTTTTACTCTCAAATTAACAATGTTGCTAATATTATTGTCAAACCTCTGAAGTACATCTTCAGGGAGCTCCCTAACCACATTCACATGATTTCGAAGTGCATGTATAAAGTATTCTTCATCAAATATATCTCCAAACTTGCTGCAATGAATTGAAAAAAAGAAGGAAACATATTAAAGATTTGAAACATCGTAAAGAAAAAATTTATTGTGATCAAAGCAGTAATTCAAATATAAAAGAACAATCATACAAGGACATCATTTATGTGCTAAACGATGGTCTCAAGTTGCACACAAGGTGATTGCATTTCTCCTTGAAGTCTAAAAACATGGAAAATTAAAAATGAGATCCTTTGTTATGTCAATCTCATTTAAATTTTTATTTCTCTAAAGGCAATTGATCATTAAAAATACTAAGAATAATAACTGTAGTTTCTGAGCAACTGACTGTCTTTAGTGGTTCCTTAGACAAGTAGCAGTTCTTGCCATTTAATGAACTTTTACATTCAATATCATTTATGCTAAATTTTGTAATACCATTATTATCATTACCATTTGTTCTTAACTTTCTATTATATTTTACTGTCAAACTTAAGTATAAGTTTGCATTAAGGAACAAGGCTTACAAATGCTCTAATAAAAAGTAAAACACTACTGACTATAGCTTAGAGTTTCACCTTTTAAAATTAATTCCATCACTAATGTCTACATATCTGCAGCCAAATCCTCGTCCTTCATTTTTATTTGAATGATATATTATCATAACACAACAGAAAGAGGAGCAATATTTGGGATCAATAAAATGCATTCAAGTATCTTATCTTAACAGGAATTAATAACAGAACCAAGAAGACTCCAGATTTAAATCCAGTGAAACTGCTTATATGACCAAACAGCATAAGATTTACAGAACCCACAAGACCAAAGAAGTGAAGAACTGTAAAGCAATTTGTACGCCTAGAAGGCAGAAGTGAAATAAAAAATATGGTGGCAAAATTATCAATTTTATTCTTTTATCTTACTAGACTACTTTTCAAGTATAATAGCCCCAAGAATTGTGAATATCGTCTCCATTCTACATCTACCAGAAGCCAGAAATGACAAAGAAAACAGGGTACCCATGCATTGAAGAGGATGCCTAATGGTAGCGACAGCTAGGGTAATCCAGGTTCTGCCAATTGAGAAGTCAATTGCAGGGGTGCAACCCAAGTAGCCTAAGAGACAAAAGACAATGTCTCCAAGGCAACAGGCTAGATCGCTAAATAGAAAATTAGCTAGTAAACACAAATAAATAACTTGAATTCCATGAAAACCAGAAGACAAAAATACCAATAGAAACATGTACTATATTAATGACTATAATGCAATAACATTATTGAATAACTCTTTCCTTCTATGACAGAGAATGTTAGTCAAAATCTGTTTCAAACCTAAATTTAGCGAGAATGTGCATCATACAAAGAGAATGGTGATGATGATTACCTGGAATCTCGCCAAACACTGTTTAAATGAAAAAATGGTATGACAAGAGTTGCATTTAGTAGCCACGCTACCGCCACTGCATCACATATCTGTATTAAAAGAATAAAGCAGCAATCAAATAATAGATCCCTTATCTTCTATAGTAAACAATGGACAAGACATTAGTACACAATCAGTGGCGGATCTGCCAACAAACAAGTGGGGCATGTGGACCCACTTGGTAAAAGATTCTCAGAGAGATTTTTTTGAACAATTCCTACCTAGGGGGAGGGGAAGGGGAAATTTGCTCCTAATGGGTTGTACTTTCTAATAGTTAAAATGATCCCACTTGAAAAATATGAAGTGCCCCCATTGTCCAGTGACCCCGGTGTATATAATTTCTGGATTAATCATTGAGTACAATGATACATAACAAAGAAAAACAAGCAGCTAAATCTTTTCATGCAAGCATGAAGAAAACAATAGAGAGAACTGAAATCCAAAATCTGCATGATATTTCAAGGAAAACTCCAAACACGTTTTAACCATATTTTTCTGGGGATGAATGGTCCATCCTATGCAATCAACATTCAACATGCTTGCAAGCAATTGCGTAAAATGTCTTAGCAAGAAGAAAACCATATAATAAGGTGCACATTATGGCGTCTATAACATCAAAAAGAGAGCAAGAAGAAGGAAAAAAGGAGAAACATTCACATCTGCAAGCAAGCACTCTGTGGTAACTTTTGTTTGTTTAAAGTTTACTATGCGCAAAATTCATAAAGAATTAGAAGTATAACATACCGATAAGCGTTGTTGGTTCAAGCCACCATTCGCTTCAATTATAAGGAAACCATTAGACTTTGGCAATTCTGAAAAACCTTGAAATCACAAAAAGCAGTGGTTAATTCCAAATAAATACAAGCACGGGAGATGGCTAAATAGAATTAGAGACATTATCTGATGACAGCTAACTACCTTGGGATAACATACATGGTTTTTTTATTAGATGTTAGTGCTGCATGAAGGTGCATCCACCAACTTATAGTTTTATCCAAATTTTCCAAAAGATAATATAGATGTCTGTCTCTTAGAAAATTCACGACAACAAGCAAAGCATTCTCTTTTTGGGGTTCAGTAAAAGAAAAGCACTTAAGAAACGCACAATTTTTATATAAAAATGAAATATGAGCCCTCAAATAGAGATACTAAATTCCCATATTCTGTGACTCAAACTCGATGGTAAATGTCAAGTACGAGTTCGACAACATATGCTCGACTTTTCCTAAGTATTTTTTGATACATTTAGAGGATAATGGCCCTGTACCAAAATCTGAACATATGTCGGACATGAGTACTTCAAGGAAAATGAAGAGTAGAAAGTAATAAAGACCATATTTACAAGATCAACTTGAATGACTTGCATAGAACTAGCTTCACAAATTAGAAGAAAACAAACGATTATCAAGACAGATCCTTAACTGATCAACATAATTGTTAAAAGCATATACAAACTCAAACCTGTTTTAGAAATAATGGAGTTGATAGAGGGCTTCCAACCATGCTGCATTTTCAGATTCCATGTTGTCATCAACTGCATGATTTTCATTTTAGCAGTACGTTGGCAAAACTTTTATCACAAATATGAACACTACAAAAACCTCCAGATGAAGAGAGGGAAAAAATAATATTCTTTGCTCTCTTGCAACAGTACAAGAGAGGGGGGTTTTGCTAACTTTATTTGCAAGTGCCATTTTCCAGAGGCTGATCCACTCTCCAATTGTCCCTTGCATGGAAATTTAGAGTGCCTCAATTGATTGCTTAGAGCTTAACCCCCTTTCAAAGCCAAAGGCTCTGGTCATGGCTTCTCAATCGACACAAAATTCTTTGGTGCAAGTAAAATGCCCTTGACAAGGCAGCTACAATTTGTAAAATTTACTGAAGTTTCAGCATCCAGGGGCATTTAGTAATAATCATTTTTGCCAAAATCATGAGAAAAGCATGAACTATTTGGTCACGTGCTAGGTTTTGATTAATTATTAGGTCTATCATGCAATCTTTGTTGTTTCTTTAATTAGGTAACTAGGTTTCCTAATTATGATGGTTTTAGAAATCCTTTCCATGTAGGACAAGTTGGTTTTTACCTATTTATATCAATAGTTACAGCTAGATGTGATCAATTAGAATTTAAAATAGACTTCTTTGTTGAGAATTATTGGATACTTTTTCCATTTAAGAGATTGAATTTTCCTCCTCCTCCTTCTTCTTCCATGTTCTCACCTTACTGAACAATGTAAAAGAACACAAATAAACTTCGCATTCTGATTTATCTGCTGTCCATAATTCCAGAAATCATTCTTCTCAAATTCCAGTTTTTAACATAAAAGTGATAAAACTCAAATTTGAACAATATCTGATTCCTAAACCAAAGTTCTAACTTAAATGATGGACATAAATACTCTGGTCCTAACAAACCATCCAAGCTGAATAGGCAATTGCACAAAGATTTGATAACTATGGTAGCAGCTTAACCAAGAGAATGTTCAACCAAGCTGAACCAATACCATTAGAATTGAGAATTTGATGCACAGACAGCCCAGGGGCACCGACCCTAAGCTATTTCATCACTCCCCTATTTAATCTTAGAAATCAGAGCAATTACATTTCCTCCAAAAAAATCTACAATTTCCATTAGAAGCTATATAAAAAAATTATTGTATGTCTATAAGCTTGATGTACCAATTTATATAGGTTTTCTACAGAAATTATTGTTCCCAACTTGAGTTCTCAAAATAAAATACAATAAAGAGATAAGTAGAAGCAAAGAAAAAATACCGCATTATGACTGGCATTGCTCTCAGCCTCCATAAACGGCCAAAGCTTCTGAAAAACCTGAGGACTGCGGTAAACCGAGCCAGGCGGCGACCGCCTCTGAACAACAACAACCGCATTCTTCAAACTCAAAACGTCAAAGCCCAACAATCCCATGTACAACAACATCCCCGCTATATACAACAACGGCGCAAACAACAGCACTCCTTTCCTCCGAAACACAGTCGATATCAACACGAACACTATCTTATCGGCCGCCCACTGCTTCCCGTCTCGCCCGCCACCTCCACTGAAGCTCTTGTAACGCCCATGGCGGAACCGCGGCGAGGAAAGAGGGGACGGTGAGACCGAACGGTTGCTGCCGGAGCCGAGGCGGCTTAGGCCGTGCATCTGAGATCGGGAATTTTTTTTAAAGAATTTTATGAAGAAAATGAACAAAAACTAGAATTGAGTGAAGATCTGGCGGCAAACGTAACAGCTTAATTCTTCAGTAGGAAAATCCTACACTTCGTTTTCACACACACAAAAAAAACAATCGGTGATTTCAGAAAATATAAAATAGTAATTCTTTATAAATATTTTTAACGTTTCATTTTCTAGATCAACTGAAATTTACTTCATAACGTTTAGAATTCAATTTTTTAATTAAAAAACTAAAATCTCAATCGCTAAATTTGGTAGAAAATAATAAAATCTAGTATATAGGTATAGAATCTAGATGGGGATGTTGAGCGTAAATGAAGCTATCCACTGAACCACGACGACGAGTTCACCACGCGCCGCCTATTAAACCGCTGTTGACTTCCAATTGAAAGGAAACCTTACACTTTAGTGCCATAATTTAAAATAGGTAAACTACGCAGATCACCACTTAACTATACGTTTGGTGTTAATTTGATTATTATACTTTTAATTTTAATAATTTTACCACTTAACTATTTAAATGTTTCTAATTAAACCGTCAACCGTTAAAATAAAATTGGTATAATTATACATTTGCCCCTATTATTTACACAATCTATTAATTTGGTACTGTTTTAATTTAATAAAATAAATTAATTATTGAAGGACTTTAGCTATTTTTATTTAATTTAATTAATTTATTTTTTTAATCGGGTGATGACACGTATGTCACCTAGTTGGAGAAAGAAAAATCAAAATTAAAGAATTGGCATTGGGGGAATCAAACTAGGACACCCTTGGTACAAGTGACATGCGCTTGCCACTGAGCTAAGTGTGTGTGAAATAAATGTCATATTAGGGAACTCAAAACATAAAACGTTTATGATACATAACAACATCTAACTCAATTAAATAAATCTATTAATTAAAGTTACCAATATTTTGTATATATTTTAAATTATAATTAGTGCACGATTTAAAGTAAAATATTTAAAATTATATTAAATTTATTTAGCAAATTCAAACTCACGAACATAATTGAAAATTATATTCCTTTTGTCCTATTAAATTTGTCCTTTATATTAAATTCATTTAACGAATCCAAACTCACAAATATAATATTTATTAAAAAATTAATTAAATTATTATATATAATTATATTTAAAAAATCAAAATTTTAAAATTATATATGTATGTAAGTTTGAATTCGCTAAATAAATATAATATAATTTTAAAATTTTGATTTTAAATCGTGCACTAACTATAATTTAAAATATATACAAAATATTGTTAACTTTGATTTAATTAATAGATTTATTTAATTGGATTAGATATTTTTATGCATCATAAGTGTGTTATGTTCGAGTCCTTTAAAACCACATTTACTTTATTTTTCCTGTCATTAACAACCAGCTAACACATATATTAACTTTTGTACTTTGTATTGCAAAGCCATGCTTGGCCCAGTGGCAAGCGCATGCCATGATGCCACTTGCACCAAAGGTGTCTTGGTTTAAATTCCCTAGTGCCAATTTTTTGCTTTTGATTTTCTTTCTCTGATTAGGTGACACGTGTTCTCACCTGATTGAAGAAGGAAAATAAATTAATTACATTAAATAAATATAGCTAAGGTCCTCCAATAAGGTGGTAACAAATGTCACCACCTAATTGAATGATTAATTTATTTTATTAAATTAAAATTAAGACCAAATTGATAGATTTTGTAAATAATAGGGACCAAATGTATAATTATACTAATTTTATTTAACAGCCACGTCAGCCTCTCTGTTTTTTAACGGTTGGTGGCTTGATTGGAACCACTTAAATAGTTACGTGGTAAAATTGTCAAAATTAAAAGTATTGTGGTCAAATTAACATCAATCCTATAATTAAATGGTCATCTCTATAGTTTACCCTTTAAAATAAATCAAGGAATTCTGTTATAAATAAAATGCTTAAATGAGAAATCAATCCTAAAACTATACATTTTGTTTGCTTTTTGCCCTTAAATTATTTTTGGTCGAAATTAGTCCTTAAATTATTATTCTTGGTTACTTTAAGTCTGGTAGCTATTTAAGTCAAAAAATATTATTTCGGCTAATAAGATGTTGACACATCGCAAAGATTTTTTTAAAATAGATAGTTTATAGACTAAAAGGGAAAATGACATAATTTAGGTACTTATTTTGACCAAAAATAGCTTATGGACTTAAAGTGATCATAAATAATAATTTTAAGAATTATTTTGACTAAGAAATAGTTTAAGGGCTAAAAGCAAACAAAAAACACAATTTAGAATTTTTTTTCATTTAAGCCTAAATAAAATAAGTGTGAAACCTTGTAATCTGGCCACTTGTAAATAAAACAGAACATTCGATTATTCATTTGTGAATCATTCAAATAGCATTTATTTATGTTCGTTTATTAAGTTAAATAAACAAAATCTTTACGTTCGTTTAACATATCTGTGTTTGATTCGTCTATGTTCACAAACAAATTTGTGTATTGACTCGTTTTATTTATTAATGATGTTTTCTTATAAAAATAATAAAATATCATCCTCTTTATTTTTATATTTAAATTTTAACTTATTAATCTACGAAATATATATTATTTACAATCACTATTGACAATTTGATAAAACTAGTTACTAAAGTCAATTCCAACAATCAGTTAGTCTAGTGAGATGAAACACTAGATCCCAATTAGGGATTTGAATCCTGACGTTGTGAATGAAGCAAATTAGTTTAGGAGGGTCACCCCATAATAGGCCTATCCAGTACTTGATCTGAATTAGTCAGCCAATAGTTTGAATACCAATAGTTAAACCAAAAAAAGTTAGTATTCAATAATATATTATGTTACAAATAACAATTAAAATATAATTTCAAACACATTAATACTTATTTACATCGTTATAAATGAATATTAATCACTTATTATACACAATCACTTATGTTTGCGAACTCTAAACGATTCAAGCTCGACCACAACAATTAATAAGTGAACAAAATTTGAACATAATATTAAAATTTTAGACAAACTCAAATTAAATATGAACATCTTCGAAAATAAACAAGTGAATACGAATATAATATTGTTTGTTTGAGTCGGGATCATTTACAACCCTAAATATGTCACATCCACCATAATAACTTTTATTTTAAATTTTTTAAGTAGTGGTTTTTTTTCGGTCATTTTTTTAGTTGAGATGATATTGGTGAGTTAAATAACACCAAAAAGATTTACAGCCGATAATATATTTTATATATAAAATTTAACTTTTAAGAATAATTAGATTTTGTCATATTTATTACATGAGTGAAAATATTTTATACAAAAATATTTTCTTAAAAACACTGAATTTGTTAACTTTATGTAAAAGTATTGTCAACGGATAACTATAAGTAAAATCCTAAAGTATTTGTATACAAATTTATTAAATTTGTGTTTCATAGTTAGGTAATAATTTTTAAATCGTTTATTTAAAAAAACAAAAAATTAAAATAATAATAATAATTTTATTATTTAATGTACGAGCTTTTGATTTTCACTCTAAAATTTAAGTTAGTAGGATGAGTCTATTACGTGCGACGAACATCGTTGAACACCACTAATACTGAACACTGTTGAACACCATTAAATTAATTAATAAAGATTTAAAAATTCAAGGACCATCAAATAAATAATAACTACTTAAAAAAAATTCAATTAAATTATTTTATATATTTATTAAAAAAATTCAATAAGGGTAAACTATATATTTAGTACCTCACCTATTTTCGTGTTTCTATTGAATCCTCATTATTTAAATATTATTTTAATTTAACCCTATTCTTTATAAAAAATAATTTAACCCTTAACCCTCAACCTAAAACTCTAAACTATTAAATCTTAAACCATTAAACTCTTAAACATATACCCTAAACTATATACCAATTAAAAAATAAGGCTAAAGGAGTACTTTTGCCCCTGAGTTCGACCCAAAAATGCAATTTCGCCCCTCCCCGAAAAGTGCACTCAATGTGGCCTTCTAGTTCATGAAATCGATCAAATTGACCCTTTGACCGACGTTGACCGTTACGGTGCTGACGTGGCAGTTAACGGTGATGACGTGGCAATCCATGATGCTGACGTGGCAGTACACGTGGGATGATGACGTGGCAGGAGGGGCTGAATTGATTATTTTAACTGAATTCGAGGGCATAATTGATTTTTCCTGAGTTTAAGGGCATAATTGATTTTAATTAAAAGTTCTATAACTTATTTAATATTTAAGTTGAAAAAATAAGAATTTATTAAATTATTAAACTATTAAAATATTAAAACTAGATAAATAATTTTATTAAGTGAGAATAATTAAAAAAAACAAAGTGAAGACTCTCACAGAAGATCAAAATATTCTTCAATTTATTTTATAAAAATTCATAAAGTTAATAAAAATAAATAAAATATTCTAAAAGTTACTGAAAATAAAAATTATATAAAAAATTAAAATATATTATGAATTAAAAAAAGATAAAATTTAATCTAAAAACTTAATAAATTTTTTTATAAATTATTAAAAGAGTAAACACTTTTATTGGAAAAAATTCGACTTCGTCATTTTGAGTATTACTATTCATTAGATTTTTTTAGTGGAATCAACATTGTACTAGAGTACAATAGAATTCAATTTTTTTTTTCGCTTTTTTACATCAAATTGATGTTCATTAATATTTGATGTACAGAAATGAAAGAGAATTTTGACTTTATTAATACTTGAATACAAGGATGTCTCAATTGAAAATATGTTCAAGGAACATTAGTACGCGTAGCATAACGAGAAACAATCGAAAGATTCTCTAATGGTTTATAAATATTTTTTAATTTTTTATATTTATAACTTTAATGTTTTTACTTATATTTAATTCATTATGGTGTTTTTATTTTTTTAATATTTTATAAATATTTAAATATTATTTAAATATTAATAGTTTTTATTTTTTTAGCTTAAAGATTAAATAAGTTATCGAACTTTTAATTATGCCCCTAAACTTAGGAAAAATCAATTATGCCCTTGAATTCGGTTAAAATAATCAATTCAGCCCCTCGTGCCACATCATCATCCCACGTGTACTGCCACGTCAGCATCGTTGACCACCACGTCAGCATCATGGAATGCCACGTCATCACCGTTAACTGCCACGTCATCACCTTGATTGCACTTTTCGACGAGGGACGAAATTGCATTTTTGGGTCGAACTCAGGGGCAAAAGTAGCCCTTTAGACAAAAAATAAAAAAAATAACTACTGATTATACAGACAAGCCCACAGTTAAAAGATTGATCTTTAACCCGCAAAAAGCATTATTGAAAGGAGGAAAAAAAGCATTCGGAGGATAAATTGAAGAAGCTCAGGAGAAAAGTTACCCGATCCAAGGATTTTAGAGATTTTTTCTGGAGAAACGAAATTTGGGTTATTAAAGACGAATAAAGAGGAAAATAATTTAACCTAAAAATCGGCTCTGCGATGAGGTTGAAAATTCAACAATAAATTGAATTAAATTAAATCAATAATGGTGAAATTATTTTTAAGGGTATAGGTTTAAGAGTTTAAAGGTTTAATAGTTTAGGGTTTTTGGTTGATGGTTAAGCGTTAAATTATTTTTTTATAAAGAATAAGGTTAAATTAAAATAATATTTAAATAATAAAGGTTCAATACAAATACGTAAATATGTGAGATACTAAATATATAGTTTATCCTTATTAAAAAATAAAATTTTAATACATATATAAGATAATTGAATTGAATTTTTAAAAATAATTACTAATTGTATGATGAGTCCTTAAAATTTTAAATCTTTATTAATTAATTTAATGGTGTTCAACTGTGTTCAACATTAACGGTGTTCAGCGATATTCGTCGCACGTGATAGAATTTTCCATTCGATTAACCTCTTATATATTATCATTTAAAATATGATCTTTTCGTTTTTTTTTTAATTTATAGGTAGATTAAAAATCCATTATATATGTCATTTTTAAATTTCTTTAAACACAAACAAAGTATACGTATCAGTTTTTTTAACCCTGCTTATAAAATTAAAAATTCAATTACATATGTACATGATAATTATCATAATATTACTATATAAAATGCATTGTTTTATATTGTATGAAAATATTTTTAGAAGAAAAAAATATATAACTTATGAGCATCTTAATTGGATGTTATTTATTACTCCCTCCGTTCTATTAATTTTGTCCCTTATTGACTTTTTAAAAGTCAAAATTTGTAAATTTTGACCATGATTGTTTTAAATATTTTAAACAATTAAATTTTGGGTAAACTACACTGGCAGTCACCCAACTATCGTTTTATTCCTATTTTAATCACCGAACTATTTTTTTTGGCAAAAACGTTACTAACGTTTACTTTTGCTCCTAATTTGGTCACCCGCCGTTAAATAATTAACGGATCTGCTGAGTTGGAATTACTAACAGCTATATTTCAAATTTTTCACTTTATTTTTTTCCATGTCAGCACACACACACACGTGTTTTATTAAAAGACACGTGATGTAAAATAGAAGAACCCTTTAATCAAAATTAGGGTTCTCACGGTAAAAAAAATCTCACTTCTCAGACTTTCATCAACCCTAAAAAATTTCCCAAAATCTCTGTTCTACATCGCAAATGAGTTTCTTAGGAATTAATCTTAGAGTTTAGGACTTAATCACAGTAGGTTAGTGTTTAATCTTAGAGTTTAGGACTTAATCTCTGTTCTACATCGCAAACGATCACAGTGGGTTAGTGTTTAATCTGAAACGCAATGGGAGGTTGGAAGCTTCGACTGAAAGGGATGTCATGCCCTCTTTACGGTATGTTCTACGATTTGCAATAATTGTTGTGTATTTCATAATGGGTTTTGAAATTTTATTTTGATTAATCAAAAATTTTACTTCAATTTTAAAGATAACGATTCAACTACCCAAAATTTTTATGTATACTGATTTTGCTCATATTTCATGTATAATTGTCTGGATAGTCTTGTATAATGGGTTGTGAATTTTCTTCCAACATTGCTCATATTTCATGCACTTCTTCTTCTTGCTAAGCCTCAAACGTACATGAACTTGAGTGGTGAATCAGTGAGTGATCGAGAAATTTTATTTCTTGTTTTGGATGTTTAAAGCTTTTCAATTCATGCAATGATCCGTCTCTTGAAATCACAATACAGAACCGTTTAACATTGAATGAACATATTGATACTGTTGATTTGCTTCTACTTGTTGCATAATTGATATATGTAGAAACAATAGAAAAACACCTTTAGGACCACTTGGCAGCAGTTTGAAACCTTTGAGACTTCTAATTGCTTAACCTCACTCTGGCAGCAGTTTGAAACTGAATTGTATTTAGAATGACCACTTTTTTTATGCCAGTGTATCACATGGTCTGTTGCAGTTTCAATGTTTAGGATGGCCACTTTTTTCTAGGTAGATTATTTAGGACCACTTGTATTTAGAATGAAACTGAATTGTCTTGTATAATTAGTCTTTATTTGTTTATAATTAGAATGTTCTTCTGTTTGTGAAAATAATTAGACTCACATGGGATGCACTATGTATATGCTTTATAGGTTCACATGACCTCATTTGTCTTATTCGATCTAATATTATTAAAGTAATATATTGTATATTGTTATTTATTTATTTTGTATATAATTTGCAAGCCCACATGCAACATGTTTTACTATAGTTATGCACCATGGTGGGACTTTTTTAAATGCACAAAATTTGAGGTATAGTGGTAAAAAGGTTGATTACTTTGATTTCTGTGCTGTGGATGAAATGTCTATTTTTGAGGTAATGCATATGATTGATGCTCTAGGAATTGAATATGCAGTAAAAATATTTAGGGCAGTGCCCTAAAGGCCAGTTAAGACTTTGTCATTGAGAACTGATAATGATATTCTGAACATGGTATCTGAATTGCCTAGGAATCGTAATGTGCATTTGTATTTGGTTGAGCAATTATTTGAACCACCTTTTCATGAGCCAAATGTTGCATGTGATACTGAACCTGAACCTGAACCTCAACCAAATGTTGCATGTGATACTGAACCTGAACCTGAACCTCAAGCAAATGATGAGCATGAACTAGTAGACAGTGATTCTGAATGTAAATCTGAAACTGAGTGTGAATCTGGTTTTGAAGAGAATGATTTTTCTGCTGATGAACTGTCTGATGATGAATCTGAACAAGTACCTAATAAATCACATTTTACTAGACATGATAGTCAATTTAAAACACATTTTGAGGAGGCAAGGGTAACGAATGATAATGAAACTGAATATTATGACTCACTACATAGTGTAGAGGAGTCAGATTCAGATGGTGAATACAAGAAGAAGTGAATTTCAGAATTTAATAGTGAAACTGACATGGTGCATCCTGTGTTGAAGGTGGGTATGATCTTTGCCGGGAAGTGTTAAAGAAGGCAGTGATTAATTATGAGTTACAAAATAAGTACCATATGAAGTTTAAAAGAAATGACCTTAGAAGGGTAAATGTCATTTGTAAACCTGGATGTCCATGGGTTTTATAGGCATCAAGACAGAACCCTAGTGTTCTTGAGGATTTTACTTGGCAAATTAAGACATTGAAAGATGAACATAGGTGTTCTAAAGAATATGTGAAAATTAATCTGTCATCTAGGACTATTGCTGAGAGGTATTTACACTTTTTTGTGAGTGATAGAAATTTTTCAATTCATTATTTACATGAGGCTGTTAGAAAAGATTTTATAGCTCCTGTCTATACTAGCAAGTTGTATAGGGCTAGGGATATTGCTATTAGTATAATTGAAGGAAATCACAAAGAACAGTATGGTAGGATATATGATTATCTTGGGGAGCTGAGGTTAAGCAATCCTGGAACAACCATTGTATGTCAGTGTGACGAAAGAATTTTTGAGTGTTTGTATATTTGCATGCAAGCCTGTAAAGATGGGCTTAAAGTTGGATGTAGACCTATTATCTGTCTTGATGGCTGTCACCTAAAGGGTTACTATGGAGGACAATTGTTAACTGCTGTTGGAATTGATGCAAATGATTGCATCTATCCCATAGCTTTTGTTGCTGTTGAAAGTGAGTGTCACTCATCATGGTGTTGGTTTGTTCAACGTTTGGGGGAAGATTTGGAACTGAATAATTCACATCATATCTCTTTCATGTCAGACAGACAAAAGGTAATACCTTAAACCTTAAGCTTGTAACTACTAAATTATTTTTCTGATTTCTAAATATTCATCTCATATGTGTAGGGATTAAAAGAGGCATTGGCAGAATACTTTCCCTATTCAGAGCATAGATTTTGTGTAAGGCATTTATACAACAATTTTAAGACAAAACATAAGGGAAAGGCATTAAAAGACAGTTTGTGGAAAGCTGCTACATCTACCTATGTGAGAGAATTTCAAGTTGCATTGTCTGAAATGGAGTCATTGTCATCAAAAGTTTTTCTATGGTTGTCAGATATTGATCCAAAATTTTGGAGCAAGTCTTATTTTTTAACTAGAAGCAAATGTGACATGTTGTTCAACAACTTATGCGAGTCTTTTAATAAGGCAATTCAAATTTTAATTGATGTCAATATTTTCAAACTTTAAGTATATTTTGTTTACAACTGATTTTATATTTTTTGCCATGTAGTGTATACTTCAAGCTAGGACAAGGCTAATCATAACCATGATGGAAGAAATTCGAACCAAGATAATGTAAAGGATTGCAAAGAAGAAGGATAAAGCTGACAATTGGACTGAACTTTTGTGTCCAAAAATTCAAAAAAAATTAGATGCAGCAACTAAAATGTCTAATAAGTATTGATTATCTTTTATTTTAAGGCAACTGAAATGCCTAATAGATGCAGCAACTTTTGTGTCACATTTGTGATTTTGTTTGTGATTTGTATTTGTGAAGGTGTTGGCCCACTCATGCTGGTGGAAACATTTATCAGGTTATATGTGGCCCACACAGCCAATATGGTGTGAACTTGGAGGAACATACTTATTCATGTAGGAAGTGGGACTTAACAGGTAATTTATTTACTTTTTAGTTAATTTTTTCTCTTAACTATTTATTATCGACTTCATTTTTGTTTTTTGTAGGGATTCCATGCCCTCATGCAATTTCAGTGATACTAATGAGGGATGAGAGACCTAAATTTTATGTGAATAGCTGTTATAAAACAGAAACTCAACAAGCAATATATTCACATATGATCCACCCAGTGAGAGGTCCTAACCAATGGATTCCACATGAATCATCATGTCTACCTATTTTACCTCCACCGTGAGACCTCCATGCAGACCTCACAAGAAAAGAAGAAAAGAACCTGATGAAACCACTAATTCTAATTCTAAATTTTCTAGAGAAAGATTAGTCATGAAATGTAAGAAGTGTGGACAATGTGGACATAATGTGAGGACATGTAAAGGCAAGGTGGGTAAAAATAAGTTTGTCCAATCTCAATCTCAATCTCAAGCATCAACAAAGAAAAGACTCCCTAAACTTCCGGTGAGTAGTTTACCCTTTAATTAATACAGTAAATAAATATGTAAGTTACATTTTCTGTTACAATAAGTAAATTAAACTTATTAATTGAGTTTTTACTGATATAGGTTAAGAGAAGATTTAGTGGTACTGCTAAAGAAACTGCAGCAACCACAAGTGCTTCAATTCAGCAAGTTTCACAAGTGCAACAACCACCAGCAATCCATGTTGTTAGATGGATGGTTGGCAATCAAGAAAGTTCAACCAACCAAGGCACTTCAAGTGAAGCTATAAGTACCAGAAATGATCATTGAGTTGATTGCAGTGATTTAAAAACTTTTTTTTGTTTAGAAGTTGCTTATGAACAACAACCTTTTGTAATCACAACTAGAATCAGTTTTTTGTTTCCTCATTTGAAGTGGCAAAAGTTACAAAGATAACTCATTTTGTTATATGATATATGACCAGCTGCTGTAGTAAAAATGAAAGCAGTGTTGCTACTTCAAACTTTGTAAGCAGCATGTTATATGAACAATGATAATTTATTTTGAAAATTAATGCAATCTTCAGTATATTTTTACATTTTTAAAGCTTGTATATTGTTAAAAGTTTATTATTTTCTAGGGTAAATAATGAACATGTATCACTGTTAAAAGTTCACTTTCCTTCCAAAAGAAGAAAGAAAAAAGATTGAATTGAACATGATGAATGAAAAAAAGCATAAGTTAAATTTCTTACAAAATACTAAAACATTTCATTAACTTCACTTCAAGCATTTCATTAACCATACACAGAACTTCATCAAGGTTGCTCAAAACTCGCATAACATTTTTACCATAAAACAACCCTTAGCTAGAGAACCCTAACAACTCACTCTAAACTTTACCAAAGAATGCTATGTAAAGAAGAACAATAACACAAAAACCCAAAACATTCGTTCATGTTTCCTTGCACTCTCCATTGCATTTCTCTTTTTTAGCAAACCAACAATTATAATTCTGGGACGATCATCAATTTCAGCATCAAACCATTCAAAGAAATTGTATTTTCTTGTTTTTCTCCCAAAATTTGAACACCCAAATTTTTTTTTACCTGGATTAGCCGATGTTCAACTTGTTTTTAACTCGGCTGGATACCCACAATAACAATATCGAATGGCTTCATTTGCTTCCATCTTCTTCTTCTTCTTCTTCTTCGCGTTCTTCTCTTCACTGGTTTTGTTCAATATAAACGGTAAAATTAAGAGGAAAAGAAAGAGATAATGATAGAATAGAAAATAAGGGTTTCTAACCCATAAATAAAAAAAGAAAGGTAAGTCACGTGTGTGTGTGCTGACATGGAAAAAAATAAAGTGAAAAATTTGAAATATAGCCGTTAGTAATTCTAACTCAGCAGATCCGTTAATTATTTAACAGAGGGTGACCAAATTAGGAGCAAAAGTAAACGTTAGTGACGTTTTTGTCAAAAAAAATAGTTCGGTGGTTAAAATAGGAATAAAACGATAGTTGGGTGACTGCCAGTGTAGTTTACCCTTAAATTTTATAAAATATATATTTTAAAACTACTTGATTGAAAGTTTATAAAATATATTTTTTTATATTTTTTCAATAATAAATTTTATATAATAATATGTCAAAGTTTAAAAAATTTGACCTAAAAAAGTCAATATGGGACGAAATTAATGGGACGGATGGAGTAGAATATAATATCAAAATAAAATATATTTTAATCATTATAAACTAATACGCATAGAGCAATTTTAATTAAATATATATGAACAAATACTAATTTATAATCAACTTTAGACTATTCAGAAAAATTAAATATCAATATATTTACTAATAGAACATTTGTAATTAAATATTAATCTAATTTATATTTTATTATTAGGTTATTTGTAACTAAATATTAATATAACTTCTTTTGAAATTATATTTTTTTGAAATTTTATTTTGAAATGATTTTAATATATTTAATAAAGTTTTAATCTAAAGGATCGATCTCACGATCAATAACCAAAATAAGTCCTGGGGGTCGATTTTCATACAGAGGATCCATCCCTTGTGTCTAATTAGGGCGGTAAACGAACCAAACGTTTCATGAACCGCTCGTAAAATATTCGACGAAAAGTTTGTTTATGTTCGCTTATTTATTAAACGAACAAATATGAACAAGATTTTATGTCCGTTTAATTAAATGAACGAATACAAACAAATAGCTCATTTGTTCATTTACGTTCGTGAATGTTCGGTAATCTGTTCATTTATGTTCGTTTAAATTTATTCACATATATCCATTTATATGTATTTTTTATAACAAAAGTATTATATTTTTTAAAAAATAAATTTATTCACATATATTCGTTCGTTTATGTTCATTTAAATTTATTCACATATGTCCATTCATTTATGTTCGTTTAAGTTTATTCACATATGTCCTTTTTATGTTCGTTTGTGTGTATTTGTTTACGTTCGTTTATCATTTTAACGAACGAACATGAACTAACACGAACAAGCTACATTCCTTAACAAACAAACACGAACAAAAAACTATGTTCGTTTAGTTGTTCGTATTCGTTTATTTATTTAGTTAAACTTAAACGAACAAACATGAACATACCCTCGTTCGTATTTGTTCGGTTCGTTTACATGCCTATGTCTAATGGCTAGTTTTTTTAACTTCCAAAAGCCTCGTTTTTCCATTCTGAATGGCTTATTTCTAAACTATATAATTATAATAAATTTATTATTAACATTTCTTTAAAAGTAAAGAGACCAAAAGTTTAAACTTAAATTTAAAATATAATCAAATAAAAAAATATGATAAATTATTAACGGGTTGATTCAAGTGGTAAGTAAGTCTCGAGTTTGAGTCCTTGTGTATGCAGAAAATTTTCGCTGGGAGACTCACTCACCAAAACCAAGTGTGCGAAGCCCTAAAAACCGGAAGGACAACAAAATATGATAACTTTTTAAAGAATATTAATGATAATTTTATTACTATTACTATTATTATTATTATTATTATTATTATTATTATTATTTAATTTGAAAGTAAATTGAAGATTCTAGATTATATTTGTTGATTTTGAGATATTTTTTCAGTGAAACGAACAAGATTCGCGTTCAGGATGCCAAAAGGAGTGAATTGTATTTAGGGTCCAATGATCGTCGAAAATGGTGATCGGCGATGAGTGATTGCCGATTGCGAGAAACTTTAGTCGAATTCATAAATTAAATTGATATTTTACCTAAAGTGTAAGGGTTAAATGACATTTCAGCTAAATTCAAAGGTTAAACTAGTATTCCATCTAAAGTTTAGGGTCAAGTTAAAATTAACCCCTTTTAATAACATAATTCAACATCAATAACCGGCAAAGTGACTAAAATATACTAATAAATCGATAAGGTAGGTGTTCGAAATATAGCTATTTTAAAACCAGTGATAAAAAGTAAACACTCATAAAACAAAAGTTATCATTTTGATAGTTTTTTTTCACCATCAGTATATGAGATAATAATCTTAGACTTTATATGACTTATCAATGATTCTATTATACATGAATTGTCAAATAAAATATAAATAATTAATAAAATAAAATAAAAACACAAATTTTAGGTGAAATAGTGACTTGGTAAGTTTTTTTTTTTGTTCAAATATGACTTTCATTACTACTAGAAAAGGAAATAGCAGACACGAGACTCGACCATGGGGAGGCCCCCTAACCAGGACCAAACATGACGGGGAACCTTCCCTACCAGACACCAGACATATCCAACACTAAGAAGCCTCGGGACATAACAAACATAAGACCAAACATAAAGCGCAATAAAACAAGCCCTTGAAAGGGAAAAAAACAACCAGAACCATCGAACAGAAGATGGTAAACCCGGCAAACTTCAGGCAACCGACCAGACTTAAGCTGGAGACAAAAAGCTTTTCCTCAACGTAAAATAGTTTCGAAACACCATGTCTTCGCCTGAGAGCTCTATCTAGAGGCAGGCTTCCGTTGCGTCGGCGACGGTCCTTGTCAAGGCAATCGGCATCGTGAAAAACCACCAAACATTGATCAGAAAAAAGAGACTCCAACTGCTCTCGGTTTACAGAGAACACTCCGAGGCTTAACAGCCAATGAAAAGCAGAAGCAAACCTAAAAAACATAAGCTCCGACAAAGTAAAACCAACATAACCATACCTAACTACCGGAGGCCTACGAGAAACTTGGCCCCTGCATGCCTCCCTGATGAAGGTGCCAGCACCATAACGACTCATGGAGTTAATGGATAACCCGCAGCGGAGTTATCCGATTCAAATTGCCCATCGTTGGTTCCACTGGTCATAGTACCCGGTTCTTCCCCGTCGCTAATAATGATCTCCTCGTTTAGGATATAATCCTCATTCATGCACATGGAAGGCATCTTCGTAATCTTCTTGCCGTAGGGATCTTCACCGAGTTCTAATAGCCCGACTTCATCAACCATTAGTCTAGAACACTCCATTGAGTATTTACGTCTAGCCGCTTTCCTGATTAAAGTCAATCTCTTGGTGCCAAAAGTCCTACCTTTCTTCCTACGCTCGAAATTTTGTATTATGGTGGAGTTGTTGAAAATAGAATTCGGAAATAGTGCAGCTTTAAGCACCTCCTCATTGGCAGCTATACCCCTCTCCGCAATGCACCAGTTTCCAGGGGCTACTTGCTCGATGACCTTAGAGACTTCATTCCATAATTCTCGACGGTGGATTTTACTGATGTATTCCCCCTCATCACTGTCACGTTTCCTTTTTTATTGCAGGAAACATCCATTTTGTTTAGCCCTTCGGAAAGGAAGCAACCCCAGAGACCATGAGAGTTTATAGGTGAAGTTGTCAAATTTCCTGGCCCATTACCAGAACCCACCATCGTTTGAGAGGCCCCATCACTGGGGTGATCTGTCTTCTCAAGCAGATTCAGTAGGCCTTGCTCGGGTACAGTAGAAATCTCCGAGATTGGGCTCGATCCTAGAGGATTATTTTGAAAATTATCCCCTTCCGTGTTAGCTGCCCCAATCGAGAGAGAGGGTCCAGGTTGTTTAGTTTCCAAACCGGGAAAGCTAACGTTGACAAATTGCCTTGTAGGCCTGGGATTGGCAGACAGCAGCAATGATGGGTCTGACATTTCGGAATTTCCTAAGGATTTCCTAGGTGTAGGAAACATCAAAACTTTGTCTTTTGTGCATGCATGGTTTGAGGTTTCTCCCACCAAAAACTGATGTTTGTCGTTTACCGGACTTGCACCACGACGTTTCCGGTGTCGTTGCTTGCTCCATATTTCTGAGTTTTTCCACTGTACGAAGCTCGAAGCCAAGGCCCGAACCTCCCGGCTAGCTTGAACATGGCCGTATCATGCCTACATTCCCTCTCGACGTGCCCCAGCCTTCCACACCGAAAACAAAATTTCGGCAAGCCTTCGTATTTAAACGCAACCTCCAGAGGTTGGTCCTTCTTACGATTTAAAATGAACCCCGATTTTAAGGGGTCTTCAACCCTCACTGCAAGCCTAACGCTGACCGTCCCGAACATGTGTTCAATGCTACCGTCATCCAAGGTAGATCCATAGTAAATCGGAAACAGCTTCCCGATCCTCTGCACATTCTCTGGTGTGATCAAACCTATGGGCAAGTTGTGTACTTGAACCCAAGAACTCCTCGAGGGAGAAATCGATCTCCTCGAGAGCTCTCTCTGGTTGCCAATCCTTCAAAATCAGCAAGGAGTCTTGAATGGCCCAGGGTTTTCCTCCAAAAATCCGCAGCCTCTCCTCTATGGATGGGAAGATAAAGAGAAAAAAATTCCTCCCTAAGTCATGACATTCAACCCCATCACTCTTCCAAGCTTTACGGATAATAGCCGTTAAGGCTAAGGGTTTCATGGTAGTTGGCGAGAGTAATTTCCCAACAAGAGCCTGATTTTTCAGAGTCAGATTGACTTCCCCATCTTCATTTAATTCAAGTTCATCAATGAACTCTTGACTCAAAAAGCTAGGGTCAACAGGGTTGTTGGGATAACCACTGTTAACGACACCCACACTTAAAACCGCAGACTTTTGCATGGTAAGAAACGTAGAAATGTAGAAAAACCTGGACAGAAAAAAAGGGGAAGAAAAAAGACTAGAACCGGGCTGGACACGTGAGAACAAAGGAGGGACACTTGCCGTGAGGGGAGAAAAGAAAAAGGAAAGAAAGAAAACACTAGACGCCACCAGCAAAGGTAAAGAGTATCGGAAACCAACCCCTACTCAAAGAAATCAAATCACCTCATTGATCCGGCCCTGAGACGCAGCAATCTGTGAACGGAGCTCTTGAGAAAGGAGAGCTTTTACTCTAGATGGCGAAAAAAACTTGAAAATGGTTGAAAATTTAATTGCATAGAACAACTTTAGAATGTCTAGTCAACATCTATCTTGATATGGACCAAAAAAACATTATACGGACACATTAAAAAGCAAGGAGAATTTTATTCAATAATTCTACGTATTCATTTGTAGATGTTGGAGTTGGTCAAAAGCGTCATCACAGTCGTCATCATCAACCACAGCTCAATCAATGAGCCAAAAAGAGGAGTAATTAAAAAGAAAAAGAAACTGATTGGCATTTGGCAATCACTGTTCTTCTTCATTTCCCTCAAGCTTTTCAACATCTTGATGGCATAAAAATAGAATGGATAATGTTTAATGGAGTCCCGGAGCAGCAACCACCGCCATGGAAAAAAACGAAGCTTCATTTCAACCTGCTGCTAAAAGACCTTCCAAAGACCGACACACTAAAGTCGATGGCCGTGGCCGCCGCGTCCGTATACCGGCGGTCTGCGCTGCCAGAGTGTTCCAGCTCACAAGGGAGCTAGGCCATAAGTCCGATGGTGAAACCATCGAGTGGCTGCTTCAACAGGCGGAGCCAGCCATCGTGGCTACCACGGGAACCGGCACCATCCCTGCTAATATTTCTACTCTTAACGTTTCGTTCCGCGGTAGTGGCTCGACTGTTCCGGCGGCTCCGTGGAGATCTGCGCCTCTCTCTTTCCACGGATGTGATAATGGTTACGGAGACGACGGAAGTAGTGTCGCTAGTGCCACCGTGTTAGGGTTTCACCATCGGCTCCACAATGAAAAAGCCTGCAGTTGCACGGTGCCTACAGCAGCCATGACCAATGGAGGTAATGCATTTTGGATGGTACCGATAGGTGGCGGCGGTGCCACCGTCTCTGCAGACACTGTTCCGGTGCCTGAGAGCCGGACGTGGAGGTTTCCGGGCGGTCGGATTAGTCCTATTCAGCTTGGTTCAATGGTATTACAACAGCAGCAAGTTGGAGGCGAGCAGCTTTGTTTAGGAGTGGCAGAAACTAGTATGGTTTACCATGGCAATGGAATTAATGTTTACAGCAACAATGACAGCAGCAGCGGAGGTGGTTTAGGAATAAATTTGGAACAAGAACAGCAGGAAGAAGAAGATCAAACTGCTCAACCTCAAGGCAGTGAAAGTGGAGATGAAAACCTTCAATGAAATTGAAGCCGATTACAGCCGCGTTGTGATTGCGAACATAACAGAACATAAATGTTGTGAATATCAAGATTTCGACAGTTATTTAAATTCCTTGTCAGAGCCAGGTTCCAATGGTTGCTTTCATCTTCTTTTCTGTATGTAAATTGATGTATATGCTTTGTTGTTTTTCTTCTTTCTTCTGGTTTGTTGATTCATATATCTTGGAATTAGAAACAAAGACTTTTTAACGAATTAATTATGTTTTTTATTGGTTGTTCTTTTGTAAAAGTATATGGTTCCACTTGGAAGAATCCTCTCAAAACATGGCAAATAAAATAATAAGGACATCAAACGTGCTTTGGTTCACTAGGCATATGTTTGTAGAGATATACACCAATTGTTTATTATCTTGTTACAATAAAAGAAAAAATGTCTTTCAAAATCGAAATCGAATATGATTATTTTAAGGGAAAATATTTCATAAATCGAAGGTAAAAATAAAAGGTTTTCACAATCGTTTTAGTTTTAGATTTTAAAGATTCAGTTTAGGAATAAAAGGTTTTTTGGTTTATGTTTATGAATTTAGAATTTAAATGTTAGGCTTTTATGATTATGGATATAAGTTTTAATTTATAGACCTTAAATTCTAACCACAATACTAACATTCAAATCTCTAATCTTGTTTAAGTAAACGTTTCATCTCACTGAATCAATTTTATTTTTTCTTATTTAATTAATATCATATGAGAGTTATATTTGTGTTTCTAAAATCTTCATATCCTCCTCTAATTACTCCTCCTCCAAACATCATGAATTCCCTTAAATTTCAAAGTCTAAAACAGGATGGATGAATAAGTGGCTAAAATTGAAGGCAATAAATGCAAGAAATAGAATTGAAATGGGTGAATTTAATACACATACATACATATATATAGTAATTGCATACAGAAAAAGTCAAGGAAACACAAAGATTTGATCTTGGTTTTTCCATTTTCATGCATGCCACCAAGTCGTTGACGCCGAGTCACCATTCAATATGAAATAAATACTCAAAACATTTTTCTCACAAATCCCAATTCCCATCTCAGATATTTGTTGGCAATGGCCGCGAAACCGGCAGCAAATCGGATGGTCCTGCCCTACGAAACCCCAAAACTAAGGGACCATTACGTGATCGGGGAGAAGCTCGGGCAAGGCCAATTCGGCACCACCTATCAATGCATCCACAAAGAAACCGGCGCCGCCTACGCCTGCAAGTCGATCCCGAAGCGCAAACTCGTGTGCCGGGAGGATTACGACGACGTTTGGAGGGAGATCCAGATCATGCACCAATTGTCCGACCACCCAAGCGTGGTGCAGATCAAGGGAACTTTTGAAGATTCCGTCTTCGTTCATTTGGTTATGGAGATTTGTGAAGGCGGAGAACTTTTCGATCGGATTGTGGCTAAAGGTCATTACAGTGAGAGAGAGGCCGCTAAGCTTATCAAAACCATTGTTGGCGTTGTTGAAGCTTGCCATTCTCTTGGGGTTATGCATAGAGATCTCAAGCCTGAGAATTTCTTGTTCGATTCCCCTGCTGATGATGCCGTTCTCAAGGCCACGGATTTTGGCTTGTCCATCTTCTATAAGCCGGGTTGGTTTCTGGGTTTTCTTCTCTTTATATGCTGGTTTTCATTTTTTTCAATAAAAAGGTGATTTTGATTCTCTGATTGTATGATATTGGTTGTTGCAAATTGCAATGATTGGATAAAACTGGGTTATTTTTCGTCATGTTGTTTCCATGAGAATTTACTTCATACATGATCTTTTGTGTGTGCTTTTGGAAATTCATTTCTTAGATTCCGTGGAACTATCTTTGCTAGGACTCTTCATTGTTCATGAAGTATCCGTGTCCGAGACTTGGATATGTGTATATAACCTCCATTGATCCTTCAAATATATGTAACAGAACAACTTAGAGAAATCTAACCATACCCGTGTTGGATACATACCGGTATTCATGAAGTACCCGTGTTCGAGACTTGGATATGTGTATATAACCTCCATTGATCCTTCAGGGGTATGGGAAAACTTAGAGAAATCTAACCATACCCGTGTTGGATACATACCCGTGTCGGACACTTACATCTGATTCTGAGTAACATAGCTGTGGAATGTTGGTTTTGGTTTGCTTGGTTTGAACGATGTTCTGTTATACATAGTCCATTTGTTGTTTAAGAAGGTTTCCTATATTTTTTTGCCAACAATTGATGTACTAAATAATGTGGAATGTTGGTTCTGGTTTTCCTTGGTTTGAAAAATGTTGTGTTATACATATAGTCCATTTGTTGTTTAAGATGATTTCTTTTATACTTTTTGCCCACATTTGATGTACTAAATATGAAATACAATCTATATAAACCTTCTTCAACATTTACTGGGATGTCGGTGAGCAGAAATTGCTTGGAAACTCCTTACTGATGTCGAGAACAGCATCACCTGAATGTCAGGTCGTGCCTTGGTACCGAATTCTGCTTGCGTCTGTGGTACATGTTCAGATTTCTTGTGCTAGGATAAAGGATGAGAAACTTCACACTTATCCCACTTGCTAGCGATTTCCCTTTGTTTTTCGTGGCGATCCCTCTCATCGCTAATGGAGGTTATGTTTTCTTTTCTATCCTTGTTTCCCCGTACAGGACAACGTTATTCCGATGTCGTCGGGAGTCCCTTTTATGTTGCACCAGAGGTTTTGTGCAAGCTTTATGGACCAGAAATAGATATATGGAGTGCCGGTGTTATCCTTTACATCTTGTTGAGTGGGGTTCCACCATTTTGGGCAGGTATTTATCCTAATAACAATCATATATCCTGTAACAGTTGGTCGCATTCTCATATTCTGATTTCCTAAAGTGGTCTTTTACTTTTCTTCTCTGCTTGTAGAAACGGAATCAGGGATATTTAGACAGATTTTACATGGGCAACTCGACTTCTCATCCGAGCCATGGCCTAATATCTCTGAAAGTGCAAAAGATCTAATACGAAAGATGCTCGAGAGGCACCCAAAGGAGAGAATTTCTGCTCATCAAGTCCTATGTAAGTCATTTGAATACCATGTCATCCAAATGTCATTCCCCTACCTTTTCTTTTATGTGTGGAAGTCACTGCAGTGGGTTGATTTATGCATCAGGTCACCCGTGGATTGTCGATGATAGAGTTGCCCCGGACAAACCTCTGGATTCTGCTGTGCTGTCACGATTGAAGCAGTTCTCGGCAATGAACAAACTTAAAAAGTTGGCTTTGCGCGTATGTGATTTTCCTGTTTAGTCTTCCAAATTATCTGTAGTTATGGAATTCCGATTTTGAAGCTGTTATCGAGTTATCTTCTACACTGAATTGCTGAATTGTGCATTTTGGCATAATAAGTAGCCCTTTAAATCTATGTTTCACATTCATTCTGTTACAATGGAAACCAAAAAAAAAAAAAACTTTTGCAGGTCATTGCAGAAAGACTCTCCGAGGAAGAAATCGGTGGTCTGAAAGAGTTGTTCAAAATGATTGACACGGACAACAGTGGGACAATAACATTTCAGGAACTCAAAGATGGTTTAAAGAAAGTGGGCTCTGAATTAATGGAATCCGAAATCAAATCTTTAATGGAAGCTGTAACTATGCTTTTTCCCTATCAATGTTACTTCCAAGTTTTGTGTTACAACATGATTGAGTGACTGATGATAATCACAAATGTTGCCTTGGCAGGCTGATATCGACAACAACGGAACAATTGACTATGGCGAATTCATCGCTGCGACACTGCACATGAATAAAACGGAAAGAGAGGAAAACATACTTGCAGCTTTTACCTATTTCGACAAAGATGGCAGTGGCTATATCACCATAGATGAACTTCAACAAGCTTGCAAAGAGTATGGTCTAGGCGACGTTCCGCTGGAGGACATGATCAAAGAAATCGACCAAGATAACGTAAGTGTATAACTGTTTCGACATTATAACTTCCATTATTGTTTGCTGATACGATGAAAAAATGAAAAAAAAAATGGTAGGATGGGAGAATAGATTATGGGGAATTTGCAGCCATGATGAGAAAGGGAAATGGGAAGGTAACAGGCAGAAACATGAGAAGCAACCTCAACATGAACATAGCTGATGCCTTTGGAATGGGTGTGAAAGACATAACATCACTCCCCCCCACCACTACTACTAGTTAGCTACTTTTATAAGTTACCATACTCAAATCCAAAGATTAACCCACACTCATGTTTTCTTTGGTTGAGTTGATTTTGTATACACACTATAATTTTATTTATTCATTTTCAAGATGATTACTTTCTTTAGCAATGGACCAGATGCTATTATTCTTTGCTTTGTGCCAACAAAAACACCTTATCTATTTCATTTACTTGATTGTTTATACAAAGAATGTGATTTGGATACTTTAAGTAGCTGACTAAACCAAAAAAAATGGCAACATCCGAACCATAGTTCAATCGACTCCACCTCCGGACTACATTTTCACAGCCTTGCCGGCTGAAGCCATCAGCATTGCCGGCTGAAGCCTCGACATTGAAACTCGACTCTAGATTAGTTCAACTACAACACGGGAAACATGTTATCATTGAATCTACTGTACTTTTTATCTTCTTATAATGAATGCTAGATTTATGTTGAAACCAGAAAACAAAATGACACAAATCAGCTGTATCTAAAATGACAAACTATTATTACTGAATAATACACTGTATACGAGTACAGTTTTTACATATTCTACAGCAAACATTATCATGAAGTGTTGTCTGTAAAAGTAAAACTGGAGACAATGGCGTACAAAGCATTTCTAGTAAAAAAACACAAGTTAACTCCCAAATGTTCTAAATAATCTAATTGGGAGATGACTTTGAGTTAACATAACATTGAAAATAAAAATAAGTAAAAATTCCTGCCCTGTGCTTTTCATATTTTGACATTCTACATCTTTTCAATATTCATCTGCAGAAATGATGTTCTACTATGCTCTATTGTTTCTTGGATCCTAAATTTTGGATCCTAAATTTTGAGATTGTAAACATTTGTATTCTTAATCCCCCATTGTCAGCCAGGAGGATGCCACAAACTTCACCAATATAGCCTTATTCGTATATCTTCTTTTTCTTCAGAAGGGTAGGAAATATTGAGACCATACCGATAAGGAAAAGCACGGACAAGGTCTTGAAATCATAGAGGTCCTTAACAGACCTAAGATCTCCAAGTGCGAGGCCAGCCTGATGGATTGAAATAAGTTAAATCTCAACAAAAACTTCATATCTTTTAATTATTTACGATACAAACAGACCCAATGCCATTACAGTGAATGATCCATTAAATGGACAAAAAATAAATATATCCAAATGACATCCATTGAACCCAACCTGACATTAGGAGAATGCATCCAGGAAATTCAGTAATATATGCTGTAAAAACCCTACTACAATAAGAACCGGTTCTTTATCAACAAGCACCTACTTCAAACTTTTTTTATTGTAATCTCCCTAGATAATCTATATGGTTCGACAACAACTCTATTTGGATAAAAGTAGAAAACTGATGTAGACAGAATATCGCTTTCGCCTCACATTATATGTATAGTGATCTTATAGAAACTTTTCTCATTCCAAATTGTTAAGAATGCACATCAATTAATATAAAACTTTCACAAGCAAGGCGTAGCAATAAATCGGATAAGACACAAGCATCTGCTTTCTTTCAACATATATTTTCGGGTGACAATACCAACAGTAACCGAAAAGAAATAGAAAAATGAAAATCAATTCATAAGAATGCAAGAAATTAATTGAGGTACATGGCAGGACACTTACTTTGACAGTTATATAGGAGGCTGGTATTAGGCCTATAAAAGTTGCCAAAAAGAACACATGAAACGGTATGTCAACTATTGGTGATGCCAAATTGATAAATAGGTTGGGTAAAGTTGGAGTAATTCTCAGAAAGAGCATGTAATTCAGCAGCTTGTCCCTACGCTTTGCAATCTGATTCCACAAAAAACAGAAGAATTCAAGAACAAAAGGATGGTAGGCCAAAACAAATGAAAGATGCTAAATTAAGAAGAAGAAAACACAAATGAAAAGTTCCAAAGACGGTAACAAGGGGGAAGAATGAAGAAGGTACCTCAGCTTGAAAAAATCTTAATTTATCAGGCCACAACCAGCTAACCAAAGGCCTGCCAATCAGCTTTGAAAGAAAAAAGCAGGAGCATGCTCCAGCTGTGGCATTGAAGACAACCAAGAAAAGACCTTTAACACCAAAGAGAGCTCCAGCTAGCAAAGACATGAAAATCGTTCCAGGAATCATAAAAGTTTGCATGAAGATATACGTAGAGCAGTAACCCAAAATGAATTGTGTTGGGTAATCGTTTGCATATGTTGCAATATTATCTCTGAAAAATAATAGAAAAACACGGAGTTCAGTAAACTGAGTCGCAGCTAAAACATGAACACAGAAAGAAGTTGCTCATGACAAAGTAGAAACACCCGGCAACAAGAAAGTAGTGAATAAACAAGTAAACTAAAGGAGATGATAGCAATAAATTAAGAACGACAATTTCGGCAACAATGCATTGTTAATATATGATGAGAGCAACTAATGGAACTTAATGATAGAATTTTGCATAAGAAAACACCAAATCAGAACGCATCAGCCAAAACAGCCAAATCAAATGTTGATGCGGTTATTTTACATAAAAAAGGGAATTATATGCAAATTGTGATCTCTACAAATATGACCACTCGGTATTAAAGGATCTCTATACAAGAATGCAATATTCTCCCTACAATTTGCATTATTTGATAACCTCACATGAACTAAAATCATGATTAGTAATAGATTGCTTTTAAAATCCTTAGTGCTTGCTTCACATTAAGGTATATGGAATAGAGTAAGCACAAAACAAAATGAAAGCATTCATTCTGGACATATTATAAATGATAGAATTCTCATCCACTGCTACCTTCACCTACAATCTAACAGAAAAGGAGGCATATTTCAATTTAAAAAAGAACAATTTGAACTATAATTCTAAGCTAAAATAATCCCAATAGTTCTCTCTAGCTCAAAATCATATAAACCACAATAAATCTAAAATGGGCATTTCGAAAACCTACAACATTTATCAAATCCAAAGATTCAACACGAAAATTAAGCTTATTTCTTCACCAATTAAGAGAAAACATCAGTTGTGATGATAAAAAGGGGGGAAACCTACTTGAGCAATCGCAGATCAGAGATGGAACGTGGGATCTTGAGTTTCCCGTACTCGGTAGCGGGCATGGTAAGGTAGATGCAGAACAAACCTGTAGAAAAAATCAAGAAAACCCCGAAAAAGGCAGCCAATTCCCACCTTGAAACGGGAAACCTTTCAAATTTTAACCTCTTCCCCGTTGGGGAATCGTCATCTTCCTTGCCGCCGTTGCTCAACAACACCGCTGCAGCACTCTCCTCGTCCCTCAACACATTCCTCGGCGCCGCCATTTTAGAACATCGACGAAGATAAAAGTGCACAAAAGACAAAGCTGTTCGGAACTTGGGATCCCCAAAAAATACAAATGAAAACAATAAATTGAAACGAAATGTTGTTGAAGAATTAAAGAATCATTCTCATGTCATTCAAATGGGAATTGGAAGGGGAGTTGTTATGAACCCTAATTTGAAGAAATTGAATTGGATTTGCGAGACCCGAGGGCGCTTTAAAGCAACTGCTTTCTTTTTATGCGTTTTTTTAAATTATTTTTGAATGAAACTGAAACTTTTGAAAAACATAGTTGCTTTTTTTATAAATTAAGAAAATAGAGGGAAATTGCCTTTAAAATACCAAATATCTATAGAATAAATATCCTATACATAGGCGGTGGAAACCGAAAGTTTCTACAAACGCCTTAATTTTAGGGTATATGGAGTTAGTTTAGGGTATGTGCTTAGAATTTAAGGATAGTTGTTTCAATTCAAGACTTAGGGTTATAATTTAGAGTTTATAGGTTAAAACCTAAATCCTCACCATATTACCCTAAAAACTAAACCTTAACCTATAAACCCTAAATTATAATCCTAAACCTTAAATTGAAACGATTATCCCTAAATTCTAACCCCTACACCTAAACCCCTAAACCCTATACCCTAAACTAATTCCCTATAGCCTAAAACTAAGGCGGTTGTGGAAACTTTTAGTTTACATCACCTGTGTATAGGATATTAATCCATATCTATATAGCACTATTTTATTTTTAATTTTTTTATACAATTTGAATAAATTTTATTTTATCTAAATTATTTATTTTAATTTTAAACTTTAAAGTTCTAAAAATAAATTTTAAATATTTTTTAAGTAAAACGACTTTCTCTTTTCAATTGAAATTATTTTTTCGGTTACATAATAAGTATTTTTTAAATTTGTTAAAAGATAAAATTAAAAAAATGTTTACTCTAATATCTAAGTATATTAAATATACATGATAATAATTTTTTTCAATAGTTAAATTTAAATTAATATAATTTTTAAAACACAAATTAATATATCATTTTTTTGAAAAAAAAAATAATAATGTATCATTTAAGAGAACAATATTGTCTTTTTTACCAAGTTTGTGCCCTCCAATTTTGTAATGGTATACAGTCTCTATCTGTTTAAATATTTAGTGTAAAATTTATATATGATCACTAAATTTTGATCAATTATTTAATTTAGTAAGTAAATTATTTTTAATAAATTTTTAATTTTATTTTAGTTTGGTCATTGTCCTTAACAGCGGTTAAAATTGTGATGTGGCAATTAAAATATTTTATATAATAATACATTTAGTTTTTTATGTTTACACATTCAAACAATTAATCTTAATTCAAAAGAAATAATAAATTTACCATCATTATTTACACATTATTTCAATTTGGTCCTATTTTTAACTAAAAATATTTTAACCCTACATCATAAACCTTAAGCTTTAACCCAAAACCCTTAAACTCATCTATCCTAAACCATAAATTCTTTATGGTTTAGAAATCTCCCTAGATCTCTCCATCCATTATGTTTTTTTAATTAAAGTTTAAGGTTTGAATTCTAATATTTTGAAGGTAATAAATTGAGTTGAAAATTTTACTTTAAAATAGACTTTTTATAACACGTATCTCAATTAATCAATCAATATGTCGAATACGGATAATTATAAAAAAATAATACCCATAACAAAAAAAAATTACACAATAAATGTAGAATATTGAATAAATGTAATTTTATTATTAGCATCTAGAAATAGAAAAACAAACAAACAAAAAAATCCAAAGTGAGTAAACAAATGTCCCACACATGGTAAGTAATGAAGCAACAGGAACAGCTGCCTTCTCTGTTCCATTATTTCACTTCCCAAACTCTCCCACTCTCCAGGAAGAAAACAAAGAGAAAAGGTCGTAACTGTAGGAGTCTAAGGGCACTTGTACTTGCCATGGGTCATGATCTGGGAGTAGCATCGGCAGGAGTCCCGGGGAGCCGTAGGACCATTGGGCACACAGTGATCGGGACACCTGTGGCAGCAAGCCACACATGTTTTGTTGCACATCTTCGGCTTCCATGATTTGCTGCATCTGTATGCACACTTCTTCACGCATTCATCTGCAACACAAGACCAATACTAAATAAATGGTTCCGACTTTTTAAAAGCACTTTTCAATGCAACAACCGCAATAAACCGGTACTTCATTTTTTTTTTACCTGGGGCGCCTGGAGCTGGGGCTGGGGCTGGTGCTGCTTGAGCTATCAGGATTCCCACCTGGAAATTGGCATTGTCACAAAAATTAACATTGGCAAGCTCCGATATATGTATTTATATACAAGGGCGAACGCAAAATTTTATGTTAAAGTGTACGAACTTTTAAACTTAGTAAAACTAAGTGTATATATATAATGGATGAGTGAATAGCATACCTCTGAGAGTAGCAGAAGGCAAAGGAGAGATGCGAGTAACAGTGCTGATGTCTGTGTGGTGCTGGCCATCTTCTGCTACTTTGTTAAGTGTGAAAATGGAGAATGAAGAGAAGAGAGTGTGAGTTCAAGGCTCTTGTTTGTTTGGTTTCGTGGGTGGGGAAATCTGCTTTTTATAGGGATTTTAGGGTCTAGGGATGGGCATGAGCCCTAAAGTTGATGAGAAACTTCCTTTTTTTTGGGTGCACCTTTCCCAATGTTTTTCTAGTCATAATTGAGAGATGAATTACTATGGACAATACAGGTTTGCCCATTAAATTAAATAGCAAAATAGCTCCCACACAATTGTTAAATATCAGCTGGTAGGGTCAAGTTTAAATTATTTTATTTGTACTTTCCATATTAATTTTATTGTCTATATTTTCTATATCAGCTAGTAGGGATTTTAGGATGAAGAATGGAATGATTTTAGTTAGTTTAGGACTCGTGAACTAAAAAAATATGAAAGAACACAAATAAAATTAATCAATCAAATGTGTCTGCTCAGTAATTATTTTTTTAACAATATATTTTTTGAAATTTGAACTTAATTTTTTTCAATGCAATGTGCATTTTTTTAGTATTTCATAAACATACAAATAATACTATGCAATTAAAATATTAGTTGACAGTTTTAAAATTTTGATTTTGTAAATTAAATTTAAGGATTTTGATATTGTAATTACTCTACTACTGATTGATTGAGAGACTAAATTCATTGTATTTATATTTGGAAATAAATTGCATGACAGCTGCACTTGGTTTACAAGTTACTAAAAGTAGTCAACGGTGCAAGCTGTACCAAGTTTTATAGTAAACTCAACGCGCAAAACCGACAGCACCGACACAGCTACACACTGCTGCGTTTGTTTTCTCCTGTTTAGCTGAGTTTTACATGTCACCGCTCTCCCACTCATTTTCTCTCTATTATCACTATCCGCTACTCCTTCTTCTTAACATTTAACAATGCTATACTTACACTCACAAATTTGACTCAAGATCTAAATCAATTTATCTAAACTCGAGACTTAATATTAATTCAAACATAATAATATATATTTGATCTAACAGAAATAGACTTGAATTAATTGTCAACTAGACTAATTTTATTTGAAATAAAATATATATATTAAAAAGCTGAAATATATTAGTTTTATAAAATTATGTAGAGGTGTAAAAAGCTGACTCGACCTAAAAACCTTACTGATCTCCTATTGACTCGACCCAGAATTAACCGACTTGATATGACCCGACCCGACCCAACACTTGAATCAAATCACTATAGATCTAAACTAAAACTGAACCAAACCCAAATCGACTCGAATTAAAATTGAACTAAAAATAGTCATATTCGAAATGACTCAAACAGAAACCGACCCAAATAACTTATTTGCCACTATACCATCATCAGTTATGAATCATATACCCCTTTTTTTTATTTAACAATAGTTGACTTATTGATTAACTAATTTAGATCAAAATTTATAAAAGTTTATATAGTTACGATACTTCCAACTCTTATGAAAAGGAAGGGACTTAAAAGCATATTTGCCCAAATCTTTTCGGTAGTGAACTGGGTTTGAACGTATCCGGTGGAGAAGAAATAAGGACGGAGCAATAAAAATAGATAAATTAAAAATTAATGTAAACAATAGTTTAAAAGTTTAAAAATAAATATTTTATAGGGTAAACTATATAAATAGTCTCCCGACTATGCTCTAATTATCTTTTGCGTCCTTTAACTATCAGAAATTACAAATTGGTCCCTTGACTAATCGGGACATACAAAACAGTCCCATTCCGTTAAAAATTAAACGGACAGCTGACCTGGACGTTAACCTGCTGACTGAATTTTCTTCTTACATGCTAACAAAGACAAAGCTTCTTTCTTTTCATTTTCCATGGCCATGGAACCTTAACCACCGCCCCTAAAATTCCTAACCCGTCTTAAATCTGTCGTGGCTAATAGTCGAGTCAAGAAACGTTTCAATCTCACTTATCAGAACTCTACTTTCACACTCGAGTAATGTGCCGGCACAACTACGTTTCTCACTGTGGCTTACATCTTAGCAATCTATACTTCCATCCTCGGCGACTCTGGCGGCCCTTGCAGCGAAGAAGATTGCTGCAAAGACGAAAACCTTTTGCAAGTTATATCATTGCAAAGAAGATCGTTGCAAAGACGAGGACCTTTTGCAGCAACAATATGGAGATGAAAATGCTTTATTTTGCATGTGGTGACCAGTATGGTGTAGTGCCAGCCTTGATCGAGGATGGGAAGCTAGTTCTTGGAGGTCTTGGTTGCCCTAATTACCCTATAATTTTTTTTTTTGATTTATAATCATCGGCGTGATGAAATTATGCCAAAGACTCTACCATCTTCTAATATTTAGCAAAAAGGATGTCTGATGTATACAAGGCGAGGAAGTGGTCGGGCATGAATGCATCCTTTGATCTACGAGGATACACAATTTGAATGGCCAAATTCTACTACATTGGTATAGGCTTCTCCGATGATCCATCACTGGGAACTTTTTGTGAACATGTGGAAAAGGCAAATTCAAACAACTTGTTTACAACGAAGCTTGCTAATAACATAGGTCTCAAGTGTGTTACTTTTATTTTCACTCCTAGTTCATTTTTAAATTTTATGTTAAATTTTGAGAAGAATAAACTAGAATATTAGTTAGAAACTCTATGGTTTTTACGAGGTCATCTTCTTGTTTGATCCTAATATATCTTTGTGAAACCAATATTTTAATTTTGATATAACTAAAAACCTAAGGACTAAATTGAAAATGTCAAAACGAATTTTTAAGTCCTCAAAATATCCCCATATGATTTTAAGATTATGCCAAAGTTAAAAACAAAGTTTTCAAATATTTTTCTAAGTGTTTAAAGCCGAAATAGTGATTTTCAAGTCCCTGTTTCGAAACGGCCTAAGGCGTTTCGAAACGATTTCATCACTGCCAACCCCTGTTCCGAAACGCGTATCGAAACGGCTTTAGAACACATGAACCCGTATCGAAACGGCTTCAAGCGTTTCGAAACGGTTCTTCATTTTGATTTGAAAACTATAACCGTTGTAATATTTTTTAACTGAATTTTCAAAGATCAATAGGGTGTTTCGAAACGGGCTCAATCAGTTTCGAAACGACCATTGACAGTGGCAAAACTGTTTCGAAACGAGTCCATGTGTTTCGAAACGATTCTTCATTCTGGTTTGAAAATATGACCGTTATAAAGTTTTTAACTGATTTTTTGGAATCCGTTAGGGTGTTTCGAAACGGGCTTAGGCAGTTTCGAAACGACCCTTTTTAGTGGAAAAAATGTTTCGAAACGGCTTCAACACGTTTCGAAACGGGCTCTTAAATGCACCCAACGACTCTTTCTATTTTAGTCCGTTTTGAAACAGGTACCCCGCGTTCCGAAACGGGTTGTTGCAGACTGCATTTATGGAGGTGAGATAACATCCCCAACGGCTCTATTGATGAATGCAACAACCACAACGGCTAGAAATCAATGAGAAGGTATAAAAGGGACCTCTAAAAGCTCCAGCAACAACTATTGATCCAAAAGCAAATATCCATACATCAAATCCAAGCATTTGTGCAAAAATCCCATATTGTCTAGAAACCCCAATTGTAATTTTCATTCTTATCTTTTTCAATTGGGTTGAGTGCTTGTAATTGGGCTACAAATTGTATTGAGAGATACTATCTTAGCCATCAAATTCTTTGTTACCTTTGTGTGAGGATTGGGTTAAATTTTGGGTAGAAAATTTAACCGAAAATTGTAAGGGTTGCCTCCTTAGCCTAGAAAAGGGGAAGAGCAATTAGTGGAATTGTTGCGAATCCTTAGTGAAGCTAATGTAGTGGATGTAGAGTTCATTTGGAACTTTAACCACTCTAAAATTCCTTGTCAATCTTTTTAATTTGCAATTTCCACCACACAAACTTTAAAAATCCAATTCACCCCCTCTTGGTTCATATCGATCTTTCGATCCACTCAACAATTGGTATCAGAGCCTACCTCTTTGAGGATTAACAACCACAAGAGGAGTTCCTTGGAAGAGTGTGATCATCAAATATCAAGAGATGGCTTCAACCTCTGATTTGGGCATGTATGAGTCTCAATCCACTACAAAGCCTCCCTTCTTTAATGGTGATAACTATTCTTTTTGGAAGAATAGAATGTGTCTCTTCATCAAGTCAAATGACTACTTAGTGTGGGATGCCATTGAAGATGACCCTTACATTCCATTGAAGCAAGATGGTGAAGGCAAGATGGTCTTGAAGAAAAAGGTGGAGATGAGTGAAGAAGAAAGAAAAAAGATTCAAGTAAATGACAAAGCTCTCTACATGCTCTTTTGTTCTTTCGGTCCAGACATCTATTCTAAAGTTTCATCCATCGAGAGTGCCAAAGAAGTGTGGGACACTCTTGAGACTACCTATGAGGGAACCAACGATGTTAAAGAAACTAAGATTGGAATTCTCAATCTTAGTTATGAGAATTTCAAGATGGAGCCCGATGAGACGGTGTCCAAGATGTTTGATCGGTTCTCCACTATAGCCAATGGGCTTAAAGGTTTTGGAGAGATCATACCGGAAGACAAGCTTGTCCAGAAGCTACTTTATTCACTTCCCGAATCTTGAGATGGGAAGAGAACCGCCATCATTGAAGCTAAAAACTTGAAGACTTTAAAGCTTGATGAGCTTGTGGGTTCTCTCCTTACCCATGAGATTATGAAGCAATGAAGGGAAGAAGAGAAGAAGAAAGAAGAGAAAAGAGTAGAAAAGCTAGAGGTTGAGAAGAAGAAGAAGATGGGAATAGCTCTCAAAGCTTCACTACATGAAGAGAGCTCTTCTAGTGAGGAGGATGAGCTAGAAGAATTGTCTATGATAGCCAAACGATTCTCACGCTTTATGAGGTCCAACCGGGGAAGAAAAATCCAAAGAAAAATGGACTTCAAAAGCAAGAACAAAGAAGAAGCAAGGGATCAAATCATTTGCTTTGAGTGCAAACAACCCGACCACATACGTTCGGAGTGCCCTCAACTCAAGAAGAAGGGATTTGAGAAGAAGAAGAAGCTCAAAGCCAAGCTTGCTACTTGGAGTGATGAGGAGTCATCGGAGGATGACGAACAAAAAGTGGCTAACCTTTACCTCATGGCACTTGAGGAAGATTCCTCCATGGTAACCTCTAACTCATCAACTTTAGATTTTACATATGATGAATTGAATGATGCATATGATGAGTTACAAGAGGTCTATGATGAATTAGTTGAGAAATATAAAGAGTCGGTCATTAGAAACAAGAAAATTATTTTGGAACTAAATGAGAAAAATGACTCACTCACTCAAGCTAATTCAAAATTTGAGAAAAAGATATTAAGGTTAGAAGATGAACTAAAATTCTTTCAAGATGAAAATGTTGACCTTAATAATCTTTTGTCTCAATGTAATAGTGAACACCAAAAGGTGTTGGATGAGCTAAATGAGCTCAAAAAGTCTTTTAAAAATATTGGTAGTGTCAAGCATGAAATAGGTGAATCCTCAAGAACCAACCAACCTAAGAAAAAGACTAACTACTACAAACAAGGTAGCTATCCTAGACATAGTAGAGCTAAAAGAATTAGAAGTGTATGGGTTCCTAAGGAACTTATAAAATCTAATAACATTATTGCTATGTCATCTTGGATTCCTAAGGGAACCAAGGTTTTGGGAGCTAACACTCATGGACCCAAAATGATTTGGGTACCAAAAACAAAAGCTTAATATCTTTGTTTGTAGGGGGAGCATTGCTACAAGGCCAATGCACAAAGTCAAAACTCATGGTACCTTGATAGTGGATGTTCAAGGCATATGACCGGAGACAAGAGTAGATTCATGGATCTAAAGCCAAAAAGTGGAGGAGGAGTGACATTTGGTGACAACTCCAAAGGCCACATTAAAGGTATTGACTCCATAGATAATCACTCTACTATTCTCATTGAAAATGTCTTGTATGTCGATGGTCTTAAACACAATTTATTGAGCATAAGTCAATTGTGTGATAAAGGATGTAATGTTTTATTTGATAAAAATGGATGCAAAATTGTAGACATTAAATCTAATAATATTATGCTCATAGGTCATCGCATAGGGAACATATACATGGTGCATCTAGATGACATCCATACATCTCATGCATGCTTAGTTGCACAAAATGAAAATGATGCTTGGTTGTGGCATAGGAAACTAGGACATGCTAGCATAAGTGTTTTAGAAAAACTAGTCTCCCTTAATCTAGTTAGAGGTTTCAAATGATAAAATTTGTGATGCATGCTCTAAGGGTAAACAACATAAGTCTTCCTTTAAATCCATTAATGATGTTTCTACTAGTAGATGTTTACAACTTATCCATATGGATTTATTTAGGCCAATTAGGACTATGAGCTTGGGTGGTAAGTCTTATGCTTTTGTACTTGTTGATGATTTTTCTAGATTTACTTGGGTTCTATTTTTAAGTACTAAAGATGAGGCTTTGGAAAAATTCATCACATTTTCAAAACTAACCCAAAATGATCTTGAACTTAAAATTTCACATATTAGAAGTGATCGTGGAACCGAGTTTCAAAATTTAGGGTTTGAAGATTTGTTAAATGAAAATGGTATTAGCCATAATTTTTCGGCTCCTCGAACTCCTCAACAAAATGGGGTAGTTGAGAGGAAAAGTAGAACTTTGCAAGAAATGGCTAGAACTATGCTTTGTGACAACAATTTACCTAAATATTTTTGGGCGGAAGCCACAAACACCGCTTGCTATATTATAAATCGAGTAATGATTAGGCCAATTTTAAAAAAAACACCTTATGAGATTTTAAAATCTAAAAAGCCTAACATTAGCTATTTTCACCCTTTTGGTTGCAAGTGTTTTGTTTTAAATAATGGAAAAGACAACTTAGGTAAATTTGATGCAAAAAGTGATGAAGCTATTTTCATAGGTTACTCTTTAACCTCTAAAGCCTATCGAGTATTTAACAAAAGAACTTTAGTAGTAGAAGAATCTATTCCTGTTGTATTCGATGATAACCTCCTTCCAAGGAAGGAATCTTGTGATGATGATGATGTAGGAATCATAAATGCCTTTGATGGAGGACAAACTTCAAAGGAGGATGAGATTCCAACAAAAGAAGAGGACACACAAGATCCACCTCTTGAAGCCTTGAAGGACTTGGCTCTTGAGGAAAAGGAAGTGAGCTACCCAAGGGAGTTCAACTATGTCAAAGATGGTGAAATCTTGGGTGATCCATCCAAGGGGGTAACCACTCGATCTTCTCTTAGATTAATGAATCATGTTGCATTTATCTCATGCATAGAGCCTAAAAATATTAAAAAAGCATTGAAAGATGACTTTTGGATTATGGCTATGCAAGAAGAGTTAAATCAATTTGAGAGAAGTAACGTTTGGACATTAGTTGATAGGCCTAGTAATCAATCTACCATAGGAACTAAATGGGTCTTTAGGAACAAGCTAGATGAGAGTGGTAACATTGTAAGAAATAAAGCTAGACTAGTAGCACAAGGTTACACTCAAGAAGAGGGAATAGATTTTGATGAAACTTATGCACCCGTAGCTAGAATGGAAGCCATTAGGATGTTGCTTGCATATGCATGTTATCATAATTTCAAGCTTTTTCAAATGGATGTTAAAAGCGCATTTTTAAATGGTTTTATAAATGAAGAAGTGTATGTGGAACAACCACCGGGTTTTGAAGACTCAAAATTTCCAAATCATGTTTTCAAACTTACCAAAGCTCTTTATGGTTTAAAACAAGCTCCTAGAACTTGGTATGAAAGACTTCTAAACTTTTTAATTGAAAAAGGATTTGAAAAGGGTAAGGTGGACACTACACTTTTTATAAAAATGTATAAAAATGACATCTTAGTAGTTCAAATTTATGTTGATGATATTATTTTTGGTTCTACTAATGAATGTCATTGTCAAGAGTTTGCTAAGTTAATGCAAGGTGAATTCGAGATGAGCATGATGGGGGAGCTCTCATTCTTTTTGGGACTCCAAATCAAGCAAAAGAAGGATGGCACCCTCATCAATCAAGAAAAGTACATAAAGGATATGCTCAAGAAGTTTGGCTTGGAGAATGCAAAGCCTTAAGCCACACTTATGAGCTCATCTACAAAGCTTGAAAAAGATGAAGGAGGTAAGTGTGTTGACTCTAAGCTTTACCGTTCTATGATTGGATCATTGCTTTACCTTACCGCAAGTAGACCGGATATCTTGTTTAGTGTTTGCTTGTGTGCTATGTTTCAAGCTAGTCCTAGAAAGTCTCACCTTATAGCCGTTAAGAGAATCTTTAGGTACCTTAGAGATACTTCTTGTTTAGGTTTTTGGTACCCTAGAGACTCTACCTTCAACCTTCATGCTTATTCGGATGCGGATTATGGGGGTTGCAAAATTGATAGGAAAAGTACTTCGGGAACTTGTCAATTCCTAGGTAGTATGCTCATATCTTGGTTCTCTAAGAAACAAAATAGTGTAGCCTTATCTACCACCAAAGCCGAGTACATATCCTTAGGGAGTTGTTGTGCTCAAGTCCTTTGGATGAAGTAACAACTCTTAGATTATGGAATTAAATTTGAAACCATACCCCTAAAATGTGACAACACTAGTGCAATATGTCTAACAAAAAATCCCATCCAACACTCTAGAACCAAACACATAGAAATAAGGCATCATTTCATTAGAGATCATGTCCTTAAAGAAGATGTGGTTATAGAGTATGTAGACACCTTAAATCAATTAGCGGACATATTTACAAAACCTTTAGACAAAGAGCGTTTTTGGTCCCTTAGGAGAGAGTTAGGTCTAGCTAGCCTATCTTGACCTTTTAGGACCTCTTTTGTGCTTAAATTTGCTTGATCTTGTGAAATGCCATGTTTATGTGTTTAGACTCCTAATTTCATCCATACTTATAGCTAGGGGGAGTATGTTTATGTTTGCATATGTTTTGCCTGCTCATTTATGTCATTTATGCATGTTAGGCCTTAGAAAAACTCATTTTTCTGCACTTTTAGAGCCTCATCTGCACTTCCAGGCCCAGGTGTATCGAAACGGGTGACCCTATTTCGATACGGATACCTTAAATTCATGTCCGAGAGAAGGGTGTTTCGAAACGCCTCCAAAGGGTTTCGAAACGTTTTTGCTACTGCCAAGGGGTGTATCGAAACGTGTTTCGATACGGGTCAATGGGGCTTCGATATGGTCAACATCGTATCGATACGGTCAACACCGTATCGAAACGGTCAGTTGAAAGTCTCAAAACGGTCAAACCCTCGTCCTAGCGTTTCGGAACGGTCCCGACCGTTCCGAAACAGTTTCGCGGATAGCTTTATTTAGGGCTTTAAATGTTAAAAGTCACTTTAACTTCAAACTCTTCAAAACCCTAAAAACTCTAAACCAACTTTCTCCCTATAAAAACCCTCTCAACCTCTTTGTTTTTCACCAAATCTTGAGGAGTTTTTCTCTAAAACTCAAGTCTAAGCAAGTTTCATCAACATTGTGCAATGATTTTTCTCCATTCATCCAAAATCCCAAACTAAGGTAATTTTCCCCCTTTTTCTTTTTCTTTCAATTTATGTTCGAATCTTAGGTTAGAAAATTTTATTTTTGTATAAACTATATGTTTTCATGTTTGGGTTTTCCATATCTTGTAAAAAAAATTCAAAATCTTAAATTTTTTTATTTGAATATAAAATTTTTCAGTCGTATTTTCTTTTACTGTTTTTAATTTTTCTTTGTTTTAATTTTTTAAAAAAAAACCTAAGTGGGGTTTATTATTGGATTGAATTTAAAAATCGATGCATACACTTAATTTTAAAACATGTTTGCTTAATGTTTTTAGGATGTCAGATCAAGCTAACAAAAAGCGTAAGTCCGTTCAAACCGGTGATTCGAGCATACGTCCGAGCGATTCTTATTCCGTTACCTCGAGCGTTTGAGTGAATGGGATCTTCTTCCTTTGTTGAGCATCTCGGATATTCGCTACAAACATATGATACTCATCTTTTACTCTAATGCTCGTCTTATTAATGATGAAACCAAGACCGAGGTTGTAGGGATTGAATCTTTCATATTAGGGAAAAAAGTTTACTGTTAATGTTGCTCTCTTGGAGTCCACCTTTGCCCTTAAGAATATAGGAATTGAGGATGAACGTCACTTTGGCACTTTCACCGGTCCGGCACTTACTTTGGATGCGCACGACCATTTTCTTCACTTGATGGTATCATGGTTCCTTCGTCCTTCCGGAGGTAAATACTCTCATATCCGTCAAGTTGATCACTTTTGGCTTGAATGTTTTCGTAGAGGTGAGCGCCTAATGTTGCTAAGATCATTTTTGCCGAGATGGTCAATAATGTTAAGCTTATTGACTCCAATGAGTTGAAATCTTTTACTTATGGCACGATCTTGAGCCACATCTTTAGCACCCTCGGTCTCGATTGCACCTACGACTCCCCGGAACCTCGCAAGTGCAAGATTGGTGAGTCCTCTCTTCGCAAGTCCGGGTTTTGATATGTGAATGATGTTTGGGAACATGTTGATAGAGAAGCTCCTCTTCCTCCCGTTGCACCTCCATCACAAGTTCAAGTTGGAAACAATGATGCTCTTACGGCTCTCATTACCGAGCAGTTCAATGCCTTGGATACTCGCATTGCTTCGGGTTTTGGTGTCATGGACACTCGCTTGCAAAATGTCGAGGAACGCCTCCTATCTCTTGAGACTTCCCACTCAAACTTGGATTTGTCCTTCTCTACTCTTTATGGTCAATGGACGAAGTTTCACCGTTCCCAAGTCAAGAGCGACGATGAGACTTCCGATGATGATGATGGTGGTGACGAGGCTTGGGACTTTCATATCATATCATATTATTTATGCATTTTAGGTTTAAGATTGCATCTTTATGTTTCATTATGTTTTACGAACCTATGCTTATGATCTTTTGTTTGGGATTTTATTTTGAACTTAATGTTGATTTATATTTTGGATATTTTAATTTTATGAATTAATATTATTGTTGCTTATTAGTTAATGCTTTTTGGTACTAATCCTTTGTCTTCTCTATGAGCCTTATTTATTTTTTTTATCTAACAAAAAGGGGAGAAGAAATTTAAGAGCCAAAAACAAAAATTCATTTTTAAATGTTTAAAGTGTTTTTAAGTTTTAAAACTTGAATTTCAAAGTTAAACATTTTTAAAACTGTAAAAACCTATCTTAAATTAAGGGGGAGTTAGAATATGTTCAAAATTTTCAAAACTCTTAAAAATTCTAACTTTGGTTTTGTTATATAAAAAACGGGGAGATTGTGAAACCAATATTTTAATTTTGATATAACTAAAAACCTAAGGACTAAATTGAAAATGTCAAAAAGAATTTTTAAGTCCTCAAAATATCCTCATATGATTTTAAGATTATGCCAAAGTTAAAAACAAAGTTTTCAAATATTTTTCTAAGTGTTTAAAGTCGAAACAGTGATTTCAAGTCCCTATTTCGAAACGGCCTAAGGCGTTTCGAAACGATTTCATCACTGTCAACCCCTGTTCCGAAATGCGTACCGAAACAGCTTTAGAACACATGAACCCGTATCGAAACGACTTCAAGCGTTTCGAAACGGTTCTTCATTTTGATTTGAAAACTGTCTATGACCGTTGTAATATTTTTTAACTGAATTTTCAAAGATCAATAGGGTGTTTCGAAACGGGCTCAATCAGTTTTGTAACACCCCAATTTTGGGCTTAGAAGTTTTGGGTTTGGACCGGATCGGTCGGATTGCGGTTCGAATATAAAAGGGTGATTTTTAGGAAAGCCTAGTTCGGGATGCATTAAAAATATGGAAAAATATCTTAAAATCCTCTTTTATTATATATAAGAGAGTGGTGAAATCAATTTTACAAAATGAGGTTTCGAAATGTGACATTTCAAGTTAGTGACTAAAATGTAATTTTTGAAAAGTTGGTGACTGTTTTAAAAGGATTGAAACTTTGAATCTTTAAGGAGCTAATTTACCCAAGAAGAGTTTTCTCCAGATTTTTCTTAATATTAAAGATTTAATTAATGATTTTAATTAAAGGAAAAAGGAGGGAAATAGATATTTTGTTGTCATAACTAACTTTTCTCAAAATTTTCCATTTCTTTTCTCTCAGCCCAAACACTTTTCCTCAGCCAATTTTCCTCTGATTTTAACATCTAAAGATGAGATTTCAATCTTTTTATGATCTCTAATCATTTCTACATCAAATCCTTAGCATTTGCTTATTGAATTTTCAAGAATCTTGGTTCTAAACAAGGAGAAACTCACATTAGAGGTATGAACGTCATTCTCCTCTAAATACTCAGTTCTTTACTGAAATTCCCAAGTTCTCAATCCTTGATTTGAGTTTTATTAAAGGTTTTATGGTTGTGTTCTTGATCTTGGCTTTAAAATGCAAGATTTGGTTTAATTTTGATGAAATTCGTATGAAATGATTGGGCACTGTTTTGAGATGTCTTTTTAATGTAAATTGGATGTATAAATGATGTGTAATTGAGGTTTAATCAATGCAATCCTGAATAGGTTGATTTTCCTAAGTTTTTGATTGGGTTAATGGTGGTTTTTGGGGTGATTTTGATGTTCTGCTATAGCTGGAGGTATAAGGACGTGATTAGATCCTTTTTGGATGTTAATTGATGTATAAGAATGATTGGAATTGATGGATCTTGGCTGGGTAATGTTGTAGAGGTGTTTGGATGTGATTTCGGTTGTGTTTGGTAGCCGAAATGTGAGTGTTGATGAGAGCAGCGAGTTTAGGTGTCTTGGTTGAAGATATTAATGCATGATGATGCATTAATCCTCTACTTTGATGTGTTTAAAACAAGGGAGACATCTTTGGATCCTTGTGGTGTTGATCCGGAAGCTTGATTGGTGTTTCGGCAAGCTTGCGAAGCAGAATCGGTGAGTGAAGTTTGGTTTTCAGCTTTGAAACCAATGTTTGAAGGTTTTGGGGGCTTAGTTTAAGTCTAAACAACTTAGCTAAGCTCAAGAGTAAGTTTTCGGAAAAACTCTCTTGTTGATGAACCAAGAGTTGGTTGAATGCAATGTGATTTGTTTGCATGTTTAAATTCTGTTTTTGAAAGCATAATTTAGCATGTTTATTGTTGGTTTTATAAGCCATGTGTTGAAGGATGCTCAAGGTAAGAGATCCATGTTTTGTACATTGATAAATGTGGTTTTAATGCATAATGATGCATGATGATTAATGGCTTATTAAAGGCTTTAAAACAGTGGATTAATGTTGTTAAATGATGTATATTGGCAAGTGATGTGTTGGTTTAAAAGTACTTGAATCGGATATAGTTAGCCGGCTATAGGATTGGGTGCACCGTGAATAAAGTCGCCTTGGATGTTGAGGGGTTGTGATTGTACCGTAAACTCCATCCAAGTACACTAACGAGATGGTTAAGAACACCATGGTGGTTAAAAGTCCATGGGTGGATCTTGTGTTAAGGTCACAATGGTGGTTAAAAGTCCATGTGTGGACCTTGTGTATTGTAAGATCACAATGGTGGTTAAAAGTCCATGTGTGGATCTTGTGTTGTATGTCCCGTGATCTCGTTAGTGATGTTATACAACTACCAATGAGTGATGTGAAGGGGTTGTGATTGTACCATAGTCTCCATCACGGGTGTTGAGGGGTTGTGATTGTACCATGCTCCACCTTGATATTGTAGTGTGTATGAAGCGTATGGGACAACGCTTGTAATCCGCGTATCCGATTGTCGATTGTGTTTCAAATTGAAAAATGGTTATGATTATCACTTGAAAGCCAATATGACATATTAATGGTTTGAAGCATGAAATGCTTGGTTTACATGCATATGTGTATGAGTAAATGTTATTTTGAACTAAAGGTTTTGGAAATGTGTTTTACAAATGCATTATTGTGTTGTTTTAATTGAGCATTCCTCACTAAGCTATATGCTTACGCTCTCTCCTTTTCTTAAACCAATAATGCAGAGCATTGAAGTGCTTAAAGAGGTAGCAAGGTGGTCAAGAATCTAAGTGGAAGCTTAAGCTCATGTATGGTGACTATTTTCATAACTTGTTTAGCTTTTGGCATTTGGCAATGGGGACCTAGTTTGTGTTTTTGGGAGATGTTTTGGACTCCCTAGGATGGTTTTATGCTTTTGACAATGTTGGAACATTTAATTGGCCTTTTGGTAATTGGTTTGGTGTTTTGATGGTTGCATGATTCTCATTATAGGATGCATGCCTATAGAATTGAGATTTTCCTTAATTGATGCCATGATTGAGATTGGATGATGCTATTATGTTCCTTAAGTGTATAATGACTTGCTGGTATGATTTGAGGGTAATTAGAAGGTGTTTGATTGGTTGTAGTGAATTAAACCAGAAAAAATCTGCAATCTGGGCAGCACGTTTCGGAACAGGTGCTACCGTTTCGGAACAGAGGGCCTGAAATGGCTTGGCGTTCCGAAACAGGCAGAGTCGTTCCGGAACGGATTTGCCACTGCCAAGTCTTGTTCCGCAACGAGTTTCGGAACGGTCCCGCGTTTCGGAACGGATCATTCCTGTTCCGGAACACCCGACCGTTGGGCACTGAAACTGATGGTTATATGTTTTGAAATCCTTGCGTTTTGGTCCTGAACTTTGTTTATGCAATTGAATGTGTTTGAGATGTCCGTTTGAGCTGAAATTTGGCAGAGAAGCATGAAACATGATTAATCTCATATTGGTAACTTAAAATTTGGTTAAGTCCTCGTAATTTTCGGAATTTACATTTTGGTCCCTAAATTTGTATGTTGTGCAATTGAGTCCTCAAATGTCTTCTGAATGCTGTGATTTTTGAGTATGTTTTTCTCATGAGTTTAAATAGGACTAATATGCATCTAGACAAGATTAAAAAGAAAAAAAAAGGGTCGTTAATCAAGGTTGACTTTCGGGTTGACTTTGGTTTTCCCCGTGTAATCTTCGTAGTTCGGGTCAACCGTCTAGGCCGGGCTAAGGGGGTTACATTTGTTGGTATCAGAGCTGAGTTCTCGTCTAATTGGGAATGATTATGTGGGTGATTAGTGTATGAATGCTTTGTATGCTTGTTGAATGAAAGTATGTTGTGTGAATTGTAAGTATGTTACAATTGTGATGTATGCTGTGGTGAAGCATGTTAGAGGGACCCATTGCCAAATCAAAGCTAATGAAATGATTTGTTTTTTATTGGGAATGAGCTTGAGTACTTGGATTGCTTACCTTGCTGAGCCTGACTTTGTTTGTTGCATCGTGATTGCATTATTTAGTGAATGACACCTCGTAGAGAGACGAGGATTAATACTCGAGCGATGGCTCAAAATGAAAATGAGGAGAACGCTGAAAACGTGGTGGATTTACCTCCTCCACCTGGTGGTGGTGGTGCTGGGGGTGAAGGAGCTGGTGTTGCAGCTGGTGCTGGGGTCGCTGGACCTGAAGCTGGTCAGGGGCAAGCTGTTCCTGACATGACAATGTTGATACAAGCTATTGCTGGAGCTTTTCGGGCGGCGGTAGCTGGAGCTCAAGGAGCTGGGCATCAGGGAGATGCTAACGTTAGACTACCTTTGGAACGTTTGCGTAGTCTGGGAGGGACTGAGTTCAGGGTTTGTCTGCTGAAGGTTCTGAATCTTGGTTGGAAAGTACCAAGAGAATCTTGGGGCAAATGAACTGTAATGATGTGCAGAAGCTGGGCTGTGTGATATCGTTGCTGCATGATGATGCGTATACCTGGTGGACAACCACTATCTCCGGAATGGAGGAAGCTGATGTAACTTGTACGTTCTTTCTGAACGCGTTCAAGAGGAGGTATCTGGGTGTGCGATACCTAGATGAGAAGAAAAGGGAATTCATGTCTCTTACCCAAGGAAGCATGTCTGTAGCTGAGTACGAGGTTCAGTTTGTCCGACTTAGTCAGTACGCACCTGAGCTTGTTCCTGATGAGCGGGAGTGGTGTGAACGTTTCCGTTATGGTCTGGTGACGGAAGTGAAGACTTATATGTTGGCTGCTGAGTATACTGACTTTGATGTGCTGGTTGGTAGAGCAAAGGACATTGAGATGAATTTGAGCCTATCTTCTAGAAGTGCTGGTTCTAGTGCTGGTAAGCGAGCTGCTGAGTATAGTTCCGGTGGCGGACGGAACAAGAGAGGACGTGATCGGAAGTATCAGTCTTCAGCTAGGCGAGGTGGTGGAGGGCAAGGTGCGCCTGTTCAGGGAGACAGGGCGAGAGCTGATCCGAACACATGTTGGACATGTGGATCGCGTGGTCATCTGAGGCGAGATTGTCCTCGAGCAGCGAGGGAGGTTCAGGCTCCTGTTGTGGTGGCCGGTAACTCGTGCTGGAACTGTGGTTCAGCGGATCACATGAGGAGGGAGTGTCCTCTGTTGGCCGGTGGTGGTCAGGGACGTGCTCTTGGAGTTGTTGCGCCACAGCGGGGTTGTGGGCGCGGCCGTGGTAACTTTCAGCGTAGAGAGGATGGTGGAAGGAATGTGGCTCATGTGGTAGCTGTTCAGCCTGAGGGTGGTGGCCAGGCCAGAGTGTATGCCCAGAGGGAGGGGAGGAATGACACAGATGTGATCGCAGGTACTTTCACTTTGCAATCCTTGTCATTACTTTCCTTGATTGATTCTGGATCTACACACTCATACATATTGCGTGAGCATGCTGAATTGCTTGGTATGCCTGTTGAGTCTTTGGATGTTGGTATGCGTGTCACTAGTTCTTTTGGTGAGACTGTTGTGACTCGAAAGCTTTATAGAAGATGTCCCTTGGTTGTGCAAGATCATGTTTTTCATGTTGATCTTATGGAATTGCCTTTCTATGGTTTTGATGTAATCCTTGGTATGGATTGGCTTGTTGAGCATCGAGCTGTTGTGGATTTTGAGAATAAGCGAGTTTCGTTGAAACTTGCGGATGATTATGAGGTAGTGGTGGTTGGTGAAAATGTGAAGTTTCTTGCTAATATGGTGTCTACATTGGAAGCGAGCCGGATGCTGAGGCAAGGTTGTGAAGCTTACCTCGCTTTTGTGATGAATCCTAGCTCTAAGGAGTTACGTGTGCAAGATATCAAGACTGTGCGAGGGTTTCCTGGTGTGTTTCCGGAGGAGTTGCCTGGATTGCCTCCTAATCGTGAAATGGAGTTTGGGATTGAACTGTATGAAAACACAACTCCAGTGTCCATTACTCCTTATCGAATGGCACCTAAAGAGTTGAAAGAGCTGAAGACGCAACTGCAGGAGTTGCTTGATCATGGTTTCATTCGGCCGAGTATATCACCTTGGGGTGCACCGGTCTTGTTTGTGAAGAAGAAGGATGGCACTATGAGAATGTGCATTGATTACCGTCAGCTTAACAAGTTGACTATCAAGAATCGGTATCCATTGCCGAGAATTGATGATCTTTTTGATCAATTTCAGGGAGCGGCTGTGTTCTCTAAAATTGACTTAAGGTCAGGGTATTATCAGCTGAAGGTGAAGGATGTGGATGTGCCAAAGACATCTTTCAGGACGAAGTATGGGCATTATGAGTTCCTTGTGATGCCGTTTGGTTTGACGAATGCTCCTGCAGCTTTCATGGACATGATGAATAGAGTGTTCCATGAATACTTGGATAAATTTGTTGTGGTGTTCATTGATGATATCCTTGTGTACTCGCGTACTGAGGAGGAGCATGAAGGGCATTTGAGAATTGTGTTGCAAGCTTTGTTGGAGAATCAGCTTTATGCCAAGCTGAGCAAGTGTGAGTTCTGGCTTAGAGAAGTTGTGTTTCTTGGTCATGTAGTTTCTGCGGAGGGGATTCGTGTTGATCCTCAGAAGATTGAGGCGGTGATGAATTGGAAGCCTCCTAAATCTGTTCATGAAGTCCGTAGTTTCCTGGGTTTGGCAGGATATTATCGGAGGTTCGTGGATGGGTTTTCAAAGATTGCTGCACCTTTGACGAAGTTGTTGCAGAAGGATGTTAAGTATGAGTGGACGGAAGCGAGACATCAGGCTTTTGAGAAGCTTAAGATAGCTTTGACGCAAGCTCCTATCTTGGTTCAACCTGAATCAGGGAAAGAGTTTGTGGTGTATAGTGATGTGTCCTACGTTGGTTTGGGATGTGTGTTGATGCAAGAGGGTAAGGTGGTGGCTTATGCATCACGACAGTTGAAGGTGCATGAGCGCAATTATCCTACGCATGATATTGAGTTAGCTGCGGTGGTTTTTGCTTTGAAAATCTGGAGACATTACCTGTATGGTGAGAAGTGTACTGTGTATACAGATCACAAGAGTTTGAAGTATCTGATGTCTCAGAAAGAGTTGAATCTTAGGCAACGACCTTGGGTGGAGTTGCTTAAGGATTATGATTTGACGATTGAGTACCATCAGGGTAAAGCTAATGTTGTAGCGGATGCCTTAAGTAGGAAGGTAGCTGTTGAGTTGAGGGCTATGTTTGCCAGTTTGAGTATTTCGCGTGATGGTGGTCTTGTGGCTGAGTTGCAAGTGAAACCATCTTTGGTTCAGTTGATTAAGGAAAAGCAGTTGTTGGATGATTCTTTAGTGCCACATGTTCAGGATATTGCGGAGGATAGGCCATCGGATTTCTGCTTTAATGACGATGGGGTTTTGTGCTTTGGGAGTCGGATAGTAGTGCCCAATGATGCTGATTTGAGGCGTGTTATTCTGACTGAAGGTCATAGTAGTCCTTTTGCTATGCACCCTGGTAGTACTAAGTTGTACCGTGATCTTCGTGATGAGTACTATTGGGTGGGTTTAAAGAAAGATGTTGCAGAGTTTGTAAGCAAGTGCATGGTGTGTCAGCGAGTTAAGGCTGAGCATCAGTTTCCTTCAGGGTTGTTGCAACCGTTGAGAATTCCTGAGTGGAAGTGGGAAAGGATTACCATGGATTTTGTGTCTGGTTTACCTTTGTCGCCATCGAAGAAGAATTCGGTGTGGGTGATTGTGGATCGCCTGACGAAGTGTGCGCATTTCTTGCCTGTGCATACTACGTACACTTTGGATAAGCTTGCGAAGCTGTACATTGCTGAGATTGTTCGGCTGCATGGTGTGCCTAAGTCGATTGTGTCGGATAGGGATCCAAGGTTTACGTCGCGATTCTGGCAGTGTTTGCATCAGGCTTTGGGTACACGGTTGAATTTCAGTACATCTTATCATCCGCAGTCGGATGGACAGTCGGAACGTGTTATCCAGGTTTTGGAGGATATGTTGAGGTGCTGTGTGATTGAGTTTCAGGGTTCTTGGGAGAAACATTTGCCTTTGGTGGAGTTTGCCTATAATAATAGTTATCAGGCAAATATTCAAATGGCACCTTATGAAGCTTTGTACGGGAGGAAGTGTAGGACTCCTCTTTGTTGCGCTGAAACGGGTCAGAAGTTGGTTTCGATGCCGGCTTTGTTGAAAGGAACCACCGAGAAGGTGAAGCTCATTTGTGAGCGTTTGAAGGCAGCTTCTGATCGGCAAAAGTCTTACGCGGATTTGAAGCGTAAGGAGATTGAGTATGCGGTGGGTGACCGTGTGTTTTTGAAGGTTTCGCCTTGGAAAAAGGTGATGAGATTTGGCCGGAAGGGTAAGTTGAGCCCTAGGTACATTGGACCATACGAGGTGATTGCGCGTGTGGGTCCTGTTGCGTACAAGTTAAAGTTACCGCAATAGTTGGAAAAGATTCATGATGTGTTTCATGTTTCTATGCTTCGGAAGTATAGATCGGATCCTTCACATGTGATGCCTGTGTAAGAAATGGAATTGAATCCGGATTTGACCTATGATGAGGAACCGGTGAAGATTATGGATTCGGATAGTAAGGTTCTTCGAGGCAAGACCATTGAGTTGGTAAAGGTGTTGTGGAAGCATCGTGGTGCTGAAGAAGCCACGTGGGAACGAAAGGATGACATGTTGAAGCAGTTTCCGTACCTCTTTCCGTCAGGTAAATTTCGGGGACGAAATTTCTTAAAGGGGGAGAGTTGTAACACCCTAATTTTGGACTTAGAAGTTTTGGGTTTGGACCGGATCGGTCGGATTGCGGTTCGAATATAAAAGGGTGATTTTTAGGAAAGCCTAGTTCGGGATGCATTAAAAATATGGAAAAATATCTTAAAATCCTCTTTTATTATATATAAGAGAGTGGTGAAATCAATTTTACAAAATGAGGTTTCGAAATGTGACATTTCAAGTTAGTGACTAAAATGTAATTTTTGAAAAGTTTGTAACTGTTTTAAAAGGATTGAAACTTTGAATCTGTAAGGAGCTAATTTACCCAAGAAGAGTTTTCTCCAGATTTTTCTTAATATTAAAGATTTAATTAATGATTTTAATTAAAGGAAAAAGGAGGGAAATAGATATTTTGTTGTCATAACTAACTTTTCTCAAAATTTTCCATTTCTTTTCTCTCAGCCCAAACACTTTTCCTCAGCCAATTTTCCTCTGATTTTAACATCTAAAGATGAGATTTCAATCTTTTTATGATCTCTAATCATTTCTACATCAAATCCTTAGCATTTGCTTATTGAATTTTCAAGAATCTTGGTTCTAAACAAGGAGAAACTCACATTTAGAGGTATGAACGTCCTTCTCCTCTAAATACTCAGTTCTTTACTGAAATTCCCAAGTTCCCAATCCTTGATTTGAGTTTTATTAAAGGTTTTATGGTTGTGTTCTTGATCTTGGCTTTAAAATGCAAGATTTGGTTTAATTTTGATGAAATTCGTATGAAATGATTGGGCACTGTTTTGAGATGTCTTTTTGATGTAAATTGGATGTATAAATGATGTGTAATTGAGGTTTAATCAATGCAATCCCGAATAGGTTGATTTTCCTAAGTTTTTGATTGGGTTAATGGTGGTTTTTGGGGTGATTTTGATGTTCTGCTATAGCTGGAGGTATAAGGATGTGATTAGATCCTTTTTGGATGTTAATTGATGTATAAGAATGATTGGAATTGATGGATCTTGGCTGGGTAATGTTGTAGAGGTGTTTGGATGTGATTTCGGTTGTGTTTGGTAGCCGAAATGTGAGTGTTGATGAGAGCAGCGAGTTTACGTGTCTTGGTTGAAGATATTAATGCATGATGATGCATTAATCCTCTGCTTTGATGTGTTTAAAACAAGGGAGACATCTTTGGATCCTTTTGGTGTTGATCCGGAAGCTTGATTGGTGTTTCGGCAAGCTTGCGAAGCGGAATCGGTGAGTGAAGTTTGGTTTTCAGCTTTGAAACCAATGTTTGAAGGTTTTGGGGGCTTAGTTTAAGTCTAAACAACTTAGCTAAGCTCAAGAGTAAGTTTTCGGAAAAACTCTCTTGTTGATGAACCAAGAGTTGGTTGAATGCAATGTGATTTGTTTGCATGTTTAAATTCTGTTTTTGAAAGCATAATTTAGCATGTTTATTGCTGGTTTTATAAGCCATGTGTTGAAGGATGCTCAAGGTAAGAGATCCTTGTTTTGTACATTGATAAATGTGGTTTTAATGCATAATGATGCATGATAATTAATGGCTTATTAAAGGCTTTAAAACAGTGGATTAATGTTGTTAAATGATGTATATTGGCAAGTGATGTGTTGGTTTAAAAGTACTTGAATCGGATATAGTTAGCCTGCTATAGGATTGGGTGCACCGTGAATAAAGTCGCCTTGGATGTTGAGGGGTTGTGATTGTACCGTAAATTCCATCCAAGTACACTAACGAGATGGTTAAGAACACCATGGTGGTTAAAAGTCCATGGGTGGATCTTGTGTTAAGGTCACAATGGTGGTTAAAAGTCCATGTGTGGACCTTGTGTATTGTAAGATCACAATGGTGGTTAAAAGTCCATGTGTGCATCTTGTGTTGTATGTCTCGTGATCTCGTTAGTGATGTTATACAACTACCAATGAGTGATGTGGAGGGGTTGTGATTGTACCATAGTCTCCATCACGGGTGTTGAGGGTTTGTGATTGTACCATGCTCCACCTTGATATTTGTAGTGTGTATGAAGCGTATGGGACAACGCTTGTAATCCGCGTATCCGATTGTCGATTGTGTTTTGAATTGAAAAATGGTTATGATTATCACTTGAAAGCCAGTATGACATATTAATTGTTTGAAGCATGAAATGCTTGGTTTACATGCATATGTGTATGAGTAAATGTTATTTTGAACTAAAGGTTTTGGAAAGGTGTTTTACAAATGCATTATTGTGTTGTTTTAATTGAGCATTCCTCACTAAGTTATATGCTTACGCTCTCTCCTTTTCTTAAACCAATAATGCAGAGCATTGAAGTTGTAACGCCCGTGTTTTGGGCCTAGGAATTAACCGGGTTTTAATTCGAGTTAATAAAATTTAATTAAATCAATTCAACTTTAACTAATGACATAATTGAGCGTTAGAAAGAGGGAAGGGACTAATGTTGAAATTTTACCCAAATGTTTTAAAATGCAAGACCACTTTTAACTAAAGGTTGTCTTCTCCTTCCCCCTAAAACCCCCACCAACGTTAGAATCATCTTCCTACTCTCTCCAAGCTCAAGCTACTATTCCATTGGGTTTCTTCATCCTCCCAAGGTCTTTTTGAAAGGTAACAATGTTTTCTAATTCTCCTTTTCATCCTCTATCTCCCAATAGTCTTAGATTTCATAAATGTGGGTTCTTGAAATGTTAGGGTTTTGACAAAGTTTGAGTTTTTATGAAAATTTCCTTTCCTTTTCGAAATAGGGAGTTGGGTTTATGATTCTCCACCCTAAAATGTATATTATATGCCAAAATGAGTGGGTTTTGTTGAGGAATCCGAAATGGGTTTTTGGAACTATTTTTAAGATGTCAAAAATTGGGTTTTGGTAGGTTTAAGGGTGAAATTGATGGGCTGTTGGTTTACCTATGGTATGAGAGTGTTTTGGGATGGTTTGGAAGCCATTTGGATGTTGGGAAATTGATTTTTCAGCAAGTTCTTAGGGGAGCTCGAAAATTGGGTTTTTAGGAGATTGTGTGATTTGAGAAATGGAAGAAATTGGGTTGTGGTTGCAAAGTGGGTTGAAGGTTGAATTAGCATTGAATTGGGAAGTAATATACGTGTTTTTGTTTGACTAGAAGCAAGAGGAAACGCGGAAGAGGCTTTGGGACCGAATCCGGGTGCGTAGGAGAATTGTTCGATTTGCTAAGGGAGGACGGTGAGTGGTCTAAACTTGTTTTAAAGTTGGTTCGAGCATGAGTAGTGTGTGTGTGTGCGAGTGTGCTTGGTAGGCCACTTCCCTTTAATCCAAGTAGTTAACTTAGTCTAATTTCCTTAAATGCTATGTGCTTGATGACTATGCTCAAATGCTTGTGATTAGATGGTGCATGTATATGTATATCATGATGTGGACATATGTGTTGAGCATGAATGTGTTGATGATATGTGGTTGGTGATACATGTTGTGGTTATAATAATTGGCACTAAAAATTACCGGTTGTAAATGATCGATCATTAGGATAGTGTGCACACAAATTGAGTCAAAACGTACGTGGCCTTGATGGCGTTAAGTCATCAAGGAGGAGTACGGTGATGTAGCATTCCACCGGAAGCTTATTATATTTCTACGGGATGATGAGTGGAATCCCATCCGTAGGGCATGTGGCGATGAGTGGAATCCCGCACATGCAAGGTCCGGTGATGAGTGGAATCCCACCGAGGTAAAGTGTTGTCAAGGTTTTAATCCGCACAATCGGGGTAATTAAAGTGGCCAATTAAACTTGTTCATGAATTGTGATATATGATGGTGATATGTGGTTTTGATATATGGTATTGCATGATGATCTAATGATGCTTAATCTTGCTAGGATTGAGAGACCATATTTGCCACTTGAAAGACTAGCTAGGTCTACTTGGTTATATGCAATGCTTGATATGTATGAGTTTAGGATTACGTGCTTGAGCCCTGCATTGTTGTTGTTTTTCGTTTTAGAGCACCCTCACTAAGCTTATAGCTTACGCTCTCAATGTTCAACAATGCAGATCATTAGCGTGGTGTTAGCTTGAGGCAAGGCAAGAAGGGCATCCAAGTTCGTAGCTCAAGTATGGTTACCGATTTTGTAATAGCTAGCAATGTGGCAAGTGTCTTTGTATGAACATGTGTGACTCATTTGATGGATGTTGTTTTTGGTTTGATTATGGATTGTATGCATGTAATGCCTTGATGATTGTAGATGTGTATGATGGCATGCTTTAGGGTGTTTAGGTTGCCTTATGTATGGATGCAAACCTCTTGAGTTTGACTTGTGCTTTTAAGACCATTTGAGCCTTCAAGTATGCTTATTAATGCCTATATCATTCATTAAATTGAATGATATGTATGATTGCTTAAATCCATGTTTGATTGACTCCCTTGACTTAAATATGCATGCTTTATGGTTGGCTTGCCTTAGGGATTGATGATAGTGTGTTGGTTGAAGGGTTAGAGGGATTTAGGGGCCTCCTTGTGCTCTAAATCAGCTCAAACCTGCAGTTTCGTAGCTGGGGTATCGATACCGTTGATCTGGTATCGATACTACCCTGTGGTTTTAGGCTTCGTGTATCGATACTCGAGGGGGAGTATCGATACCTTTTTGGTCACTGGTGCTACTGTCGATTTCGGTATCGATACTCCTCTCAAGGGTATCGATACCGTTGTCTTGGCTTTGACCGTGGGAAGTCAACTTTAGGGGAGGGTATCGATACCCTCATTTGGGGTATCGATACTGTCTCCTCAGGTTGACCAAACCTTGTTGACCTAGTCACAGGGGTATCGATACCCCTCTTAAGGGTATCGATACCGCCTGCAGTGTAACATTAAAAATGGGCTTTTAAGTGCTAGTTTGGGTTCGTTTGATTTCTTCGTAAATTTTGTTCCGCTGTATGATCACTTAGGATGTAATTCTCATCTAGACAATATTAAAATGAAAAAAAGAAATAGGGTTGCTAACCGAGGGAGAGTTCCTTAGGGAGTTTTCACTCGGTTTTCCCCGTGTAGCTCACTCGGACCGGTCATCCGGCCAGACCGGGACGAGGGGGTTACATTTGTTGGTATCAGAGCCTCAGGTTACCGAGACCTCGGGCAGGTAAGTGAGGTAAGATTAATGTGTTAAATGCTTGTGTTGTTCGATACATGATTTGCCATGAATCCTTGATGATTGATTGATCGTATGATGTTTCGAATGCATGAATGGTCGTGTCTCGTGTGAGTGTGTGCCCATTGCTACTACTACTTAATTTAAAAAGGATTTTTGAAAGAGGAATAGTTGAGCACTATTGGACCCTTGCTTTGGCTAACGTAATCCTATTGTTTCTTGTTGTAGTTTATACCTTGCTAGTTGAACCATGAGACCACGTGGGAGGCCTAGGATGGTTCGACCGGAACCACGGGCAGAGGCTCCGAGAGTTGAGCCAGTTGTGAGAGTTGAGGCTCAAGTGGGAGAGCCAGTGGTTGGAGTTGGAGCTCCTCCACCACCTCCACCACCACCACCTCCTCCACCGGGAGTGGGAGGCGAGGCCGGGCCCGAAGGAATGGGACCACAAGGAGGCCAAGGTGGCCAAGGACCGGCCGGAATTGACTTAGCTCCGTTGGTTCAGGCAATAGCCGGGGCATTCCAGGCTGCAGTAGCTGGAGGTCAGGCAGCTCATCATCAGGGTGAAGGCACTGGATTGCCATTGGAGAGACTTCGGGGCCTTGGGGCCGAAGAGTTTAGAGGTGCTACTCCGGAGAGGTCAGAGATGTGGTTTGAGAAGACCGTCCGTATCCTTGCTCAGATGGGGTGTACTGGCGATCGTAAGTTGGGCTGTGTTGAGTCCTTGCTTCAGGGTGATGCCTACACCTGGTGGGTCACCGTTACTTCGGGGATGGATGAGGCCGAGATCACTTTGGAGTTCTTTGAGACAGCTTTCCGGAAGAAGTATTTGGGTCCGCGATACCTCGATGAGAGAAAGAGAGAGTTTATGGCATTGTCTCAGGGGAGTATGTCCGTGACTGATTATGAGATCCGATTTGTCAGGCTGAGTCAGTATGCACCTGAACTTGTACCTACTGAGGTGGAGCGTTGTAACCGCTTCCGATATGGGCTGAATGAGGAGATCAAGACTTATACTCTAGCTTCTGATTACATTGATTTTGATGTCTTGGTCTGGAGGGCCAAGGACTTGGAGCACAGTTTGAGTTTGACCAGGCGGTCAGGTGGATCTAGTTCAGGTAAGAGGTCCAGCAACTTTGATAGAGGATATGCCAAGAGGCATCGGGACAACCGGCATCAGTATGATCATAGGTGTGGTGGCAGTAACCACGGTAGGGGCCACCAGGGCCAGAGAGCTGGTGGGAAGTTGCCCACATGTGCTTCCTGCGGGAGGAACCACACCGGGGAGTGTTGGGGAAATTATCATTCGTGTTGGAGTTGTGGTGCTAGGGACCACATTAGGCGTGACTGTCCGCATCAGGTGGGACATGCACCAGCTCAGGCTTCTGCTAGAGCCAATGACTTTCAGAGAGGCCGCGGGCGCGGTAGGGGTAATTTCCAGCCGAGGAACGATGGTCAGAGGAACTTAGCTCATGTAGTCGCAGTCCAGCCGGAGGGCGGAGGACAGGCTAGGGTTTACGCTCAGCGCGGGGAGCAGCATGACACCGATGTGATCGCAGGTAATTTCTCGATACAGTCTTTGGGTTTGCTTTCTTTGATTGACTCTGGGTCTACACATTCCTACATATTGAGTGAGCATGCACAGTCTTTGAATTTGCCTTGTGAGTTGTTAGAGGTAGGAGTTAGTGTTACTAGTTCCTTTGGGGACACGGTGGTGGTTAGGAAGATGTACCGAAGGTGTCCGTTGATGGTTCAGGGGCATGTGTTTCCAGTGGATATGATGGAACTTCCCTTCTATGGTTTTGATGTGATTCTGGGTATGGATTGGCTCACGGAACATAGAGCTAGGATAGATTTTGAAACTAAACGGATTTCTTTGAAGCTCACAGATGATTATGAGATTGTTGTTGTGGGTGAGAATGTGAAGTTCTTATCCAATGTGGTTTCAGTGTTAGAGGCCAAGAAATTAGTTGAGTTAGGGTGTGAAGCATACTTAGCGTATGTGATGAACCCTAACATGAGTGAGGTTAGACCTCAGGACATCCGGACAGTATGTGACTTTCCTAGTGTGTTTCCGGAAGAATTGCCAGGGTTACCACCGGACCGAGAGGTAGAGTTCAGCATTGAGACTTATTCTGATTCAGCTCCTGTTTCGATTGCTCCGTATCGTATGGCACCGAAAGAATTGAAAGAGTTGAAGACTCAGTTGCAAGAATTGACAGATAGAGGTTTTATTAGGCCTAGTTCTTCACATTGGGGTGCACCTGTGTTGTTTGTGAAGAAGAAAGATGGGAGTATGAGAATGTGCATAGATTACAGACAGTTAAATCAGTTGACAGTGAAGAACAAATATCCGTTTCCTAGAATTGATGACTTGTTTGATCAGTTGAGGGGAGCATCGGTCTTTTCGAAGATTGACTTGAGATCAGGTTACTACCAGCTAAAGGTTAGAGAGGTTGATGTACCGAAGACGGCCTTTAGGACTAGGTATGGACACTATGAGTTTTTAGTCATGCCATTTGGGTTGACTAATGCACCGGCGGCTTTCATGGACATGATGAATAGGATTTTTCATCAGTATCTAGATCAGTTTGTGGTTGTATTTATTGATGACATTTTGGTGTATTCGCGAACTGAAGAAGACCATGACCGACATTTGAGACTTGTTCTGAAGACTTTGCTAGATCATCAGTTGTATGCGAAGCTCAGCAAGTGTGAGTTCTGGATACGAGAGGTAGTCTTCTTAGGACATGTAGTATCAACTGAAGGCATTAGAGTTGATCCGAAGAAGATTGAAGCCATTGTTGAGTGGAAGCAACCAAAGTCAGTGACAGAAGTACGTAGCTTCCTAGGCTTAGCCGGATACTATAGAAGATTTGTGGAAGGTTTCTCTAAATTAGCCGCTCCGTTGACACAGCTACTACAGAAGAGTGTTCAGTTTGAGTGGACAGATGCAAGACAGAGAGCCTTTGAAAAATTGAAAGAAGCTTTGACCCAAGCACCGATCTTGATTCAGCCTGAGTCCGGGAAGGACTATGTGATTTATAGTGATGCCTCGTATGTAGGGTTAGGATGTGTTCTGATGCAAGACCGAAGAGTAGTGGCTTATGCCTCAAGACAGTTGAAGACTCATGAGCGCCACTATCCGACCCATGACATAGAGTTAGCTGCAGTTGTGTTTGCTCTGAAGATTTGGAGGCACTATTTGTATGGTGAGAAATGCACAGTATACACCGACCACAAGAGTTTGAAGTACATTATGACGCAGCGAGATTTGAATCTCAGACAGCGTAGATGGTTAGAGTTGCTAAAGGACTATGATCTTACTATTGAGTACCACCCGGGTAAGGCCAATGTAGTGGCCGATGCACTGAGTAGGAAGGTGGCCGTGGACTTGAGGGCCATGTTTGCTAGATTGAGTTTGTCCGGAGATGGTGGCTTAGTAGCCGAGCTTCAGGTTAGACCTACTCTAGGTCAGATGATTCGAGAGAAACAGCTCTTAGATAGATCTTTGGCACCTCACGTGCAAGATATAGCCGAAGGTAGATCTTCAGACTACGGTTTCAGTTCCGATGGGGTCTTATGTTTCAAGGACAGAATAGTTGTGCCTGAAGACAGTGCTTTGAGACGTACGATCTTGACTGAAGCCCACAGTAGTCCGTTTGCTATGCATCCTGGAAGTACGAAGATGTACCGTGATTTGAAGAATGAGTACTTTTGGGTTGTCTTGAAGAGAGATGTAGCCGACTTTGTGAGTAAGTGCTTAGTGTGTCAAAGGGTGAAGGCGGAACATCAGGTTCCCTCAGGTTTGTTACAGCCGTTGAGAATTCCGGAATGGAAATGGGAGAACATCACCATGGATTTTGTTTCGGGTTTGCCTTTGACTCCTACGAAGAAGAACTCAGTTTGGGTGATAGTAGATCGTTTTACGAAGTGTGCTCACTTCTTGGTAGTCAACACTACTTACACCTTAGATAGATTGGCCGATTTGTACATTGGTGAGATTGTGAGGTTACATGGTGTGCCGAAGTCCATTGTGTCAGATAGAGATCCACGGTTTACTTCGAGATTTTGGGAGTGTCTGCATACAGCTTTGGGTACTCGTTTGAACTTCAGCACTTCTTATCATCCTCAGTCAGATGGTCAGTCAGATAGGGTTATTCAGATCTTAGAGGATATGTTGCGATGTTGTATCATTGACTTTCAGGGTACTTGGGAGAAGCATCTGCCTCTAGTGGAGTTTGCGTACAACAACAGTTTTCAGTCGAGCATTCAGATGGCTCCGTATGAGGCCTTGTATGGTCGGAAGTGTAGAACTCCAGTGTGTTGGGCCGAGGTAGGACAGAAACTGTTACCCATGCCGGATTTGCTAAAGGGGACAACCGACAAGGTAAAATTGATTTGTGATCGCTTGAAGGCTGCTTCGGATAGGCAGAAGTCCTATGCCGATTTAAAGAGGAAGGAAGTTGAGTTCGCAGTGGGTGAGAAGGTGTTCTTGAAAGTGTCTCCGTGGAAGAAAGTGATGAGATTTGGCCGAAAGGGGAAGTTGAGTCCGAGGTACATAGGACCGTATGAGATTGTGAAGAGAGTTGGTCCCGTTGCTTATCAGTTGCGTTTGCCATCCGAGCTTGAGAAGATACATGATGTGTTCCATGTATCCATGCTTCGTAAGTATAGGTCTGATCCATCGCATGTTATGCCCGTAGAAGAAATTGAATTGAATCCGGATTTGACTTATGAGGAAGAGCCTGTTGAGATCTTAGCTTCAGACAGTAAGGTGTTGAGGGGTAGATCAATTGAGCTAGTAAAGGTGCGGTGGCAACGTAGAGGTGTGGACGAGGCCACTTGGGAGAGGAAGGAGGATATGGAAAAGCAGTTTCCGTATCTCTTTCAGTCAGGTAATTTCGGGGACGAAATTCCTTAAGTGGGAGAGAGTTGTAACGCCCGTGTTTTGGGCCTAGGAATTAACCGGGTTTTAATTCGAGTTAATAAAATTTAATTAAATCAATTCAACTTTAACTAATGACATAATTGAGCGTTAGAAAGAGGGAAGGGACTAATGTTGAAATTTTACCCAAATGTTTTAAAATGCAAGACCACTTTTAACTAAAGGTTGTCTTCTCCTTCCCCCTAAAACCCCCACCAACGTTAGAATCATCTTCCTACTCTCTCCAAGCTCAAGCTACTATTCCATTGGGTTTCTTCATCCTCCCAAGGTCTTTTTGAAAGGTAACAATGTTTTCTAATTCTCCTTTTCATCCTCTATCTCCCAATAGTCTTAGATTTCATAAATGTGGGTTCTTGAAATGTTAGGGTTTTGACAAAGTTTGAGTTTTTATGAAAATTTCCTTTCCTTTTCGAAATAGGGAGTTGGGTTTATGATTCTCCACCCTAAAATGTATATTATATGTCAAAATGAGTGGGTTTTGTTGAGGAATCCGAAATGGGTTCTTGGAACTATTTTTAAGATGTCAAAAATTGGGTTTTGGTAGGTTTAAGGGTGAAATTGATGGGCTGTTGGTTTACCTATGGTATGAGAGTGTTTTGGGATGGTTTGGAAGCCATTTGGATGTTGGGAAATTGATTTTTCAGCAAGTTCTTAGGGGAGCTCGAAAATTGGGTTTTTAGGAGATTGTGTGATTTGAGAAATGGAAGAAATTGGGTTGTGGTTGCAAAGTGGGTTGAAGGTTGAATTAGCATTGAATTGGGAAGTAATATACGTGTTTTTGTTTGACTAGAAGCAAGAGGAAACGCGGAAGAGGCTTTGGGACCGAATCCGGGTGCGTAGGAGAATTGTTCGATTTGCTAAGGGAGGACGGTGAGTGGTCTAAACTTGTTTTAAAGTTGGTTCGAGCATGAGTAGTGTGTGTGTGTGCGAGTGTGCTTGGTAGGCCACTTCCCTTTAATCCAAGTAGTTAACTTAGTCTAATTTCCTTAAATGCTATGTGCTTGATGACTATGCTCAAATGCTTGTGATTAGATGGTGCATGTATATGTATATCATGATGTGGACATATGTGTTGAGCATGAATGTGTTGATGATATGTGGTTGGTGATACATGTTGTGGTTATAATAATTGGCACTAAAAATTACCGGTTGTAAATGATCGATCATTAGGATAGTGTGCACACAAATTGAGTCAAAACGTACGTGGCCTTGATGGCGTTAAGTCATCAAGGAGGAGTACGGTGATGTAGCATTCCACCGGAAGCTTATTATATTTCTACGGGATGATGAGTGGAATCCCATCCGTAGGGCATGTGGCGATGAGTGGAATCCCGCACATGCAAGGTCCGGTGATGAGTGGAATCCCACCGAGGTAAAGTGTTGTCAAGGTTTTAATCCGCACAATCGGGGTAATTAAAGTGGCCAATTAAACTTGTTCATGAATTGTGATATATGATGGTGATATGTGGTTTTGATATATGGTATTGCATGATGATCTAATGATGCTTAATCTTGCTAGGATTGAGAGACCATATTTGCCACTTGAAAGACTAGCTAGGTCTACTTGGTTATATGCAATGCTTGATATGTATGAGTTTAGGATTACGTGCTTGAGCCCTGCATTGTTGTTGTTTTTCGTTTTAGAGCACCCTCACTAAGCTTATAGCTTACGCTCTCAATGTTCAACAATGCAGATCATTAGCGTGGTGTTAGCTTGAGGCAAGGCAAGAAGGGCATCCAAGTTCGTAGCTCAAGTATGGTTACCGATTTTGTAATAGCTAGCAATGTGGCAAGTGTCTTTGTATGAACATGTGTGACTCATTTGATGGATGTTGTTTTTGGTTTGATTATGGATTGTATGCATGTAATGCCTTGATGATTGTAGATGTGTATGATGGCATGCTTTAGGGTGTTTAGGTTGCCTTATGTATGGATGCAAACCTCTTGAGTTTGACTTGTGCTTTTAAGACCATTTGAGCCTTCAAGTATGCTTATTAATGCCTATATCGTTCATTAAATTGAATGATATGTATGATTGCTTAAATCCATGTTTGATTGACTCCCTTGACTTAAATATGCATGCTTTATGGTTGGCTTGCCTTAGGGATTGATGATAGTGTGTTGGTTGAAGGGTTAGAGGGATTTAAGGGCCTCCTTGTGCTCTAAATCAGCTCAAACCTGCAGTTTCGTAGCTGGGGTATCGATACCGTTGATCTGGTATCGATACTACCCTGTGGTTTTAGGCTTCGTGTATCGATACTCGAGGGGGAGTATCGATACCTTTTTGGTCACTGGTGCTACTGTCGATTTCGGTATCGATACTCCTCTCAAGGGTATCGATACCGTTGTCTTGGCTTTGACCGTGGGAAGTCAACTTTAGGGGAGGGTATCGATACCCTCATTTGGGGTATCGATACTGTCTCCTCAGGTTGACCAAACCTTGTTGACCTAGTCACAGGGGTATCGATACCCCTCTTAAGGGTATCGATACCGCCTGCAGTGTAACATTAAAAATGGGCTTTTAAGTGCTAGTTTGGGTTCGTTTGATTTCTTCGTAAATTTTGTTCCGCTGTATGATCACTTAGGATGTAATTCTCATCTAGACAATATTAAAATGAAAAAAAGAAATAGGGTTGCTAACCGAGGGAGAGTTCCTTAGGGAGTTTTCACTCGGTTTTCCCCGTGTAGCTCACTCGGACCGATCATCCGGCCAGACCGGGACGAGGGGGTTACAGAAATGCTTAAAGAGGCAGCAAGGTGGTCAAGAATCTAAGTGGAAGCTTAAGCTCATGTATGGTGACTATTTTCATAACTTGTTTAGCTTTTGGCATTTGGCAATGGGGACCTAGTTTGTGTTTTTGGGAGATGTTTTGGACTCCCTATGATGGTTTTATGCTTTTGACAATGTTGGAACATGTAATTGGCCTTTTGGTAATTGGTTTGGTGTTTTGATGGTTGCATGATTCTCATTAATAGGATGCATGCCTATAGAATTGGGATTTTCCTTAATTGATGCCATGATTGAGATTGGATGATGCTATTATGTTCCTTAAGTGTATAATGACTTGCTGGTATGATTTGAGGGTCATTAGAAGGTGTTTGATTGGTTGTAGTGAATTAAACCAGAAAAAAATCTGCAAACTGGGCAGCACGTTTCGGAACAGGTGCTACTGTTTCGGAACAGAGGGCCTGAAATGGCTTGGCGTTCCGAAACGGGCAGAGCCGTTCCGGAACGGATTTGCCACTACCAAGTCTTGTTCCGCAACGAGTTTCGGAACGGTCTCGCGTTTCGGAACGAATCATTCCTGTTCCGGAACACCCGACCGTTGGGCACTGAAACTGATGGTTATATGTTTTGAAATCCTTGCGTTTTGGTCCTGAACTTTGTTTATGCAATTGAATGTGTTTGAGATGTCCGTTTGAGCTGAAATTTGGCAGAGAAGCATGAAACATGATTAATCTCAGATTGGTAACTTAAAATTTGGTTAAGTCCTCGTAATTTTCGGAATTTATATTTTGGTCCCTAAATTTGTATGTTGTGCAATTGAGTCCTTAAATGTCTTTTGAATGCTGTGATTTTTTAGTATGTTTTTCTCATGAGTTCAAATAGGACTAATATGCATCTAGACAAGATTAAAAAGAAAAAAAAGGGTTGTTAATCAAGGTTAACTTTCGGGTTGACTTTGGTTTTCCCCGTGTAATCTTCGTAGTTCGGGTCAACCGTCTAGGCCGGGCTAAGGGGGTTACAAGTTTCGAAACGACCCTTGACAATGGCAAAACTGTTTCGAAACGAGTCCATGTATTTCGAAACGGTTCTTCATTCTGATTTGAAAATATGACCGTTATAAAGTTTTTAACTGATTTTTTTGGAATCCGTTAGGGTGTTTCGAAACGGGCTTAGGCAGTTTCAAAATGACCATTTCCAGTGGCAAAAGTGTTTTGAAACGGCTTCAACACATTTCGAAACGGCAGTGATGAAATCGTTGTGAAACCAATATTTTAATTTTGTTATAACTAAAAACCTAAGGACTAAATTGAAAATGTCAAAACGAATTTTTAAGTCCTCAAAATATCCCCATATGATTTTAAGATTATGCCAAAGTTAAAAACAAAGTTTTCAAATATTTTTCTAAGTGTTTAAAGTCGAAATAGTGATTTTCAAGTCCCTGTTTCGAAACGGCCTAAGGCGTTTCGAAACGACTTCATCACTGCCAACCCCTGTTCCGAAACGCGTATCGAAACGGCTTTAGAACACATGAACCCGTATCGAAACGACTTCAAGCGTTTCGAAACGGTTCTTCATTTTGATTTGAAAACTATAACCGTTGTAATATTTTTTAACTGAATTTTCAAAGATCAATAGGGTGTTTCGAAACGGGCTCAATCAGTTTCGAAACGACCATTGACAATGGCAAAACTGTTTCGAAACGAGTCCATGTGTTTCGAAACGGTTCTTCATTCTGGTTTGAAAATATGACCGTTATAAAGTTTTTAACTAATTTTTTGGAATCCGTTAGGGTGTTTCGAAACGGGCTTAGGCAGTTTCGAAACGACCCTTTTTAGTGGAAAAAGTGTTTCGAAACGGCTTCAACACGTTTCGAAACGGGCTCTTAAATGCACCCCAACGACTCTTTCTATTTTAGTCCATTTTGAAACAGGTACCCCGCGTTCCGAAACGGGTTGTTGCAGACTGCATTTATGGAGGTGAGATAACATCCCCAACGGCTCTATTGATGAATGCAACAACCACAACGGCTAGAAATCAATGAGAAGGTATAAAAGGGACCTCTAAAAGCTCCAGCAACAACTATTGATCCAAAAGCAAATATCCATACATCAAATCCAAGCATTTGTGCAAAAATCCCATATTGTCTAGAAACCCCAATTGTAATTTTCATTCTTATCTTTTTCAATTGGGTTGAGTGCTTGTAATTGGGCTACAAATTGTATTGAGAGATACTATCTTAGCCATCAAATTCTTTGTTACCTTTGTGTGAGGATTGGGTTAAATTTTGGGTAGAAAATTTAACCGAAAATTGTAAGGGTTGCCTCCTTAGCCTAGAAAAGGGGAAGAGCAATTATTGGAATTGTTGCAAATCCTTAGTGAAGCTAAGGTAGTGGATGTAGAGTTCATTTGGAACTTGAACCACTCTAAAATTCCTTGTCAATCTTTTTAATTTGCAATTTCCACCACACAAACTTTAAAAATCCAATTCATCCCCTCTTGGTTCATATCGATCTTTCGATCCACTCAACAATCTTCTTGTACATTCTAATGGCAGAAACTAACCTATGCGAGTCTATATCATGATAAAATATGCAGCGATAACTCGAGGGTGATGCTGAGGTTTTTATAAAGTTTGTAAGATCCGGGTACAAAAAAAAAAGATATGAGTTTACTTGCATTTTTATTAGTATAAAGAAACGAAAGGGTCGGAGCATAAAGGAACACAATCAAAAATGCTGGAAGGGCCGTCAGAGTCGGTGAGGATGGAAGAATTGAATGCCAAGATGTAAGCCATGGTGAGAAATATGGTTGTGTCGGCACATAACTCGGTTGTGAAAGTAGAGTTTCGTTTAGTAAGCTTGAAACGTTTTCGACTCGACTATTGGCCACGGCGGAGTTAAGCTGGGTTAGGAACTTTGGGGCGGTGGTTGAGGTTCCATGGCCATGGAAAATAAAAAGAAAAAAGCTTTGTCTTTGTTAGCAGGTAAGAAAAAACCCAGTCAGCAGGTTAACGTCTAGGTCAACCGTCCGTTTATTTTTTAACATAATGAGACTGCTTTGTATGTCTCGATTAGTCAATGGACCAATTTGTAACTTCTGATAGTTAAGGGATACAAAAGATAATCCGAATATAGTCAGAGGACCATTTATGTAGTTTACCCTATTTTATATTTGTAGTCTAATTATTAATATCTGGTTTATTTCGATTGGGATTTGCAAAGGTCTAATATAGAGTAATTTTACAACATAATTTTCTCTATTCACAATGATTCAAACCCTTAACTCTACAAAAAATTAGTATATCATATTATTAGACCAATTGATTATTGATTAAATATTTTATACTTTAAAATAGTGAAATAACTTAAAATGTTATATAAAAATTATTAATCTTTTCTTTAGTTGAAAATTATTCTTTTAAGAAATATGTATGAAAAAAGAGTTTTAAACTTTACCAAATAATGTTTTAAAAGCATGGAATAAAAATATTTTGTTAAAAAAATGTAAATTCTCAAAATTCGAAGTAAAAACAAAAAAAAACAAAAACCATCATTTAACTGATCGGAATCCAATAGATTATTAAAATAGTTTTAAAAATCAAACCGAGACGAACCATATACACCCCTAGCGAACATGGGTAGTTCTGGACCGGACCGATGCAATGTGGGTGACCGTAAAAGGCCCCAAACAACATCAATATAAATTAAATTAAGGTAAAATACAAAAATAATGACTCAACTTTTGCCTCTCTCCTATTTTACTCTCTCATCTTTAAATTGAATCGATTTAATGACTCAACTTTTAACATTGAGTTTTTATCATCACTCAACCATTATATTATGGATGTCGTTAATGATGTGATATTTTTTATTGATTTGGCCGCCACGTAAACACACACGTGTTAAAAAACAGAATAAATACAAAAGAAAAGGAATTAGTGGTGGGCCTCAGTTGGCTTCAGCCGTTCGGTTTGACTCACCACCCCAGCTCAGGTTTGTGGTTGCCTTCTTACACGAGGCGTCGTCCACGGTAGGAGGCCCCGCTGCACCGGGTTTCGTTGGTGACCGACGACGCCTGGTGGTTTGCTCCAAGGTGGTGGCGATAAGGTTATTCCCCGGGGGCAGTCGGGCCTTTTTACTGTCGACGAAAAGGTACCACCAGAGTGTCATGTTAGGTTTTTCACCACTGAGGCGTCGGACGGGTTGGACGGAAGCTAACCCCAAGCGTGACTTTGGCTTGTTATCGCCGCTGCGAACTGCGCACCGTCGGAGCTCTAACTTGAGTTTCACTGCCAACACGAGATTGAAGGTTAGGGAAAAGGAAGGAATCGGCCCGAAAACGCAGATTTGGCCGTCTCTTCACTATTGTTGGTGTTGTCCCTCTCTCTGGCGATGCCGGCTACTGTTTTATGAACGACATCGAGCTCCGACTTTTGTTTCCCCTCTGGTTACGCTTCTCCGACAACATCACGGAAATAGTGACACAGGCTTCTTGAGCTCTGTTCTCTCTGTCGATAAGTCAGGATCTCTCATATCCATGTTGGTTCAGAGCGAAGCATACGCTGCCACTGAACGGCTGGGTTCCGGCCATCTCACAGATGGAAGAGGAGGGGCAATCATGTACTTTCCCTTGAATGTCCTTTACCCGCTTATGGCAAGAAACAGCTGGGATAAAATTTTTTAACTCACGCAAAGTCAATGTTTCCTTGATATGTCAAGCCAACTGGGGCCCACCACTCATTCCTTTTCTTTTGTATTTATTCTGTTTTTTAACACGTGTGTGTTTACGTGGCGGTCAAATCAATAAAAAATGCCACATCATTAACGACATCCATAATATAAAGGTTGGGTGATGATAAAAACCCAATGTTAAAAGTTGAGTCATTAAATCGACTCAATTTAAAGATAAGTGAATAAAATAGGAGAGAGGCAAAAGTTGAGTCATTATTTTTGTATTTTACCCATTAAATTAAATGCTTGTAAGGGAAAACAAAATATTAATAAATCACCCGACTATGCCAAACATAAAGAATAGAGCCAAAACTCAAAAGGTAGCTTATACACTACATTCAATTATTCAAATAGCACATGGAGCTTAACATTTAAAAAACACCATATCTATATGTGCTCCTTTTGTATGAAAATTTTAACAACTAGAAGTCTAGAACCTAACCCAGCATCTAGTACATTGTGCCATACAATCTCCCTTACAATCCACATTGTAACCCAACACTTTGGGATTCCTAAGCAGCAGATTTTTCAAAGATTTGCCTTTTATTCCCCAATCCTTTTCCAGTATCTGCACATTTGTTCTCAACTCATGCTCTATATCGCATCCCAGAACTTCCGGAAATTTCTTCAGCAACTTGCGGATATCATCGTCCGATAGACTTAGACTTCTGAGGTATTCTAATGTTTCGCTAACGATCTCGTACCTTGGCTCTTCCTTCTTGCGTTCTTCACCCCAGTACGGAGAATGGACATGTCCAAATGCCTTTCCGAGCATCTTGTCTTCCTCCTCCGTGCTGAAACCGAACGCCGACAACGCTTGCCTGCATGCTTCCCATGTCTTTCCCTCTGTGTTCACGTGTATTGCCCATTTTTTAGGAGAAAAATGAGTGGTACCGACTCTTGTTATCGCTTTCTGTGGGATCCTACTCGAGAAGTTTACACTGAACGGTACAATGTACGGAGCAGATGTTGCAACATCAGGCTGCATCGAGGATTCATGAAATACACAAACGCAAATAATTAAACTTCCAAACATTGTACGCATGCTAAAGAATTATTTTTCCTCTAAATGTGGACTATCTATCATTTTATTGCATCCCTATATTGTTTCCATTACATGCTATTGACATATAAGTTATTGTTGCTACTTGGGAACTAATGCAGTAACCGCGATGAAGTAGGCATTAATGGAGCAGATTTTCCTTGAGTTTTATAATGTAATATGTGCCTAGAGGATCAACAAGAATAATAAACGAAAACGTTGAAATGATACCTATGTCGGATATTTCTCTAGAATGAGATACTTACAACACAAAAGCAAGTTGTAGAATCAAATGTCAACACAGAAGAAGCCAGCAATTTCCCATGCATCCTTGCACTGCTTAAGCAGCAAAACAACCAACAAAGTCTGAACAATTTAGAGAGAACGAGTTATATTCAAAATATACCGAGACTCTGCTAAGTCAAGTTCAAGATTATCATGAGACATGCAATTTGCACTATGGACTATGGTATCTTACATTTCAGTATCCAATTAAGTTCAACAACACCAAGCAAATCGGATATACTTTAATAATCAAGGTTATAACTCTTAAACGAAACCGGCAGGGGTTTAAGGTGCATTCCCAAAAATCTCATTCCGTGGCCATATCATATTCAGTTTGGTCGAGCTCAACTTTATGCTGTCTCAAAAGTCAAAACCACTTAGTTTAGAGTTCTTGCAGGAAGAACAAGCAATTGAATACACTTCTTTTTATAAGTACTACTAGCATCCAGGAATTTTTTTCAAGCTAAAGTGTACCAAGGAAAAACTGAAATAGGAAGTCCACCAGAATACATGGCTATTTGCTTGGATTCTTCATTTTTCTTGAATTAGCCACATCTAACACTCGCATCCAAATATTCAAAATCATACCGAGACTGCTAAGTCAAGTTCAAGATTATCATGAGACATGCAATTAGCACTGGTATCTTACATTTCAGTATCCAATTAAATTCAAAAACACCTAGCAATTGGATAGTACTTTAACAATCAAGGTTACAACTCCTACACGGATGGAACCAGCACGGGTTCAAGGTGCTTTCCCAAAAATCTCATTTCGTGGTTATATCATATTCAGTTTGGTCGAGTTCAACTTTAAGCTGCCTGAAAACCACCTAGCTTAGAGTTCTTGCAGGAAGAACAAGCAATTGAATACACGGTGAACGTTATTAAAATCTAACCATACTCGTGTTTGAATACAGGCTCGTATCCTCCGGATACAATCTCAAATTTTCACAATTGCTTTGAAATTGCAGCTGGAAGGCACAAAAATCCAGTATCTAGGCTAGCTTCAGTCAGGGAAACATGGTGTGAACTCAAAATAGAGGCATCATCATTCATCAAGGAATCCACATGCACCCTTAAGTAAATTGTAAACCCTATTCCCCAAAGAATGCAGCAATAATCATAAAAAGCCTAGTCCTTGAAACCCTTTACTTAGATTATCAATCTCTTGAACCTGGATATGTGAAGATGCTGCAAACCCAAACCTATCCTAATACCAAATCATTAACTGAACTCGTTTCCCAATCTAAAAAGCATCTGAAAACCACAAGTTTCATAGCCAAATATGTATTCCAAATGAGTAAACATATTTCAAGCATCAAAAGCATAGAACATAGTTGAGAAGAGAAAAATTACCTGAACAAGAGAGTGTTGGAAAGAGAAGAAGGATGGTGTTTTGTTTGAGGACAAAGCTAAGGGAAGACCCCACCCCAAAATCCAAATGTGTCCTTTGATTGTAGCCATTGGCCAGCTTTCCAAGTTAAGTGGCTGACATTTTTGTTTTGGTTTTGGATTCTTTTGTTGTTTAGAATTTAGATGGATAGAAATGGTTGTTTGTGTGATGTTTTGGGCTTGCTGTGATGGGTAAGGCCTAACCTTCTTGGAAATTTGTGGCTTTCACTACCTCAGTTTTCCTTTTCCCTTTTTATTTTTTCTAATAAGCTTAAAATACATTTCAAGTCACTCAATTATGTATTTGGTTATAAATGTGTCAGTTTGTTTCAAAAATTTATAATTTATTCACTCAATTTTTGTTTTAAAAAGGGTACAATACACTCCAGGTAACTCAATTATTTGTTTGATTACGAATGGGCCATTTTTTCCAAATAACTTATAATTTAGTCACTGAATTAAAATTTTGTTACAAACAAATCACTTCATCATTAAAATTGAAACATATGTCTACATGGATAGGTATAATAATAGTTTTAGTCTTTATAATTATATATTCTACTAATTTGGTCATAATTCAAAATAATTCAATAAATTTAACATTTCATATTTAAATTGTTCATTTGTGAAGTGATTGTATCTACTAAAAGACGATGATAGGGTCATAATGAGTTTGCTCAATTAGTCTGTTGGTTGTCCAGTAGTAAAGTGATTACGTCTCTAGAGCTATATCATTTGTTGGTTATCAAGTTGATGGACACTAGTAAATAGTGTAAGAAGTGGGCAGAGTGTGGGTTAAGAGAGTGTAATGTCGGAATTTTTTTTTAAATATGAATGGTTAAATGTAATGGTTTATTTTGAATTAGGATCAAATTTATAAAATGTATAAGTTTTAGGGGCTAAAATTGTTATTATACTGAACCATGTTTATATTTTAGCAACAAGTGATAGGTTTGTAGCAAATCTTTAATTGAGTGAAAAAATATTCATTTATAGCTGAACACATAATTGAATGACCTAAAATGTATTTTACCCTTTTAATAATCCACTTATTTCAAATTAAAAATTGATTTGTATTAATGTTTTTTTTTCGAATATTAATATTTTTTCAAATAAAAATTTGATTGGTATTAAGATTTTATTTATTCACAAACTAAAATCAGTAATTTAAGTTTATGTGATTACAAAAAATAGACTATTTTTTACCATAAAATATGAGAAGGGTCAAATTTTATTAAATCAGGACAGATAAACTAATCTCTCAATTTTTGTAAGGTAAAAAAATAAATAAAGTTGATAATGTATTATTCCATTTCGACGTATGCACATTATAATGAATCATTTTTTTAACTCTGAATATGATTTAAAAGATGTAACATATTATTCTATTAAATCAAGTTAATTTAAGTTATATTATTTTGGATTAACTGTTAAGTTTATTTCAATTTTGTAACTAAAATAATCATTAATGTGGTATTCACATAACACTATTTAACCAGGATAATATATAAAAGAACTCAAATAATCGTCTTAGTGAAAAGCGGATGATATTCATCATAAAAGACCTGAGTTCAATTTATTTGTCTACCATGTGTGTGCTTTGTCAAAGGGTTTAAAAATATATATGTGTAACACCCGTGTCTTAGGCCTAGGAGTTAACCGGGTTTAGTTCGAGTTAAATAAAAATTTAATTAAGACAATTCAACTATAAATAATGACCTTTTTGAACCATGGTAAAGAGGGAGGGACTTATATCGTGATTTTACCCAAAACTTTTAAAAGTAAGACCACTTTATTGTAAAGTGTCTTCTCTTTCCCCATTTCTTCCAAAACCAACGTGAAAACCCCCCCTCCCACACTCAAACTCTCCCAACTACACTAGTTACTATTCCATTCATCCCTTTCTTCAATCCAAGGTCTTTTTCAAAGGTAATTGCGTTTTCTTAACCTCCTCTTTATCCTCTATCCAACCATTGTTTTAAATTTCAAAAATATGAGGTTTTGAGAAATTAGGGTTCATAGAGAATTTGGGGTTTTGATGGGGTTTTCCAATTTATTTTGAGAAATTGTTTTGGGGTTATGTTTAATCACAATGAAACATTCAACATATATTAATTTGGTTAATTTTAGATGAATTTTCGGAGTGGGTCTTTAGGGCAAATTTTAGGGTATTGAAATTTGAATTTTTGGCAAGTTTAATGTTGGAATTGAGGGGCTGATGGTCTACCTATGTTAGGAGGGTGATTTGGGATATTTTGGAAGTCATTTGGGTGCTTGGAATTGGGCATTTCAGCCCTTGGTTGTGGGAGTCCGAAAATTGGGATTTTGGAGATGTTATGTGGTGTGGAAAATTGTGGAAATGGGTTGTGAGTTGCAAAGTAGATTGATGATTGAATTAGCATTGAATTGGGAAGTAATGTATGTGTTTTGTTTGATTAGAATCAAGTTTGGGCATCGGTGAAGCATCGGAAGTGAACCCGGAAAGTTGAAGGTTGTGGCTCGCTTGGTCTTGTGCTTGGAAGCTTAGGTGAGTGGTTGATTTTCTTGAATGATTTAAATTAGTTGGTTCGAGTATATGGACTAGGTTGGGCTTGGTAGACCCACCTAGAGTTAGGATTAGGGTGGTAGCCTAATCCTAAACTTAATCTAAGCCTTTGGATGAACTCAATTATATGAATGTGAGTGTGCCTTGTATGCCATGCGATATGGATGATTATGTATATGGTTTTATACATGTGAGTTGAGGCATGAATTGTATTGCTTAAAGCATGCATGGTGATGGTTTATGATTGTGTCCATAGCGAGTGCGTGCTAAGCACGGAAATGATTGAAATGTGTGATGTGGAATGAGTAAAATATTGGCACTAGTATACTTAAATACAAATGATCGATCATTAGGATGTTAGTGTGTACACATGAGTCAAAAGTCGCGCGTGGCCTTGGTGGCGTTGAGTCACCAAGGAGGAGTACGAGTACGCCCGGAAATGGTATTTAATTATAGTCGGTGATGAGTGGAATCCCATCGACGGGGCGTGAGGATGAGTGGAATCCCCTCCGCGAGACCGGTGATGAGTGCAATCCCACCGTCAGGTAATGGTTGTGTAGTTGGATATGAGTTCCAACAGTTGTCCGCGTATTTGAGTCATAACTAGGTGCCAATGTTGATTGATAGGAGTATCAATGTGTGGAGATATATGAGCTGTTTGGATGTTTATATGTGTTTGCATGTGTGGTAGTATTGAGCTCATAATTGTAGCATACATGTGATATATTGCTCATGCATCTATACCTTGTGGACTTTTGGTAAGTTTAAATGGCTTTGGCTAGATCGTGCTCGGACCCTGCAATGTTGAGGTTTGTTTTTTTTAGAGCTTACCCTCACTAAGCATCATTGCTTACGCTCTCTTTGTTCAACATTGCAGATCCTTAGTTCGTGGGTTGCTCGGGCAAGAGGAGGGCCTCCAAGTGTGGTTTTGGATTGAATTCACTAAGTATGGGTTTTAAATTTTAGACATGTAATGGTGAAGCAATGGGACGTGTAATGTTTTGTGGTTGTTGTTAGTTGATAGGAGCATGTGTAGACTCCTTTATATTTATGGCTTTTGCATGGTTGTGTTGCCATGGTGAATGTTAACTTAAGTCTACTTGCTTGCTTGATATGTTGGGCTATGCTTTTAGAGCTTTTACTTGTGCTTGAATGATGTTTGACCAAATGCATGTATCCGGGATGTGACCTTGATTTTAGACATGTCTAATTATCGTTGAAGTATGCTAGCATGATTGTTATATCTTAGGATGTCTTGCCTTGTTGTTGCTTGGTGTTGTGGAGGTGTTTTGGGGCATTCTTGTGCCTCAAAACAACCCAGGAAAATCTGCAGACAGGGGGCGTTTCGGAACGGGTCCCCGTGTTCCGAAACGGCCCCTGTGTAAATGGCCTGCCGTTTCGAAACGGATGAGGGTCGTTCCGGAACATTTTCGCTACTGGAATTTTGAGAAATTGGCGAGATGAAGCCGTTCCGAAACGGGCCTCTGAAGTTCCGAAACGGTCAAATCTCGTTGACCACGAGATATTGACCGTCAAGGTCGTTCCGATACGGGTCATCCCTGTTTCGGAACGGTCACCTTGTGGTTGACCCAGGCCCGTTGACCAGGTCAGGGCGTTTCGGAACACCCTATAGGTGTTTCGAAACGGCCTGCTATAATGAAAAAAAATGGACTGTTTGCATGTGTTTGGTCGGTAAACGTTTCTTTGTTTGTAATCTTCCGCTGTTGCGCTTCACATAGGGACTTAATATGCATCTAGATAAGATTAAAGTTAAAAGAAATTTTTGGGTCGTTAACCGAGGGGAACCCTTAACGGGTTTCGCTTCAGTTTTCCCCGTGTGGCCCACTCGGACCGGTCATCCAACCAGACCGGGACGAGGGGGTTACACTTGTTGGTATCAGAGCCTAAGGTTACCGAGACCTTGGGCAGGTAAGTGAGGTAAGTTTAAGTTTTTAAGTTGAATTGCATGGTGTTTGCTTGTTCTGCAAGAATGGTTGCTTATGTGACAAGTATGCTGATTGTTTTACTTTTAAGCATGTGTGTGTGGGTCCCATTGCTACTATTACATTAGAAAAAAAATGATTTTTAAGTGAGGAAACATACTTGCACACTTGGGAGCCTCACCTTGCTAACCCAATTTGTGTGTTGTTGTTGTGGTTGTAGTTAATATCTGAGAGAGCAATGTCTAGACCGAGAGGTAGACCGAGGTTGGTTCGTCAGGAACCGCGAGTTGTGGCTCCCGTTGAGCCGGTAGTTGGTGCGGGAGCTCACATAGAAGTACCAGGGGCAGCGGGAGTTGGCGCTCCTCCACCCCCTCCACCACCACCACCTCCTCCACCGGGAGTTGGGGGCGAGGATGGAGCCGGGGGAAATGGACCTCAAGGTGGCCAAGGTGGCCAAGGTCCAGCTGGGATTGATATGACTCCGCTTGTGCAAGCAATAGCGGGAGCGTTCCAGGCCGCAGTTGCGGGAGCCCAGGCTGCAGCTCAGCCTAGGGGTGATGATGCTAGCTTACCGTTGGAGAGGCTCCGTAGCTTAGGGGCCGAGGAGTTTAGAGGATCTACTCCGGAGAGGTCGGAGTTATGGTTAGAGAAGACAGTTCGTATTTTGGCTCAGATGGGTTGTGCGGGCGCACGTAGATTGGGTTGTGTGATCTCATTGCTTCAGGGTGATGCCTACACCTGGTGGGTCACCATCACTACCGGGATTCCAGAGGCCGAGATAGATTGGGATTTCTTTGAGTCTGCCTTCCGGAAGAGGTACTTAGGATCGAGGTACCTAGATGAGAAGAAGAGAGAGTTCATGGCTCTCACTCAGGGAGATGCTTCAGTGACTGATTATGAGATCCGCTTTGTCCGCTTGAGTCAGTATGCCCCAGAGTTGGTTCCTACTGAAGTGGAACGCTGCAAACGATTCCGATACGGATTGAATGAAGAGGTTAAGAGGTACACTTTGGCTTCTGACTACTCAGACTTTGATGTGTTGGTCGCGAGGGCCAAGGATTTGGAGCATAGTTTGGGCTCAGCCAAACGAGCTGGTGGTTCTGGTTCTGGAAAGAGGCATAACCACTTTGATGGTAGAGATGCTAAGAGGCACAGAGGTGGCGGACATCAGTTTGATCAGAGACGTGGCGGTGGCCACCATGGTAGAGGCCATCAGGGCCATAGAGGAGGAGGGCGCTTGCCCGAGTGTGCACAGTGTGGGAGACAGCACACTGGAGAGTGCTGGGGTAACTTTCATGCTTGCTGGAACTGTGGTTCGAGGGACCACTTTAGGAGGGACTGTCCACGTCAGGCAGCTCAGGCACCGAACATAGCTCAGGCTCCTGCGAGAGGTAATGATTTTCAGAGAGGTCGTGGGCGCGGTCGTGGCTACTTCCAGCCGAGGGCTGATGCACCTAGGGTAGATGCTCAGAGGAACCTTGCACATGTTGTGGCTGTGCAGCCAGAGGCGGGAGGACCAGCGAGGGTCTATGCTCAGAGAGAGGCCGGGAACGACACCGATGTGATAGCAGGTAATTTTGAGTTACAGTCTATGTCCTTGCTTTCTTTGGTTGATTCGGGTTCTACGCATTCCTACATTTTGAGTAAGCATGCACAGAAGTTAGATATTCCTGTTGAGATCTTAGATGTAGGTATGCATGTTACTAGTTCTTTTGGTGAGACAGTTGTAGTTAGACGTATGTATAGGAGGTGTCCACTGAAGATTCAGGGTCATGTGTTCTCAGTTGATATGATGGAACTTCCTTTCTACGGTTTTGATATTATTCTGGGTATGGATTGGTTGGTTGAGCATCGGGCTAGTGTAGATTTTGAGACAAAGAGAATTTCCTTGAAGCTTTCTGATGACTACGAGGTAGTGGTAGTGGGCGAGAACATTAAGTTCTTGTCTAATGTGGTGTCAGCTTTAGAGGCTCATAGGTTGATGGACTCTGGATGTGGGGCCTATTTAGCTTATGTTATGAATCCGGACATGAGTGACGCTAGACCGAAAGATATCAGAACAGTGTGCGACTTTCCAGATGTGTTTCCTGAAGAGTTGCCGGGTTTGCCTCCCGACAGAGATGTTGAGTTTGTGATTGAGACAGTTTCAGGGTCTAACCCAGTTTCGATAGCTCCGTATCGTATGGCTCCGAAAGAGTTGAAAGAATTGAAGAGTCAGTTGCAAGAATTATTAGACCGTGGTTTCATTAGGCCTAGTAGTTCTCCGTGGGGTGCTCCAGTGTTGTTTGTGAAAAAGAAGGATGGTAGCATGCGCATGTGTATTGACTATAGACAGCTGAATCAGTTGACCGTGAAGAACAAGTATCTGTTGCCTCGTATAGATGACTTGTTTGATCAGTTGAGGGGTGCTTCAGTGTTCTCGAAGATAGATTTGAGATCCGGGTACTACCAGTTGAAAGTGAAAGAGTGTGATGTTCCGAAGACAGCTTTTAGAACTAGATATGGTCACTATGAGTTTCTTGTGATGCCATTTGGGCTCACGAATGCACCAACAACATTCATGGACATGATGAACAGAATTTTTAGAGACTATCTAGACCGGTTTGTGGTTGTCTTCATTGATGATATCCTTGTGTACTCGAAGACAGAAGAAGAGCATGATGAGCACTTGAGATTTGTTTTACAGAGATTGTTGAGCAATCAGTTGTATGCGAAGCTTAGTAAGTGTGAGTTCTGGATTCGAGAGGTTGTATTTCTTGGCCATGTTGTTTCGGCCGAAGGCATTCGAGTTGATCCATCGAAGATTGAGGCTATTGTTGAGTGGAAACAACCTAAGTCCGTGACCGAGATTAGGAGTTTCCTAGGATTAGCCGGTTACTATAGGAGGTTTGTCGATGGCTTCTCTAGAGTAGCTGCTCCCTTGACTAAGTTGTTGCAAAAGGGAGTCAAGTTTGAATGGTCAGATGCAAGACAAAAGGCCTTTGAGAAATTGAAAGAAGCTTTGACAAATGCTCCAGTGTTAGTGCAACCTGTTTCAGGTAAGGAGTTTGTGATTTACAGTGATGCTTCCTACGTAGGCTTAGGATGTGTTTTGATGCAAGATAGGAGAGTTGTTGCTTATGCTTCTAGACAGTTGAAGATTCATGAGAAGAATTATCCTACTCATGACATAAAGCTTGCCGCAGTGGTATTTGCATTGAAGATTTGGCGTCACTATTTGTATGGTGAGAAGTGTATAGTTTACACCGATCACAAGAGCTTGAAGTACTTGACGACACAGAAGGAGTTAAACTTGAGAAAGAGAAGATGGCTAGAGTTGCTAAAGGACTATGATTTGACCATTGAGTACCATCCGGGTAAAGCAAATGTAGTAGCTGATGCTTTGAGTAGAAAGGTGGCCGTTGAGCTGAGAGCTATGTTTGCTAGATTGAGTGTGTCAGATGATGGTGGTTTGATCACCGAGTTGCAAGTGAAGCCTTCTTTGATTCAGTTGATTAGAGAGAAGCAGTTGCAAGATGCGAGCCTAGTTCCTCATGTTCAAGACATAGCCGAAGGAAGACCGACCGAGTATAGTTTCAGTGGTGAGAGTTTGTTGTGCTTTAGAGATAGAATTGTGGTACCGGAAGATGTTGAGTTGAGACGTCAGATTTTGAGTGAAGCACATTCGAGTCCCTTTTCTATGCATCCGGGTAGTACCAAGATGTATCGAGATTTGAAGAATGATTACTTCTGGGTTGGTTTGAAGAGAGATGTAGCCGAGTATGTGAGCCGTTGTATGGTTTGTCAGAGAGTGAAGGCAGAACATCAGGTTCCTTCAGGTTTGCTACAGCCTTTGAAGATTCCGGAATGGAAATGGGAGAGAATCACCATGGATTTTGTATCGGGGTTGCCTTTGTCTCCTTCGAAGAAGAATTCAGTTTGGGTGATTGTCGATAGGTTCACTAAGTGTGCTCACTTTTTAGTAGTGAACACTACGGATTCCTTAGACAAGTTGGCAAACTTGTACGTTCGCGAGATTGTGAGACTTCATGGAGTTCCGAAGTCTATAGTTTCAGATAGGGATCCTAGATTTACTTCGAGGTTCTGGAGTTGTTTACATAGTGCTTTGGGCAGTCGTCTGCATTTCAGCACATCTTATCATCCGCAGTCCGATGGGCAGTCAGAGCGAGTGATACAGATTCTAGAGGATATGCTTCGTTGTTGTGTAATTGATTTTCAGGGTTCTTGGGAGAAGCACCTACCGTTGGTTGAGTTTGCTTACAACAACAGTTATCAGTCTAGTATCCAGATGGCACCTTATGAGGCCTTATATGGTAGACGGTGTAGGACTCCGATTTGTTGGGCTGAGACAGGTCAGAGATTGTTACCTATGCCGGATTTGCTTAAAGGAACCACAGAGAAAGTGAAGTTGATTTGCGACCGTTTGAGAGCAGCTTCCGATCGTCAGAAGTCTTATGCAGATCTGAAAAGGAAAGAGATTGAGTACTCAGTTGGTGAGAAAGTATTTTTGAAGGTATCTCCGTGGAAGAAGGTGATGAGATTTGGCCGTAAGGGCAAGTTGAGTCCGAGGTTCATTGGTCCGTATGAGATAGTTGAACGGATTGGGCCTGTAGCTTATCGGTTGAGGTTACCTTCTGAGTTGGAGAAGATCCATGATGTCTTTCATGTATCTATGCTTAGGAGATATAGATTAGATCCTTCGCATGTGATGCCCGTTGAAGAAATAGAGTTGAATCCGGATTTGTCTTATAATGAAGAGCCCGTAGAGATACTTGCCTCTGATAGCAAAGTGTTGCGTGGCAAGGCCATAGAGTTGGTCAAGGTGTTGTGGAGACATAGGGGTGTGGAAAAGGCCACGTGGGAGAGGAAAGCGGATATGGTTGAGCAGTTTCCGTATTTGTTCTCACCAGGTAATTTCGGGGACGAAATTCCTTAAGTGGGGGAGAGTTGTAACACCCGTGTCTTAGGCCAAGGAGTTAACCGGGTTTAGTTCGAGTTAAATAAAAATTTAATTAAGACAATTCAACTATAAATAATGACCTTTTTGAACCATGGTAAAGAGGGAGGGACTTATATCGTGATTTTACCCAAAACTTTTAAAAGTAAGACCACTTTATTGTAAAGTGTCTTCTCTTTCCCCATTTCTTCCAAAACCAACGTGAAAACCCCCCCTCCCACACTCAAACTCTCCCAACTACACTAGTTACTATTCCATTCATCCCTTTCTTCAATCCAAGGTCTTTTTCAAAGGTAATTGCGTTTTCTTAACCTCCTCTTTATCCTCTATCCAACCATTGTTTTAAATTTCAAAAATATGAGGTTTTGAGAAATTAGGGTTCATAGAGAATTTGGGGTTTTGATGGGGTTTTCCAATTTATTTTGAGAAATTGTTTTGGGGTTATGTTTAATCACAATGAAACATTCAACATATATTAATTTGGTTAATTTTAGATGAATTTTCGGAGTGGGTCTTTAGGGCAAATTTTAGGGTATTGAAATTTGAATTTTTGGCAAGTTAATGTTGGAATTGAGGGGCTGATGGTCTACCTATGTTAGGAGGGTGATTTGGGATATTTTGGAAGTCATTTGGGTGCTTGGAATTGGGCATTTCAGCCCTTGGTTGTGGGAGTCCGAAAATTAGGATTTTGGAGATGTTATGTGGTGTGGAAAATTGTGGAAATGGGTTGTGAGTTGCAAAGTAGATTGATGATTGAATTAGCATTGAATTGGGAAGTAATGTATGTGTTTTGTTTGATTAGAATCAAGTTTGGGCATCGGTGAAGCATCAGAAGTGAACCCGGAAAGTTGAAGGTTGTGGCTCGCTTGGTCTTGTGCTTGGAAGCTTAGGTGAGTGGTTGATTTTCTTGAATGATTTAAATTAGTTGGTTCGAGTATATGGACTAGGTTGGGCTTGGTAGACCCACCTAGAGTTAGGATTAGGGTGGTAGCCTAATCCTAAACTTAATCTAAGCCTTTGGATGAACTCAATTATATGAATGTGAGTGTGCCTTGTATGCCATGCGATATGGATGATTATGTATATGGTTTTATACATGTGAGTTGAGGCATGAATTGTATTGCTTAAAGCATGCATGGTGATGGTTTATGATTGTGTCCATAGCGAGTGCGTGCTAAGCACGGAAATGATTGAAATGTGTGATGTGGAATGAGTAAAATATTGGCACTAATATACTTAAATACAAATGATCGATCATTAGGATGTTAGTGTGTACACATGAGTCAAAAGTCGCGCGTGGCCTTGGTGGCGTTGAGTCACCAAGGAGGAGTACGGGTACGCCCGGAAATGGTATTTAATTATAGTCGGTGATGAGTGGAATCCCATCGACGGGGCGTGAGGATGAGTGGAATCCCCTCCGCGAGACCGGTGATGAGTGCAATCCCACCGTCAGGTAATGGTTGTGTAGTTGGATATGAGTTCCAACAGTTGTCCGCGTATTTGAGTCATAACTAGGTGCCAATGTTGATTGATAGGAGTATCAATGTGTGGAGATATATGAGCTGTTTGGATGTTTATATGTGTTTGCATGTGTGGTAGTATTGAGCTCATAATTGTAGCATACATGTGATATATTGCTCATGCATCTATACCTTGTGGACTTTTGGTAAGTGTAAATGGCTTTGGCTAGATCGTGCTCGAACCCTGCAATGTTGAGGTTTTTTTTTTTTTTAGAGCTTACCCTCACTAAGCATCATTGCTTACGCTCTCTTTGTTCAACATTGCAGATCCTTAGTTCGTGGGTTGCTCGGGCAAGAGGAGGGCCTCCAAGTGTGGTTTTGGATTGAATTCACTAAGTATGGGTTTTAAATTTTAGACATGTAATGGTGGAGCAATGGGACGTGTAATGTTTTGTGGTTGTTGTTAGTTGATAGGAGCATGTGTAGACTCCTTTATATTTATGGCTTTTGCATGGTTGTGTTGCCATGGTGAATGTTAACTTAAGTCTACTTGCTTGCTTGATATGTTGGGCTATGTTTTTAGAGCTTTTACTTGTGCTTGAATGATGTTTGACCAAATGCATGTATCCGGGATGTGACCTTGATTTTAGACATGTCTAATTATCGTTGAAGTATGCTAGCATGATTGTTATATCTTAGGATGTCTTGCCTTGTTGTTGCTTGGTGTTGTGGAGGTGTTTTGGGGCATTCTTGTGCCTCAAAACAACCCAGGAAAATCTGCAGACAGGGGGCGTTTCGGAACGGGTCCCCGTGTTCCGAAACGGCCCCTGTGTAAATGGCTTGCCGTTTCGAAACGGATGAGGGTCGTTCCGGAACGTTTTCGCTACTGGAATTTTGAGAAATTGGCGAGATGAAGCCGTTCCGAAACGGGCCTCTGAAGTTCCGAAACGGTCAAATCTCGTTGACCACGAGATATTGACCGTCAAGGTCGTTCCGATATGGGTCACCCCTGTTTCGGAACGGTCACCTTGTGGTTGACCCAGGCCCGTTGACCAGGTCAGGGCGTTTCGGAACACCCTATAGGTGTTTCGAAACGGCCTGCTATAATGAAAAAAAATGGACTGTTTGCATGTGTTTGGTCGGTAAACGTTTCTTTGTTTGTAATCTTCCGCTGTTGCGCTTCACATAGGGACTTAATATGCATCTAGATAAGATTAAAGTTAAAAGAAATTTTTGGGTCGTTAACCGAGGGGAAGCCTTAACGGGTTTCGCTTCGGTTTTCCCCGTGTGGCCCACTCGGACCGGTCATCCGACCAGACCGGGACGAGGGGGTTACAATATGAACATATATTATCTTCTAATCACCTTTAGACTATTATATATATATATATATAATGAGAAATGGATGGCTGAGATTAATTCCTTACTTTTTTTCTCAAGTGATAATCTTCACATATTTTACTGTTAATCTCACACATCCGTTTCACTCATCTAACGATCTAAAAAACGTGTAAAATTTAAAAAAAAATTACACTGTATAACTGGATTCTATCCCTATATACAATTGACCACAAAATTCTGTTTGTTGTTTAATAACAATATTATATGAACTCTTTATTTTTCTTTTAACAAAATATAAATATTCGAACACGAGTATAAAAAAAGGAAAATTCTACGACGGACGACGAACATTGCTGAACACCACTAACGATGAACATCGCTGAACACCATTAATTTTTTATTAAAAAAATAAAAATCATGAGGACTATAATTGTAATTAAAATTTATTTTAAAAAAATAAAAATTAGATTTAATAAAATTGTTATATTTCTTTATTATACTAAAAACTGATAGTTTTGAATCAAATATACCCAAATTTTATAAACCTTAATATCTCAATTCTTGCTGCCGGCGCCGCCTCCTCTGCCGCCGTGATCGGTCGACTTGTCTCGCCGGCGTTAATACAAGTCGTTCCACCACTCCGCCGCTCCGCCGTCTTCCTGTGCCCACCGTTCCAGCATCGAAAGGTCAGTTTTGGGTTTTTGTCAGTGATGATGTTCATGATCAACGACCCTGAAAATTTTTAGTTGGAAGTAGAGATTCTGAAATATTGTACATACAACATTTCCTAGCCCTTTCTTCTATAGCAATGGATGATGTTTATGAGTGTTTATCGATTATATAGGTGAGGTTGTTAATCTGTTATCAGGCATTTGGATTAAGATTGTTCTACGTAGCTTTCAATTGTATTACTTCTATATTGTATTTTATTGATTTCAGTTCTACTTTTCTAATCTTGAAATTTTAATTCTCGTTCTTATGAAACATGTGGATATCAACCCAAATGATGAATGGGTAAATGTAAGCAAATGATTCGCTTGTATTATTGCATACAAATTTCTGTGTTTTAAAATATTTTTTGGTACAATCTGCACCATGTTGTAGTTTTCATTTGCCTTATATTATAATGCTGCTTTATTTGTATACTTGTTATTTTGCTAGCTTACATGGTGTGTTTACTGCAGATGACAATGGTCGGTATCTCTCTGCAGATATGTATCCTTCATATGTTTCTGTAATGTTTTGTATCATTTGAAAGATTTTTGCAACTAAGAGAGAGAATGGACTCTGATCAACCTGGAAAAGCTTTTTAGACATGCATTTTCTTAATAAATTTAGTGATGAAGAATACATACATAAGTGTGATGTTTTACATTGGGCAAAAGGAACTAGAAATATAGTACAAGATAAACAAAATTGTAGCTTAGTGCTGACAGAAATGTGAGGCAATGCAAGAAAAATTCTCAGAGAAACTAAAACGAGTGCATACTGCATATCAGAAAATGGCCAAGAAATGTCAGATGATAGAGCAGGAAATTCAGAATCTGACAAATGATAAACAAGAGCTCCAAGAAAAGTTCTCTGAGGAATCAAAGTCAGTCTAAATTCTATTCTTTGAACTTGTTAATTCTTTTAGCGAAAGCTTATATTACGTTTCTTGAATCATGCAAACTGTAAGTATAACAAATTTCAGGCAGAAGAGAAAGCTTGGTGAAATGTATGATCGATTGAGGAGTGAATACCAGTCAATGAAACGGTCAGCCATCCAACCTGCAAATAATTTCTTTGCCAGAAATGAGCCTGTTCATTCTCAAATTCAACAGTTACATGATTGATAATATAGATTCTATTCGAAAGGGTAATTTTGTTCTTTTGTTAACTCCTTATAATATTAAAGATGCCTACCTTGTATAAAATGCTAAAATAGATCATTCAACAAGTAAAAATTTCTTTTACTAAAAGTCTTTAAACAATTAATATTTTTCTTGGTTCCTACTATTGTGATTTCAATCCAATGTATAGCAGGTCATTTTTGCATAATTATTCCCTTCCCCAGTTAACTTATTTGTTGCAGATTGTTCGGTTTTTTCTCCTAGAACTCCAATGCCTCGAGAGGACATATGGCCAGGAAGACAGAAAAATTCAAACTCTGGTCCTTTTGACATATCAAGTGGCTCACCAGCAAAGCAAGCAGACATTCTGGTTAGGCGAGGTACCGATGCTCACCATGCTTTTGGAAATCCTGTCGCTAATCTTTCAACGACTTTGAGAAACCTGATAATTTCTTCTATAAAGCGACCTCAGCTCAATCGTAATCGCAATAACCTTTTTAGCTAAGCAAAAAAATGTAGGTATGCTCAATTTACTATGTATTTTTCATTTGTTGAATTTAGGTCTAGATTTTTCAGATCATAGAGACTCCAAAGTCATGGTCTAACGTAGTCATATTGGAGACCAAGAACAAAAAAGTGACTTGAAACAACAGATAATCCCATGTTAGTCTCACAAATTGAACAAATTGCATTTTTTTTTAAATTTATTTGACAACTTGCATGATAGCTTTGTGTGGATGAAGTTGCTGCCGACATTAGCATAAAAGTAGGATTTTTTAGAAATCATACTCTAACACTTGCAAACTAATGTATCTATAAATGTTGTGTGGGAGTATGGACATGAAAAAAGAGGGAAGAAAAATCAACATTAGTGCCTCATTGTCATTGTCAATTAATCTTTTCAGAATAGTCAGTTTCGGTCCTTAGTTGAGCTTGTAAGATGGAGTCTCCTCCAAAATAAAATGTTGTCATTATTGATTGCAACATTATATAAGGTCTATTACAAGCGGTTTCTAATGTTTCGATGAAGTCTCCTCCCAAATCTAATATTTTCTACAATTTTTTTTATCATTTTAAGATGTGTCTCTTAAATTCGAATCTAAAGCCTCTTCATAAAGGAGTTTTCTCTCTCGTAAATTTAGTATCATTTGCTCAAGGGTTTCTTTACAGGAGGTCTTGGTTCGAAACTAAAAAGTCACATCTTAGAATGATCAAACTTTACGTGACCTATAAGGACCTAAAGAAAATAATAACGAATTGTTTATTTTGACAATGAAAATAATAACGAATTGTATACAAATGTTTGTGTGACTCGATTTTTTTGTGCAACTTGAGACGGTCTAAAGAGAATAATAACGAATTGTACTCATGGTCAACAACCACTTTTAGATTGGGAGGGACTAAATTTTTAAAGTATAATGACATTTTAGATATTTTAGTTTAAATATTAGTTAAATAAGATATTTGCCCCTTTTAAATTTTAAATATAAATAATAATTAATCATTAATCTCTTTTAATATTTGACCCTCATTTCATCTCTACTCATACTATTTGTGTGATTTGACCAAAATTGATCTATTGATGATGAATTGAACCATAAATAATTATCCATGCGCAAAATATCGCTAATTGGCATTCAATTAACGAGGTGCTATACTAAAAAATGGACATATACTATATCAAAATATCTCAAAGTGGCATTCAATTAATGAGGCACTATACCAAAATATTGACATATACTGTACCAAAATATTTCAATGTGACATTCAAAAGATTAGTTAAATACTATACTAAAATAAAAATAACAAGTTCGCATGAAAAATTCCTCAAGTTTTACGCGTGGAGTTTGCCTCGGTTCCTCGTTTGGGAAGTGATTTTGTTTTTTTAATTAGCATTTATTTTTGTGGCTAGTGCTTGTTTTGACTGCTTGAGAAATGTGTGCGGGGTCATTGATTTGCTGCCCTTAAGGTCTAGGAGTCTTGTTCCCGACATGAGAAATATCTGCTTTTGCAAAAAGAGTTTCTGTTTGGGTCGATGACATGAACTTGATTTTGTGCTTGATTAATGGCTACAAGATGAGACAAAGGCAGTCCAAAATATCACAATTTAAAGCCACTCAATTGATACAAAAGCAGAAAAAAGAACTGTTGCCCTCAAAATATCTCAGTAGACTTCGGTGTGCTTCGTGCCAAAAAAATGTCGAAAATGTAAACCTTGTCAATTATGATTATAAGTACTATTGACATTTTTAGATTACAGATTCACCTCATGCTAAAATCTCCTCCATTAAACATAAGATTCAACAATTAACTTGCCTCATGCTTCTTCCTCTTAAGGAGACATGATTTATCATTTTCCCAACAAGTGTTTAATACAATAGAAAAAATTGCTTCAAATACCACACAATTATGAACTCGAAAAAAAAATCATAAACCGGAAAGAAATCGACCAGTAAATATAGAAAAAAACTATTTCGACTTGCGAGTTAAACTTACATGGCAAAGTGTTACGCTCACGTGAAGAGGCTTTTAAGTTGGGGTACACAATGGAAACATAACCCTTTTTGCAGGGTAATGGATACTTTTTTTTGTTCTATTCCCTTAAAGCTAGGCTTATATATAAATCTTCAATGTCTAATATCCACAAGGCATGAAGGGGAAGAGAGAAAGTAAAAAAATATTCGAAATTTATCTATATATTTGCATGATATAGACACCAGACGAATGCTACAAAAATTCGGCATCAAACTACCTTCAAAATGTCTAACAGAAACGGCCAAACTTTGCCAGTTCAGCAAATTAACATTCACACTTATCTATTACTCAGGGACTGCACTAAATATGATATCGACAGCAGGTCTTTAACTCAGCACGACATGTTGACATCTAGTTCTCATTTAAAGCAACGTTCTAGAGTATTACCCTATAATACATGTACTCGAAGGACAGTTGTGGCTTTTGAAGAAGCAAAGATTTGAATTATCGGTGATGAAAATGAAAGATTGGTCTCTATGCGGCTCTTCTGTATTTACTAGAGCTATAAACCAGTCATTATTCAAAAATGAAGATGTCTTTTGGATGAGCATTTGCCCGCTCTTTACATGAGATTAATGATGACAGATAAGACAAGACAACTTGCAAAATCAGGGCCTTAGAAGATATTTCTATGGCATCCCAGCTTTGGATAGGATAGAAAACATGAGAGCCATTGAAATATATGAAACCCTCTTAAGAAAACCATGCAACATCCATCCATCGACTGAGCCGACTTGATTAAACCATGCATTAAGCTAGAATTGGCTGCTCCAGATAAATAGAGTCTCTTACCATATACTGAAGATCCCTAAACAAAATAGGAATCGCAAATCCTCCTGCTGACAGTATGGCAGCTGTTGATCCTGCCGCAGTTGAGATTTTGAGTCTACTTGATCGACAGTTCACTAATGGCAAACATATCAGATCATATCATTCCTCTAATTCTGCCAATAAACAAAAAGATTTTAAAGTCTGAAGCATTATGTTTAAATGCTTACTTACTGTTAAATTCCTTACTTGAATCAGAACCGAAAAATTATTTTACGACAAAGGTGTGCAATCAAGATATCATTAAGAGCATATGCAAACAGAACTTTAGAATTTACAGATACTGATATCCTTGTCAAGTTAGAAGGAGCTATCTGACTCTCTAGAAAGGCATCTAGCACCTGAAAGAAATGTTCAATATCTATAATTACATATAGCTTTAACTTCTTAAATCAACATAGGCATGTAAGTTTAGAACCCCTAGCTTTTACCTAATGTCCCCTTTAACTTCTTAAACCGTCAAGTTTTAAGTAAGAAGCTTATTCTTTAAGTTAAACAAACATAAACTTTAGTCATTTTCAAACACAAATGGATATGCCACATCCCCGCAACAAATTTGTCACTAGAAAATTCTTTTTTATGCAATATCTCCAAATAATCTTAATTCCTTCTTTCACACAATATTTATATATCCTTACTTGCTCGAAATTTTTTACTGTTGCTGCACATAAATAACCAGTGCTTCTAATAGCATCAAACTCATTCATGAAAATTTCAACCTACAAAAAAAAAAATAACTAGCATCTCCAATTAAGATGTATTATTCAATTTAAAAGATTGTTCATATCACCAAATAGATTTTAACATTGGTATAAAGCACTTGGCTAAAGAAATGAACTAACCTCTTCCTATCAATTACAATAAATATTTATTTGCTTTATCAATTACAGTAAACATATTGATCGTTTCCTATTTTGAAAAATTCTAGAATTGGGTTATTTGGGAATTTTCATAATTAGGGTTTCTAAGTCGGGTTCCTAATTTCAAAATTAGGGTTCTTAATTTGGGTATTTAGGGCTGCCGGCAATGGGGGTTTGGTTGGCCGGGGGAAGGCCGGGGACGACTAGTGACCGCGCAAACGGATGGGATTGGCCGACCAAGGTCGACGACAAAAGAAAGGGCATCATTCGCGTACCTTTTCGCGGCTGGAACGATAGACGCAGGAGGACGGTAGAGCAGCAGAGCGACCTAGAATGACCGGCGGCGAGACAAGTCGACCGGATCTTGACGGTGGCAGCGGCAGAAGGAGTTATTGGGTTTACGGTTTATGATATTAAGAAAATTTGAGATATTTGATAACATGCCAATTAAAAATATTATAAAGAAATATAAAAAAATTTATTAAATTAAATTTTTATTTTTACTTTTAAATAATTTTAATTATAATTATAGTCCTTGAGATTTATAATTTTTATTAAAAAACTTAATAGTGTTCAGCGGTGTTCATCGTTAGTGGTGTTTAGCAGTGTTCGTCGCACGTGGTAGACTCATCCAAAAAAATTATCTTTGATTATATGAAAATATAAACATTTAAATATATAAATCATGTATCCAACGGGATGTAACATTACAAGTTGTTTCCAACTATCTGATTTTTTTTTCTTAAAAAATAAACCAACAAGATATGAACAAAAGCAGATCCAACCCATACAAATGAAGAAAGAACAATGCATGTTATATATGCATGTGTATATATATGTAAACATATATAATTTGTCCATAATAAAATAAAGTTATTATAAACTTGTATCTAAATTTGACAATTTTTTTCAAATTGGTACCTGATATTTTGGTCTTCAATTTGTACTTGAACTTGTAAAGATTTTTCCGATTTGTATTTGTGGATGAAATCTGAACATTTAAAACTTTAGAGATTAACTTAAAATAAAAATTATAGTTTAAAAATATATGATACAATTAACTCCAAAAATTTGGAATTCGCATTAATGATACATCTTGATTCTTGTCATCAATTATTAGTTTAATGAAACGATTTAATATTAATCAATCATTGAATTAGACTTTTCCATTTTAATTCAAACTTAAAAATATACCCGGGACAATTAGAACTTTTGATCATAAATTCAAATCCAAATTTAATTTAATTTATAATAAAAAAGTTAAACTACTCGATTAATTATCAAATTGTCTAACCACATGAAATACGAGAAGAAATGTTAGATTTTTTTTATTTAATGTCAAGATTCGTACTCATACAAGATGTGACAGCATGAACATTATTGACCATTCGGTCAATTAACGAATATCAGGTGTTAAATCTTTCAAACAACATTCGTAGTTCGAATCATTATATCGTGAATGAAACAAGCCGAGCCGGAAGAGTCACTCCCTCTACAAATACTCGATCCGAACTGATCTAAATCCAGAAGGAATTAAACTTGAAACATAAAATCCAAAAAACTCAAACCTCAAATTTGAAACAACACAAACTTAAAATTAACTCGAATATATTCTACCATAAATTTGATCACATTCGGACTAACCTTCCTCGAGACCAATTGAACCTGTCCTCTTGTTAGATATAGCATATAGGAATGTAAATGAATAGAGTCGAGCTTGAGTAGTACTAAGCTCGATTTGTTAAAAACTTGAGTTAAATTTCGTATCGCTGAATTCGATTTGATTCATTAAAATTTTGAATTAAATTGGAGTTTAAGTAAATATAGGTCAAGCTTTGACAGAATGAAACTCCAGTAATTAGTAAACCTCGATGTGTCTGGTCTCTTTTCTGTTAAAATACGTAAAAGGAAAAGAAAGTTAAAACCTTATTACTTTTTATAAATCTTTGTTTCCAAATTCAGAAAAAGGAATTACAGTTCTTAATTGCATGGATCGGACAAATTAATCCGATCTCTTCAGCAAAATCCAAAAACATGGCCACAAACAAATCCAGATGACGATTCAGTAATCTTCAATTCATTATATTATTATAAATCAAAGCTCCGTCTCCGATCCTTTCTTCCCCAAACTCTCTCAGAACAAATCCTTTCCTTTTTTTTTTTAAATTTCCAAAAAATACATTCCTTAATTCATACTTCAAATCTTTCTTTATATATAATTATATATATACATATATATAATTTTCTCTCTCTCTGGAAGGCAGATTTAGCTAAGTAGACAGAGAGACGGAGAGGATTTTTACAATGCTAGAATGGCTCAGTACAGGCAACAGTATCAATACAGCAATGGGACGGCGTCAGATCACGTGGCCATTGGTGTTCGAGGAGGAGGAACCGGGAACAAGGCGGCTCGATGGCGCCGATCGGGACGCGCCGACAGGAGCCGACGAATCTCCTTCGGCTCTCTCGTCGTTGTTTTGTTCCTCGTGCTTGTTGTAACTGTTCTCGTGTACTATTACATCTCTGCTGATAATAATGACAGTCGTAAAGGTTAGTTTTAGATTTCTAATGCGAATTTTGGAATTTTCGATCTCCTTTTTTGTTTTTGTTTTTTGCTTTGGAAAAAAAAGGCGAGAAGTGTATTGCCAGATTTCACTTTGTGACTGGCTATCAGCACATTTTTTATAGATTGATTCCTTATTTATAGATCAATGCTAGTTGTTTATAGCTAGGATTCGTTTGGATTCAGAAAAATGGATAGAAAAAGAGAGGCGCAATTTGAATGAATTTAGGTTCCAAACATAGAGAGAAGTAATTATTTGTGGCTAAAACAAATTAGAGGTTTGAGTATTATGAAGCTTTGCATTGTTTAGAATATGCGATTTGATCATGTTGGCACAGCCTTTTCATGTCATTAGATGAATAAAAATTTGATCTGTTTCAGTTAAATGAGTGGAACAACTTTCCTTTTAGGGCTTAAGTTTGACTTTTTTTCCCTTTGAGTTAATTGAAATAAATGAATGTTTTTGATTAATTTAACATTCCAAATATGAAAGATGAATATGATCTGTTGCTGGGGGAACTTATTAGCTAGATGTATGTTGCTGCAGAGTTAGTTAGTTACAAATCTGAGGATGATGATTTGAAGGTTGATTCTGACTTCCTCACAAATGTGACACGAATGGAAAATTTTAAAATCCTTAACTTTGGCAATGGTTCTGTATCACATGGCCGTGATTCGCGATATTGGGATAGGGATGATAGGAGGAGGGATGATGATTACAATGAGGATGCGGTGGAGAACAATATCACAGATTCTATAGATGTGCATCTTGATGGTGGCCATGATCCCACGAAAGCAAAGAACAAGAAGGGGGCTTCCCTTGATTCTGGTAGGGACCTGGATCGTAGAGTTGCTGGGTTGTACAATGAAGCTGGGCGCAATGAGTTAAAAATGTATGAAGCAGAATATGAGGCATCTCTAAAGAATGGGGGGAAGTCAACAAAAGAACTTGGACAGAGCCATCAGCTTTCTGATAGTAAGGATTTTGGAGCGCGTCATGAGGTTGATGATGCTGATGAAAATTATAATGATGGCATTGATTCTAGTGATACTCAAAAGGATGAATATGATGATTTTGCACATGACAAGGAATATATTTTAGATGAAGCAAAATCTCAGGATGAGAATGTTAATGAGTTCTCTTCTTCCTTGAATGCTAAAACTAACAAAGAACATATTGTCAAAGAGGTTAAGGAAGAATCCACTTTATCTAGGGAGGCCTCTCAAGATGATGATGTTGATGCTGGTTCTCATCATGTTGGTTTTTTTAGTCGTAAATCTGGAAAAAACAAAAAAGCAGGTTCAAAGAAAAAGCCAAGGCGCAGAAAATTTTCAGGTAATTCTACAAATTTTTTAAGTTCATGTCAGATTTCCTTACACAATGATAGTCTTGTCTGTCTGTGTATGTTAAATTCAGCTTGATTGAAGATGATAAACAGTGCCTAGATCTTCAGACTTAACTTACTCTGTTTTGCTTTTCTTCCTCTATGGGTTAAAAGTAAATTTATGGTTTGGTAATAAAAAGAACTAGGAAAGATTATGATTAAAAGAACCTTGAGGATTAGGATTCATTTGGTGGGCTTGTATGCAAATTCTGTTTGCTTAAAAGGAATTAGAAGGAAAGAATGTGAATTTATTATGAAGAGCTTAAAATACTTGAGTTGGGAGATCAAAAACTGAAATTCTTGATGGCTTTATGTCAAACATATTTCATACCTTTAAATTCTTGATAATGTGTCACCCATCTAAACAACATCTAGCTTTGTCAGATTTTGATAGAACATTTTCCTTACGTAGCACCCTAATTTAATTACGAAGGATATTTTAAAATCTAATCTCAAAGCAATCTAGGAAAGGCTAAAACACCAGTTTTCAGCTAATATACATATTATACATTTGATGCTAGAGCAGAACTTTAAAGTTGCAGTGACATGGCATAGTAACTAGTCTCTTTCATATTCTGGTCTCCCAACTCTGTATTTTAAACTCTTATAGGGCCCTTATTTTGCTACACATGCTAGGGAGTGTTAATTGGTCTTATCCCACATTTGTTGCTTTTAGGCTGGATACTTAACAATCACGGATTAAAACTTTAAAGTATGCGTTATAGATTCATTGATATTAATTTAGCTTAATTTGAATCTATTTACCTATATACATCTTGTTGGAATGCTCTCATTTGTAAAATAATGCTTCTCCTCCATATCAAGTCAAGGATGGATGATACTAATGCTAGCATTTTGCTTTAACAATAAATATGCTTCAGTAAGCTTGCTGAGAGTGATGGCATCCATGAATTTTAAATTCATATATCTGTTCTTGTACACCATTAAAGGCCTTTTTAAAACAAAAAAAGAAAAGAAAAGAAAAGCCTGAAATTTCTAGATCTAAATTCTCTTTTTGTTTCTTTATCTGCTGAAACTATGTCTTCTTTATATTTGCCTCTTCTTCTTGAATAACATTTTACTTTTGATTCGTAGGCTCTTGTGAGATGAAATTAGTAAATTCAACACACCTCGTGGAGCCTGTAGAAAGTCGAAAGTTTGCACGATTTTCCTTGCAGTATACACAAATGGAGAAGCCTGAAGGAGAACAATGGATACCTAAATTTGCGGGGCATCAGAGTTTACAAGAACGTGAGGAATCTTTTTTGGCACGTGATAAAAAGATAAATTGTGGGTTTGTTAAAGGTCCACAAGGATATCCAAGCACTGGCTTTGATCTGGCAGAAGATGATGTGAATTATATCAGCAGGTGCCACATTGCTGTCATATCTTGCATTTTTGGAAATTCAGATCGCTTGAGGACACCTGCTGGCAAAATGGTAAGGGGATAATCTTTTTCTTGGAAACATGGTTTCAGTGTTCTTTGCGTTTTTGAATCATAAAATATACGCATGCCTGTTTTTAGAGGTAGCTGTGCATTTCTTCATCTTCTGTTTGATAACTTGATGAGTTTTAGGTTCAATCATTAATCAATAAGAACCTTTATGTTGCTGTTGACAACCTCACCATGCACCCTTACATGAGTATCTAACCATATATGAGTAGAAATAAGTTGGCTTTCTCTTTATCGTTCTCCTTTCTTTACCTGTGCAAAGCAATACTTTGGTACTTCCATACCTCCTTCTTCCCCGTGAACTCTTCTTTAAACCGTCTTCACTCCTTCCCATCCTCTTCTTTTGGGTGTACTGATTATTATTGTTCATATGATATGTTGATGTTTGCATTAGATTTTTGATTTTATGTATTAATTCGCGAACTTCAGACCTATCTGCATTCCACTGATTTATTTATAACTTTGTCCAAAATTTTCCGAGTTTGGCAAAGATGCCCCCAAAGCATTGTTTGGTTCAGTAAGGCGGGTGAACACACGATTGTTTTCTGTGCCCACCCAAGCCCTGACTCTGATTGGAGGTGGCATGAGTATTTTCTCGAGCTAAGATTTTTAGGGGGAAAAGAAAAACAATGGCATAGCTTGAAAAACAAAAAACAAAAAAAACTTGCTCTTGTTAGATTGAATGGCACAGAATCTAACTTGGAGGAAGGACCTGCCACTCCTGTTGGTCATTATTTGAATTTATTAGACTATGTTGCTGCATGGTTTCATTTGTACATGACTACATGTATTATTACACTGTTCATTCTTTAATGTTATAATGCACAACCATTTTGTTTATCATTGAATTACTTGAGTAAGATGTGATTTGGATTATAACAATGGCACAATCATCATTTTCTCCTGATAGGTTACTCGGTCATCAAGGAAAAATGCCTGCTTTGTTATGTTTGTGGATGAAGTTACGATGCAAACACTTTATTCAGAAGGTCAAACACCTGATGGTGGTTTTATTGGTTTATGGAAGATAGTGGTTGTAAAGAATCTTCCTTATGATGATATGCGTAGAGTGGGAAAAATACCAAAAATGTTACCGCATCGACTATTTCCTTTTGCAAGGTTTGAACCGGATATTTCAAGATTTTTATTTCATAATGCATCCACTAGTTTTTTTTTTGGTATGTTTCAGATTTTGTATTAGTTAGTATTCTCTTTTTCTATTAGTTAGAACATACTCCAACTGGGATCGACAGTTAGCTTGGCTTTTTATTCAAAATTTTGCGACATTTTTCATGAATGAAGTTTTCTTTTAGCAGTAGTAATACTAAATTTGTATATTACGATTATCTGTTTTGTGGATGACTTTATGTAGACAGGCTTGACATTTGTTTCGTAACTTTTCCGGTCTCAGGTACTCAATCTGGTTAGACAGCAAGCTACGTTTACAGCGTGACCCCTTACAACTCCTGGACTACTTCTTGTGGCGAAAAGGTCATGAGTATGCCATTTCTAATCACTACGACCGTCATTGCGTCTGGGAGGAGGTTGCACAAAATAAGAAGCTGAACAAGTATAATCATACAGTCATCGACGAGCAATTTGAATTCTATCAGGCTGATGGACTGAGAAAATTCGACATTTCGGATCCTAACAAGCTTCTTCCTAGCAGTAAGAATTTTTACACTGGATTTTTATTTATGATAATTTGTGCTTTTATTTTGTTGTTTTAAATGTTTGGTATTGTGTGTATGCAGATGTGCCTGAAGGTTCTTTTATTGTTCGAGCACACACCCCAATGTCGAATCTGTTCTCATGTCTTTGGTTCAACGAGGTTGAGCGGTTTACTCCCCGCGATCAGCTAAGTTTCGCATATACATACCAGAAATTGAGGAAGATGAATCCCGACAAACCCTTTTATCTAAACATGTTCAAGGTAAAGAGCTCTGACAAAAAATGGTTCGGGAATTTAAAATCAAACAACTATTCATCTCTGGTTTCTTCGATTGCAGGATTGTGAGAGGAGAGCCGTAGCAAAGTTGTTTCGACATAGATTTGATGAGAAGCGAAATGTTCAACAACGGGCAACGGTGTAAACCATATGTTGTATTATCAGACCTTTGCAGTAGAATATAAAAAAGAAAAGAATTTTGTACACTTTCCTTGGCCATGCTGGTTCAGTTGCTCATAACGAAAGTAACAAGTTGCAGTGGTGCTGGTTGTTGTCAACATAGTACGACGGATTTCGAGGAAATGGGAGAGTGCATATGAAGTCTCTCGATCTCGGTATGTCGAGCATGGCGCCGTCTGGGTTGGGGAAAGTCATTTAGCTTTCATTTGCTAGAAATATCCTCTTCTGCTTCATTGTTCTTTTGTTCACATTGATTGCTTCGTCCGTAGGTAATGAAGCACCTATACTAATGTACTTCTTACACCTAAAATTTGTTGTATTATTGCTATTATTATCATTTTTTGAACCTCTTTTTTATGTTTATATCAATTTTAATTCACATTTTCATAAATTGATAAATGAAAAAAAAATAAAAAATGATCTAAGTAAAACCAAATTTAAATATAAACAATAAGTTTAATTTTGATTAATAAAACATAAAGATAATTTAATTTTATTATCGAGATTTTATGATAGATACATGTACTATTTTTAGTTAAATGAAAGGGTTTTAAAGTCATATTAGTGGTCAATTTTAACATTACTAATGCACTCAACATTGGTAATATTATAAAAAAATAACAGTTTTGAAGCACTTTAAAATCATGTTAGTGGTCAATTTTAACATTACTAATGCACTCAACATCGGTAATATTATAAAGAAAAATGAACACTTTTGAAGTACAAAATACGTAAATTTTAGTATTTTAGTTTACACAAGTTTGTTAAATGAAATTTAGTTTTATTGTTTAAAATTTAATGATAGAGTTTAGTATTTAGTATTTAGGGTTAGGGATTTAAAATTTAAATTTTATAGTTTAAATAAGGTTGTATAATTTTTTGGGTGAACTACATAAATGGTCACCAAACTTTTAGGCGGATTCATTTTAGTCACTGCACTTTTTAAATATTCAATAAGGTCACCCAACTTTTAGTTCAATTTTAATATAGTGACCGAACTTTTAGTTCGCTTTCAATATGGTTCATCCCGTTAACTTCCGTTAGAAGCTGACGTTAATTTTCGTTTTTTCCTTAATAAAAAATGGGTAAACTACACCAATCATCACTCAACTTTCTTCTCACTCCTATTTTGGTCACTAGAGTTCAAAAATTTTAAATTTAATAACTTAACTTTTGAATTGTTCATATTTTGGCCACTCCCAAATGACATGTTTATACAAATAGAAAAATTCAATTAATCCTTAAAAAATTATTTTGGTCAATTGGTAAATTCAAATTATTCAATTCCCGGTCTTATATTGTACCAATTAAATCAAAAGGGTATTAAAACTTTTTTTTAAAAAATCAGAAGAGTATCAAAATCACTAGACTATAAGACATTGTGATGCATAAACTTAGAAATATTGTATATAATAGATCAGATCGGTTAATTAAATTTGCTTAAAATTGTGAATCGTAATCGAATTGAAATAATTTATTTTAAAAAATTGTACTGATATTGGATTCGATTAATCCTTAAATATTATTTTGGTTAATTGCTTGACTAGTTATCAATTCTTGATCTTATATTGTACCAATTAAATCAGATAATTGATTGGCCGATTAATTGGAATATTTGATTTGAGTAATAATTGTTTTTACTTTGCTTATTAAAATATCAAGTATGCTACTATGGTGAATTTAATAAGCAAGTAAAAAAAATCATTACCCAAATTTTTTAGAATTAATCAATTTTTCTATTTGTATAACCATGTCATTTGTGAGTGGCCAAAATATGAACAATTCAAAAGTTAAGTTATTAAATTGAAAATTGTTAAGCTCTAGTGACCAAAACAAGAGTGAGAAGAAAGATGAGTGATGATTGATGTAGTTTACCCATTTTTTATTAAGAAAAAACAAACCTAACGTCAACTTCTTACTAAAGGTAACGGAAGGGACCGTATCGAATTCAAACTTGTAGAACTAAATGTTTTGATATAATAATTGAAAAATATTTTAGACTAAATTGAAAAGAATTTAAAATATGCATAGTCAAAACAACTTGAAATTGTGTTTAAGGGTTTTTAAAAGGCTTTGGAATAACTTTAAATGCTTTTAAAGTAGTCAAACTAGTGTTTTTCAAGTACCCATACCGATACGGTCTGATACTGTATCGATACGCCCTAGGATTTCAGCTACAGTAAAATTTCAGTAGCCAAAACCCGTACCGATACGCCTTGCCATATTGATATGGCATGTTTTAAATAGCTAACGGCTAGTTCGCGTATGGATACGGTTGTATCGCGTACCGATACGCCCAACTACCTCGAACGGTTATTTTTCCAACGGTCTTTTAAATTGTAGGACCGTACTGATACGCTTACCACGCGTATCGATACGCACCAGCTGGAAGTCTCAACGGATATTTCTTTATCTGGACCGTATCGATACGGTTTGAGGAGTATCGATACGCTAATCTATAGAACTGCATTTATGGTGAGAAATAAAAGCTCCAACGACTCTAATTCAACTCCAACGATCCTCAACGGCTACAAACTCAATTAAGAATATAAAAGAGACATCTAAGCATCAAGAGATAATTAATGCTTCATTTGTAACAACATTATGATGTTAAATTGTCTTTAGAGCTTAATTGTTATTCTCTTGTATAGACAAAACACTTGTGAGCCAAAATTGTCAAATTTGCTCAAGTGTATAGGTTTTGGGTGAGAGTTTAGAATTGCAAACACATACCCATTAGAAAGATTTTTTGTTTGCTTTAAATTTCACTTGTAAGAGAGTGTTTGATTAAGTTAAGGGTAAATATCTTAATTGTTGTAATGGTTTCTTTCTCATTCCAAAAAAGGAGACGAAATTCTTAGTGAATTGGGGAAATTCTTGGTGGCATTCCAAGGTAGTGGATGTAGGCTTTGAGTTAGAAATTCGAACCATCTAAATCCTTGTATTTAATTCTTTATTTTGCCACCAACTCAAACACCAAAAAAATCAACTTCTCCACCACTTGATAATCCATAACGGTTGAAAAAAATCGAGGCTATCAAGTTTAACAATTGATATCAGAGCGAGGTTCAATCGAAGAGGATTAACATCCTATTGAGGCGATTCGAAAGCTCGATACAACAACTCAATCAACCGGTCAAATAGCGGAATCTATCGACAAGCCACCTTTCTTCGACGAGACCAACTACGCTCATTGGAAGATCAGAATGAAGTTCTTCATCAAATCCAAAGATTACAAGCTTTGAAATATTGTTGAAGAGGGTCATTTCGTGCCACAACGAAGTAAAGCGGAATGGAGTGCGGATGATCGCAAGAAGATGAAGCTTAATTTCAAGGTAGTGGATGTAGGCTTTGGGTTAGAAAGCCAAACCACTCTAAATCCTTGTGTTTAATTCTTTATTTTTACCACCAACTCAAACACCCAAAAATTCAACTTTTCCACCACTTGGCAATCCGTAACGGTTGAAGAAAATCTAGCCTATCAAGTCTAACAGAACTAAAAGTTTGGTGACCTTATTGAATATTTTAAAAGTACGGTGACCAAAATGAATCCTTCTTAAAAGTTCGGTGACTATTTATGTAGTCTACCCTAATCTTTTTATACACCGTGTATCAAAATATAATCCTTATACAAAAAGTTAACCTTATTACTTACAAAAAAAATATAGTACACTTCTAGGTAATCTTTATTGGGGCTTTTAAACGAACAAAAATCTTTTGCCCCCTAATAATGCCTCCTTTTATGCCTCCACACTAAAAATTACCAAATACGTCATACTCTTAATTTTCTAAACTCTGACCACAACCCTTAACCTTAAACCCTAAACTCCAAACTAATTATTTTTAAGTGGGGCACCAAAAGGGGCATAGTTTGAGGACAATATTTCCATCCATTTTAAACATGTAATTATCATTTCTTTTTATATTTTCTTAGAGTATTGGTAAGTTACATTGTACTCTCCATTAAAGAGTCAATGTTTTAAATTCAGAGACAATGTTATTAAATAGAATAGTCACAAACCTCGAACATAAATTGTAGAACCACGTATCTATGCAGCTGGTTACTAAACTAGTATATATAAAGCCCAACACAAAATCTGTAAGGCTGCAATCAGCAAAATGCCATTTTTGTATATTCCAGTTAACTGTAATCCAATCTCTATAAGTTTAATCCTCATATTCTCATACTGGAGATGAAGATGAAGACTCCTTTGCATTAACCTTCTGCATCTCATATACCAATGGAGACTCCTCCTTGGGACCAACTTGGTTAGACTCATTGGATGGCCTTTTGAAACCAATGCCCTTATTCTTCTTCTTCGCCTTCTTCGCCCAACCGACCAGCCCTTCGCGAATATGTTCCTCGAATATCGCCTTCTTATACGAACTTCCCATCTGTAAATTAATCCCAAGCTCTGCATCAGTTCACCAAAGAAAGTAGCTTCTATTTTGGTTATGGTAGTTCATAATGAATGTTACCTGTGTGACAAATGCATATAGGGGCAGGGTACTATAACTGCAGACGAACTGAACAAATACCCTAATAACGATTGAATAAGATCACATTAGTGCTTGAACGATGAATATATTGTCGGTAACATGGAGAAGAAACCGAGTTTCTTTGTTCTGTTCATACCCTATGATTAGTCTGGGGATGATGAAACGAACTTGACCCATCATGCATGAGTTGAAACCGTATTGGACCTGTATAGAAGAAGAAAAGGTTGTTATTTTCTGAATATATGGAGAATGGCATGCTGATAATGTTGAGGACATTGTGTATTTTACCCATATCCAAGCGAAAAATGCCATTTCGAAAGAATTTTGGAAGAGGATGATGTGAATGAGGCGGAGAACGAGTCGCGGCCTGTTGAACCAAAAATGGTTATCTGAGGGTTGAACCACCAACTCCCCTTCCACCACTATGTGTTTCTCAGCTACCTCTTGAGCTAGTTGTGTGATTATATGCTCCAACTTGGTGCCAACAGCAAGTAAAAGCTGCCGAAGGGAAAACCATTGTCAAATACACTGTATATGCCTGCCTAGCTGATTCAACATGGTACAATGAATCTTAGTGCTGATTTGAATCACTCACAATGAAGGGAATGAATGCTATCCAAAAATACGTATGCCAACCTGCGAAAAGAACCGGATTTCGGTTTCGAGTCAACGTTAACAATCTTCACTGGCTGATTCAGACATGAAACCAGTAACTAACACCACAGTTCATGTCTCATCAAGTGGCAAGTGCATATATCTAAGAACAGGACAAGTGGAAAAGTTTCGAATATATTCAATAACTTACCGACGAAATTCAGGAACAGGAAAAGGACAACAAATGCCCAGAGATACCAACTGCAGTTAAGTGATTGATGAAATGAAAGTTTAGTGTCTATTTGATTGAAAAGAAACATGGACAAGTCATCATTCTTCACCAAAGGTGGGCACTGACATAAATGCTTATGAGGCTAAGCATATGATACATTTATGGAAGAACAACTTTCTCTAACTCATATGTTGAACAGTTTGATTGAAGTGTAGGACCTAAGAAAATTAGCATCTTTTTATCATAAACTGACCTTATCCCAACTACTTTCTTAAAATCGGCTTCGAGAGCACGCATCATGTAGTTGTGAAAATTGAACTTTGGATTTCCCCTGCAATGAGTCTAGAGAAGAAATTTGCAGAAGTTAATGGAAGAGAATTGATGCATTAAAAATGAAAAAAAAGATTAATTCAGTTAACTTACCATGATGAAGCCTAGTCTTAGTGTTATATAATCCGACTTCGTCACAGAACCATAAAATTGCTTGAAAAAAGAATACTGAAAGCAAATCAAAGCCACAAAACTATGTTACTATATTATTATACCAAAAAGTTAGATGATCATGACTTACCAACCATCCTTGTAACTCTGAATTCTTTCCGATACCGAGGAACCGATTCCTTATAAAATCATGTTCTTGGACCTGGGTGATCTTTGTTTTCACAACTGCAAAGTAACATTTGCATCACAAAATAGCTATAGAAGTTAACCTTTTGAAGAATCCCAGTGCTGCATTGTTGATAAAATCATAAAGGATAGGCATATCATAGTGGACTGGGTAAATATGCAGTCCAAAAAGTATATCCTAACGGCCATTGATTCAGATATATAAAAGTTTATGTGTTAGCAATCGGTATTCGGTACCTCCGGCCGGATCATATTCCATATCCTTAGCAATTTCCTCCCAACGTTTCCATTGATGGATCTTGAATCATACATAAAAGGACATGTCAGAAGGAAATTGAAAGCAGTGGCATTATACATGGCATTAGAATCAAATGAATCAGAGTGAACGTACCTTTGTGCTTCCGAAAACAATGGTTAGGGCACAGAAAGTCACATGTACGACCGCTAGCACAAAGATGAATATATGTAGATGGTGCAATGCCGTAGTCGATAACAATGGAACTTTCCCCTGGATTGAAATTGGACATATTTGCAGTGAATAAAAGACATGGTTTCATTCATGTTCCAAAATTGTTAGCAGTAAAAAAGGGTACCTTAGGACAGTAGGCAGCAGCCGGATCGGAGGCCTCGGCAAGAAGACGACGGCCTATACCACCGGGGAGAAAGGAAGAGAAAAGGGTCTGAAAGTGTTCTTTGGTTACTTCTTTCTTTTCCCGACAAGGCAGCCATTGATCAGAAAAATCATTTGATATACAGATTTTGGCAATCCTGTCTTGAAACACTGTCAGCAACAGTGATATGAATCCCAGCAACATCAACTCTGCAATCCACCCACAAAAATATTAATGTATGCACATCGAAAATTGATACCACATGACACGAAACCCGAATTCCGACACGATTCTAGAGTGTCACATTCACATACCTTCTTTGATCTTCTGCAAGGCCTCAAAGAGAGGTTTCTGATTCTTCTTCTTCAAATACTGAAAATCAAAGGGTCATTGAGACAATTCATCAAACAAACAAACACAGACAATGCAGGAATTGAAACATACTTTGCCAATGAAATGGATGACTCTTTCAACAGCAAGGGAAATGAAGACGATGACGGCGCAGACAACAGCCACCACCCATGTCGGAGTGTATTCTAAGGTTGTTCCTCCTTCGGACATGATTCCCAGCACTCTGTTTTCTTCCTCCTGTGTTGTTTTTGTATGTAAATGGAACGTGAAGACAATAATTAAGGTGGAAACAAAGGAGGAGTGAGAGTTATTGGAGCTGGAAAGCAGGATAATGGAGACTCTGATGAGTTGTTAATTACCATATAATATATATATATATATATATTCTGCATTATTGTTGGTTTGGAAAATGGTTAGCCATTACTGCAATTCACGTTCAGACGTGGATTACGCGTAATGCTACACAGAATTTACAAAGAGGATTCTTAAGGAGCCGCCCTTCGTCTCCAAGAACTTGAAATACCATACCGTGTAAGAAATCATATTTTTGTCCATTAGCATTCAATTTTTTTTTACTCATATAACCATTTATTAGCGTTTTACTGTTCAGGTTTGAAATTCGAAATCTTTATTTGAATTAGACCTCTCATAAAATCATATGAGAGTATTTTTGAGCCAGCTCAAGTAAGAATCTAACATTTTCTAATAAGCTCACATGAAGACCATTGTTTGAAAATATTTTAAAGATTTATACATTTATTAAAGGATAATTATTCAATACACATGTTATTATAGAGCTGGTAAAAGAGTTGTTTGGTTCGTTTCGGTTCATATTATTTTTAGTCTGATTATATTCGGTTTAGGGTCGGTTCGATTTTGTTTTGGGTCGAGTATTGGGTTAGTTTAGGTCATATTAGGTCTATTGATTTCGAGTCTAGTCAATATCAGGTCAATGAGAGATCGGTCGATATCATTCAGGTTGTCAGGTCGGGTCTATTTTTATACCCCTATATATGATTTTATAAAGGAAATATATTTGTTTTGGTGAGTTGTGCGAACATTCTCATCTCATCTTTCTTTATTTCTTTTAATTTGAGTTGCCTTCGATTCGGGTTCATTTTGTTCAGTTGAAAATCAGTTCAGGTCTATTTCAGTTCAACTAAAATTCGAGTCGGTTTCGGTTTGGTTTATTTCAGATTTAGATTATCATGTTCGAGTCGATATTTGGCCTAGGGTCGGGTAAATCGGTTCGAGTCTCAGGTCAAATTTTCTAGGTCTAAACACAAAGCCTTTGTTTTAGGGTTAATAATTTATTTTAAGATTTATGGGTTTAATTTGCATTGTTTAAAATTCAGAGTTTATCGTTAGAATTTAAAATTTATGAATTAATGTTTTAGGGTTTTAGAATTATGAATTTAAATTTAAATTTTTTAAAAATAAATATACAAATTTATGTAATATTTTTACACAATATATGAATAAAAAATTAGTCTTTATTTAAAGAGATTAAAAATATTAATCATTTTTAAAGATCATACCTTGTTAGAACATTTGGTCAATCAAATTAGAGTGGGTTCAAGGCATTCTTTTACACCTGGATGTGGGGTAGCTTAGCTCAATCACGGCAGTAATGATGCCGCCATCACCGCTCATTGTAATTTGTAACTACTTCAACTCGAGTCAATGATTTATGATTGCATACATGTATGTATTTTTTTCTCAAAAATTATACAACGTTCGACGAACACCGCTAGTATCATTGAACATCATTAAATTAATTTAAAAATATTAAAAATTTTAAGGACTTGACATATAATTAATAATTATTTTTTTAAAAATCAATTAAATTATTTTCATATATATTAAAAAATTTGAACTTTTTAAATAAGGGTAAACTACATATTTAGCACCTCACCTATTTCCGTATTTCTATTTTGGTACCTAAACTAATTTTTTTAGCAAAATGGTATCTAACGTTACATATTGTTTCTATTTTGGTACCCTGACTGTCAGTGGCGGATCCATATGGTGCTTTGGGTGGGCCTGTGCCCACCCTGAATTTTTCAAACCTTACACATTTGGTTTTAATTTTTATAATTTTAAGAATTAGTCCTTAAATTTTATGACTTGTGTCCACCCTGGAATTTTGAGAATTTTATAATTTGTATCCATCCTAAAAAATGTTTTGATTTGTGCCCACCCTCAAAGAAAATTCTGGATCCGCCACTGCTGACTGTTAAAAATAAACGGAAACAATGATGTTGCTTGGTCAAATAACAGTTTTAGTCCCTAAAACTTATACAATCTATCAATTTAGCCTAAAATATTATCAACTTAAACATCATTTTTATTTTTAGATTAAAAATTGTAAATTCTTTCTTTCTTTCTTCTTCTTCTTTCATTCAAAGTATGAAAAATTAAGTATCGAACATCTTTTTCACCATCACTACAATTTCTTGCAAATTTTTATCGATTACTTTTTTTAATTCCTCAAAAAAACAATATCGATTTTAATATCGAAAAACAATGTCTGCAACTTCACCTAGAAACTGCGATGATGAGGCAGATAGGTGTTTATCACGTGAGCCTGCCAACAGATTACAATTATTAAAACTTGTTTTTTTTTCAAAAACATATCGAAGATGAAAATCGACACTAACACATCTTACCTATATACACTAACACAAATTAGCATACCTGTAAAAATCGAGAAATCCTGTGCACTAGTGCTGCTTGAAAACATAGGAATAAGAGTGGCCTGCAAACTCAAGTTGAATGCAGCAACCTCCAAGGTGGACGCTGCTCCTGCATCGGTTTAAAATCGAATCCCTAGTCCTGGTCGAGTACATATGTTATCAAGCAGGACATAATTCAGCATACAAGAAACAAGAACGTTTCAATGGCATGACCAATTAATTAACCAAAGCCTCCAACAATTGCAGCAGTCAATTGAACAGCTAAAAGAATTCCCAAGAGCAAATCAGATTAAAAGTCCATCCAAATGCACAATTATTAATTAGTGTTCCCTAATTAACAACTTGTGTATCAATTCAAAAATCGTTGGAGATTAAGCGACCCTAATCAATATATTAATGGTCCAGATTGAAATTAACTGAATATGCCCCAAAACCCTAGAAAGGCTAAATCGGAATCCAACATAAACATCTTGTCCATTAACTGAAGAAAACCACGAAAGCTCAAATTTTTGTGCTATGACATAAGAATTCCATTAACTGATGCAAATGTCTACGATGATGAAATAAGAATTCTAATAAATAAATTTGAATTAATTTTATCTTAATTTCGAAGAAACTCAACACTATTGGAGAATCGGCTATGACAGCACGGTGGATATCATTTTTTGTGCTTCTAGCTCTTGTAGGTTTTAGTTGATTTTCACCTTTTCATACTTTGTTTTTTGTTGTTGTTGTTATTAAAGTCGATATTGTTTTTTTGAGGAATTAGAAAAAAGTAATCGATGAAAATTTGCAAGAAACTGTAGTGACAACAAAGAAGATGTTCGATACCTAGTTTTTCATACTTTGAATGGAAGAAGAAGAAGAAGAAGAAAGAATTAATTTACTTTTTTAATTCAAAAATTAAAAATGTTGTTTAAATTGATAATAATATTTTGGGCTAAATTGATAGATTGTATAAGTTTTAGGGACTAAAATTGTTATTTGACCAAGTAATGTCACTGTTTTCGTTTATTTTTAACAGTCATGGTACCAAAATAGAAACAATATGTAACGCTAGGTACCATTTTGCTAAAAAAATAGTTTGGGTACCAAATATAAATACCAAAATAGGTGAGGTACTAAATATATAGTTTACCCTTATTTAAAAAAATAATGTATATGAAAAATAATTTAATTGATTTTTTAAATGGTTATTACTTGCATGTTGAGTCATTAAATTTTTTTATCTTTATTAATCAATTTAATGATGTTCATCGGTGTTCATCGTTAGTGGTATTCAGCGGTGTTCGTCGTACGTGGTAGACTCATCCTTTTCTTTATATAATCTATTTGAGTATAAGATAAAGATATTATATTTATTCAATTTTAGATCTGAATAAATTTATTGACACTTAGAAATTAAATTGTTCGAATCTAAATCATCTATACGACAACTAGATGATTGAAATAGATGGATAGGATTAAACACTCATATTTTTTTCTTCTTAAAAATCTACTTATTTCAACTTTTAATATCATTCATTCATTTCACTCATGCAATGATCCTAAATTAGTGTAAAATCAAATTTTTTTTGGACAAACCTTAATCTAATCCTAATCTTGCCTAAAGGAGAGGGGAATGGGAAACTCTAGGAGGAGGAAGAAGAGTGCTCCTAATGGGTCTAGAACCCATAACCTAAAAGAATATGAGAGAACAAAGATGAGTAGCTTTGCTTACCGACCAAATGTACTTACTCAAAATCAGTTAAATTTTATATAGTGTAAGTGGATTGTGAATAGGGTTCCAACGGAGGCTTTTAAAATTACCCGAGGGTTGAGGCAAGGTTGCTCACTGTCGCCTTTGTTGTTTAATCTTGTGGGCGAGGCTCTTAATTTAATGTTGAGTAAGGTTGTTGATAAATGCTTGTTTCAAGGTTTTGAAGTAGGAAGTGGCGGTGACTGTCTTTCGATCTCACATTTGCAGTTTGTCGACGACTTGTTGATTTTCTGTGGTTCTTCAGTCAATCAAGTTCGGAATGTCAAAAGAGTCCTGTGAGTTTTTGAATTAGCGTTGGGTTTAAAGCTTAATTTGAAAAAAAAGCAAGATCTATGGGATCAACATCAATCAAGAAGTCCTTGCAGGTTGGGCAGCCTCGGTGGGTTGTTGTGTCGACAAATTCCCAACAAGCTATCTTGGTTTTCCCTTTGGTGCAAGCCGAAACTCTTATGGTCTCTAGGAACCAGTGGAAAGGCTCGAGGGGTGGCAATCAAAACTTTTATCCATGGGTGGAAGGTTCATTATGATCAGGTCTATTTTAACTAGCCTCTCAATGTATTTTCTTTCTATTTTTCGGATGCCCAAGACTGTCTTGAATAAATTGAATAGCCTAATGGCCTGCTTCCTTTGGGGTGGGAATGTTGAAAATTCTAAAATTCACTAGGTAAATTGGTTGGAGGTCTGTAAGCCAAAGGGTTTGGGGGGATTAAGTGTAATGGACTTAAATGTTTTCAATCACGCCCTTCTTGGTAAATGGTGTTGTCGTTTCGAAAATGAAACCACTAAGCTATGAAAAAAGGTGATCGTTTGTAAACATCCTCCCTCTCATGGCAGTTTGCTTTCCGTGGGAGAAAGTTCGAGACATTACTCGTGGATATGGAACACTATATTGCATTCTTTTTGCTTATAAGATGGTGTGGGGACTTGTTTGAGAGCCAACCTTCATCTAAAAGTTGAGAAAGACAGATCAATATTTTTTTGGCATCATGTTTGGCTCGGAGATTCAGCTTTGAAACTACAATTTTCGTGCATATTCTCCTTATCGGTGAATAAAGTTGGTTACATTGCAAAAATAGGAAGAAAAAATGGAGAAGGTTAGCACTGGAACATTCAATTGAGAATGACCCTTTTCGATTGAGAAATCCAGATTTGGAATTCCTTCATGGCCAAATTGAACAGCTTCAAATCTAGCAGCTTAGATCACGATTGGGTGAGATGGTTGAGATCATGGGAGGGATCCTTTTCTGTAAAATCGCTAAAGTCCTTGTTAAGTGGACCAGTGCCTTCGAGGAATTTCTGGAACGATTTTGTGTGAATTGGATGTATTTTTCCTGTTGGGTTTTATGATGCTCGATTTCCTTCAACCGATGTGTTTGCCAAGTTTGGAGAAGATTGGATTTTTTGTGTGAAAAAGTGGAGGCTAAAATATTGAAATTGGACACAAGAATTTATAGTGGTTCGACCTTCTAACAAGCACCTACATCCACTACCTTAGCTCCCCACTAAGGATTTCAACCAAATTCACTAAGAATTTCGTCCCCTTTTCTAGGCTAAGGAGGCAACCTTTACAACCCTCAAAGCTTGAGTAAACCCTATTTACAAGAGAAATTCTAAGCAAACTTGAAATCCCTCTAATAGGTGTTTGTTTGCACTATTTAGCTCTCACCCAAAACCTAAACACTTGAGCAAATTTAACAATGTTTAGCTCACTAGTGTTGTTTATACAAGAAAATGGACAATTAAGATCTAAGACAAAATCTTAATCATAGTGTTGTTGACAAATGAAGCATTACCCTTCTCTTGATGCTTGGATGTCCCTTTTATACTCCTAATTGAGTTTGTAGCCGTTGAGGGCCGCTGAAGATGTTTTGGAGCCGTTAGGGTCTTTATTTCCCACATTAATTGTAGTTCTGGTGCCTATCGTATCGGTACACGGGGACCCGTATCGATACGCCCTTCTTCAGAACTAGTCGTTGGGCTCTTGCCAGCCTAAGCGTATCGATACGCTAGGAACCGTATTGGTACGGTCTGCATTTTAAAAGACCGTTGGAAAATAGCCGTTGGGGTTGTTAAAACATGGATCGGTACACTTTAAAGGCATATCGGTACAACCCCTATCCGTATCGATACGGGCAAGCCTGTATCTGTATGAGTTTTGGCAGAATCAAAACTGGAGTAAAAGGTATCGATACGGGGTATACCGTATCGGTACAGTAGAGCTGAAAAGTCAGTTTTGAGTACTTTAAAACATTCCAACCTTTGCCAAAAAAACCTTTTTAAATACCTAAAACATATTTTCAAGTTGTTTGGACTTAAAGACATGTTTTAAATTCTTTTCAAATTAGTCCAAAACATTTTCAATTATTATATCAAAACATTAGTTCTTCACCTCCGAAGATCGAATTATTTGTTTGTTTGGTTGTAAAGGGTCATGTACCGGTGAAAATGGAATTGGTGAAACGAGGGATCACTTCAATTTCGAGCAGCTTGTGTCCTTTTTGCTTGTCCATGCCAGAGACAATTTCACATCTCTTTTTTTCTTGTCAGATAAGTTGGCAATTATGGACTTGTTTCCTAGCAATGGTGGGGTGAAGTTTTATTTTACAGTCCTCTCTGATGGCATTCTTCGAAGATTGGGGGTCACGTCTCCTCATAATCTGAGGCGTTTGTGGTCCATAATCTCATTTGCAGTAATCTGGACGTTATGGCTGTTTAGAAACGATATAATTTTTAATGGCAAATTGATGGATTCAATTCAAATTCAACAACAGGTTAGACAACGCCTGACATTTTGGTTAAAGGCTATACCAATTTATGTAACACCCCTCGCCCGGGAATGCGAGCGAGGAGCGTTACATTTGCAGCGTATTATTATTCGGATTCTTATTATACATATTCATGACATACATAAGCAATTTCAAGTATCATAACATACTTGACATACAAGTTTCTTTATTAAACATACTTTAGATTTATACAACGTATACATGCGAAAGCTTACTCTAACATTCAACCAAAAATGTAAACATGCATATATGTGGGCTAACAAAAAACCTTAACTATTACATACAAGCAATCATGTTACAATCGTAACAATTACATACATGTACTAACACAACAAGATAATCATTTAATCCTGCTTATACATTCAACAACCATTACATAATCATGTTACCAAACCAATTTCATTAATCATCCAAGGCAAAACATGAATAAATCAATGATATTGTGTAAATGAATAAGTTGAATAATGACCTTAAAGAATTGACATGAATCATGTGCATTGTTTGTTGCTAATATGACTTGATTTATATGTGCTACTTGCTACCAAGATAAAAATGTTTATATAAGTTGCTTACTGCCTAAATTGGAGTGAATTATGTGATTTGGTTGTGGCCCAAATTGATATGTTTCATACAAATGTTTGCTGCCCTATTGATTAGTACATGAAAATAGCTATTTTAACTTGGTTTTGATAGACTAGCTAGGTATTTCAATACGCGCTAAGCCTAGCTAAGTAACCTTAAAGATTGAATAAGACTTTAAAAGATTGAAACTAGTAATGTTTAGGGCTACCTCACTAAGTACATTAAGTGTACTTATCACTCTATTGTTTCCTTCTTCCAAATAATATGTCCGTTGATATCCGAAAGCCATTCGTTTTGTTCCGAGAGCTTTGCAAGCCAAGAACAAGTATGATATAATCTTACTTAGTCTCCTAGTTGGTGGCATAGTCTAAGTTAGTTTGTCATGCATTATGAAATATGTAATTGATAAGTTTGGTTTGTATAAGACTAAGACATGTTATATTATGCAATGACTTGATGAATGTTTATGTAAATATGGATTTGATGAGATGAATGATCTATGTTTAAAGTTAACTAAGCTTAGTTTGAATTTGAATAATTTAAGGGGTTCATGTGTTTGTAGGATTTGAATCTTTGAGTATTGAATTGATATTAAGCTTCAATATACTAAATGATATATATATATATATATATATATATATATATATATAGGCATGATGAATTCGGATGAATTAGCATGAGTAAGTTGAGTTCTATGTTTGATTAGGAGCTTGCATATATGTTTGTTTTGTTTCTTGTTATAATTCAAATGGTAAGGTTGATAGCATCAATGTATGTATACATAATTAGGAGGTAAAATGATAATTATGTTTACATATATATATAGGTTGTATTTCGAATGGATCACATGTATATAAGATTACTAGTCGAATGTTTAAATGAGATTGGTTAGGTTGTTTTAGTTCATATATGATATATAAGCATGTAATTAGGTTCTATTTAAGTGTAGTTGAATGTATACAAACATATAATCGATTGATTGTTTGTTCTTGATTGTTTAAATGTATACACGATTGAGTTATGTAATAAGTCATGTTATATGTTAAGTTAAGAAGCTAAGTTATATGATAAGAAAAGTTTAAAATAACCCACTTTTGTTTAAATGATTTTGTGTATATGTTTTGATTATTTGGTTGATATGTTTGCCAAGCATGTGTATTTTGTTATATGTTTCTTATTGTTTGAATGTGACATCTCTCGTTCTTAACCGGGCGATAGGGTGTTACATAAATTTAATTTAGGGAGTGCAAGATTCTTTTGGAGGCGCTAATGGCTGATCCGATGTTGGCAAAGGATGATATTTTGAATCACTCGCAGACCACTAAGACAACCAAGTGGGTTCCACCTCTGGTGGGTTACGTCAAGCTAAACGTCGACAGCGCAGTATCATCGATGAACTCGAAGGGCGGAGTATGAGGAATGCTTCAGGATGACATATGTAATATTTTGTTCCAATTCTCGGAATCTTGTGGGATTATAACTCCAGTCCTGGCTGAGCTCCTTGCGATTAAGACTGACATTGATAAATTTAGTTCGACAGACTTGGAGAACAAATTTAGATTAATAATAAAAACAGACTACAAAACGACAGTGGACTGGTTAAATGGGACTGAAGATCCCCCGACGTCCTTCTCTGGTTTGGTGGCCGATTTGGTTTCCTTTATGTCAAGCAGAGGGATGATACTTAGATGGATTCACATGCAATGTAATGTGCAAGCAGACAATTTAGCCAAAGTTGGAATTGGCTAACCTTCCAGCAATACTAATTTTAAGGGGCACATTTGTTTGTCTCTTGTTTTTGTTTCTATAATTTGTTCATTGATGTAAATTCTGGCTCTTATTAATTTAATGTCGGGCATTCTTTTTCTCCTATCTAGGATTAGAGGAGGTTTTTAACAAAACCCTTTACCTTTAAAAAAATATGCAAAATAAGTTTAATAGTAATTTTATTCGTATTATTAATTAATTAATTTAAATAATGTATCACTAATAAACAATCTAAAATGTTACTTTCATTCTTAACAATTCTTATCTTGACAGAGGAATGAATAAAAAAATTTACTCTTAATGAAAGATTGAATCTACAATCTAAAAAAATCAATTAAAATTTTTTAACCACATATTTTAAAAATTATTTACCTAACTATACAAAAGTTGTTGATAAGAGAAGACTTTAGGTCTTTGCATTATTATTTAATCAGATTTTTTAGTTATTTAGAAAATTTAATAAATTTTTTTTTTATTTTTTAAAGTTATAAAATTTATTTTTTTCATATCGATAAACAAATTTAACAACATATGATATTGTAATTAACTATCGATTGTTCTACCGAGATGAAATATTAGATCTTTTGAGTAAGGCCAATAGTTCGGCCATGCCATTATAAAAGAAAATTAATAAATTGAAAGAATTATCCTTACAGAGTTACAATAGTCCTATGTAGTACTTGGTCTAAGTTAATCGGTCAATGAATCATATGCATATGTTATACTCAACAACTTAATAATAAGATTATGAAAAATTACACATGGTTGAATATAACTTTAGTACCTGAACTATACACAGTTTCTCAAATCGGTATTTAAAGATTTTTACTCTTGAATTGGTACCTAAACTGGACATCATCTCCCAAGTTGGCACCTAAACAATTTTACTCCCAATTTAGTACTCAAACTTTGATTTCATCCACCATTTTGATACCTTTATTAATAGATATAGTCTCAAAACTTATACATTCTATTACTTCGGTCTTAATTTGAAACAATTTAATAAATTTATCCTGTAATGTCTAAAAAATTCATCAATTTAATCATTTTTTGTGAAACTGTTAAATCAAGTGAGTCTATCGGATCAAAATAATAATTAGGTAACTTTATTTTACCTTAAAGCAATAACTTATCTTTGAACTTTTATTATACCATGAAATTAATATGACATTTATAAGAGAAGAACAAAAAGTATATTAATAAGATTTTTAAATATAGTCTAAAATTTATTATATTATTTTAAATTAGGATGAAATTGATAAAATGTGTGTATCAACTTGAGAGAAGATTCTTAGTTTAAATACTAATTTAGGAACAAAAGTTCTTTAAATATCAACTTAAAAAAATATGTCTAATTCAATTATCAATTTAGTAGCAAAATTTATTTAAATATAAACCTAAAAGAATGTGTTTAGTTCAAGAATCAAGTGTATATCTAAGTTAATTACACATCCAATGAGAATAACAAGTGTATATCTAAGTTAATTACACATCCAAAAGTTTTCCACTTGTATATTTAGCCCATACCCAATCAAGTCTAACAGCCAAGCCCAATCATTTCTTTCATCTTGAACATCAAATATCATAAATATTTTGGATTTGAACTGAAATAAATGGAAAACTGTTCTAGGATTTTCTTCTTATTATTATTCGGTTTTAAAATATAATTAACCGCTCGAACTCAACAATCGGTCACAGTAGAAAAAAAGTCAAGAATAATTATAAATAGATATTACTTTTTAATCATCTTTATACTATTAAAAAATATAATTAACCACTATGTCTACATGGTGTATGCACATTAATTGGAACCTAACAAGTGTCCCAGTAAAAAAGTGGATGATGTTCATCCTAAAAGACATGAGTTCAAATCTCTATGTCTACATGTGTATACTATTCAAAAAAAAGCTCAGAATCATCTCTTGCTGGACTAAATCGATGAGGACATCGATAGAGGAAGGGCGAGAGAATGTCAGGACCATCCCTTATCACAATACATCGATGAGGATATCAATTAGAGGGAGTGTGGGAGAATGTCAAGGTCGTCTCTTATTGTATTGCGATCCTGCCTTGACAACTTATCTTGGACCGAGTAGATGCAGACCGAATGATGATATGAGCAATCCCAAAGGAGCTACCAAGTCAAAAGACACGAGTCGGGATGCTTTGAAAAGGCAATGAAGGCCCTGTTCAGAAAGTGCTCTCGCCACGTGCTAGCAACTGAGCGGCCTTGGTGTAAGTGGCTTTCTCCTATGCTCGGGTGGGGCTTAGGTGTGCAGGCATTGGGGCCAAGCGGATGGCACAATGTCTCTTTAGGAGGATTTTCTAGTGATGATTTGAGGCCAGAGAGTCCCATATCGCGCTCTACCTGAAAGTCAAAGGTTGGCTTCTAACATTCGCTAGGCCTTGTAGGATACGATATTTGATGAGTGTGTGGCCTGATGGATCATGAGACAAAGCATTTGAGTAAAATCTTTGAAATTGGACGCGAATAAGGCTGACTTGTCGGTGATGGGTTCCCTTTCAAGTGTCGTACGACATGCCGATCCGGGCCTGAACGACATGATCGTAACAGTTGGTATTAAAATAACTACCGCACTAGGTTTAGTTTAATTGTTTTTTAAAATCATATTTATTCAAAGTTAAATAGCTTTTACTTTTCATAAGTGAATCTTGGCTCTGTACTACCAGTAGAATTATGAAAGTTCTAATTATTATAACGAACTATGTTAAAATCAGACTGTAACGGTTAATTCAACCATAAACCAACATGTCTAGTAAGTAAACATCACAATATTATCGTTATAGCGTGTAACCTGAGTGAAATTAAATATTTAGGTTAAAAAATATATCTAGAAGTTTCTCGTTAAGCTTAAATTCTGATAATTAAGAATCAGCAAAATTCGAATCCACGTAATTTTTTTTACTTTAATAATTTTACACGAATGATAAAAACCCTGATAATTTATTACTTGAAATAATAGTTATACAAAATAATAGTTTTCCTAATAACATGCATGGTAGTCTTATATTCCATTAATTTGAGGGAAAATATCTATGCATAGGATGAAAACGAAAAGTTTTTACAAGTGTCTTAGTTTTAAGGTTTAGGGACTCAATTTAAGATTTAGATGTTTAAGTGTATGAGTTTAGAATTTAGGGTATAATTTTTAGGGTAATATGGTTAGAGATTTATGTTTTAACCTATACAGCTTGAAATTTAACCATAAACAATAAATTATAATCACACCCCATAAATTCAAAACTCATCCATTAAAATCCCTAGATGATGGACCCTAAACCCTAAAACTAAGGTGCTTGTGCAAAAATATTTCCACGAGCGATTGTGCATGGAATAATTACCTATAATTTTATGGGTTATATTTTTATACACAAGCTCTATAAAAATAATTACACAACTTTCATATTTAAGCTATAAAATCTAAAACCTAAATCCTTAGCTCTAACACCCTAAAACTTAAACTGTAACCCCAAAGCCTAAACTCTAAAGTATAACCATAAACATTAAATTCTATATTCTACACACAAAACCCCTAAACTCTAAAATTGAAAAAAATTATGTAAACTAAAGTTTACACAAACTTGTGTATCAAAGTATTTTCCTAATTTTATTACTTGGAATAATTTTACGTCATGTGAATTAAATATTCCTTAATATACCAAATGATAATATTTAGGGGTGATGGTTCGACCAAGTCAAGTCGAGTTAAGAAATTTTGAGTAGTTAGAGTTGACGCGTCATATTTTACAGCTCAAACTTTATTTGAATATTTTTTTCAATTCGAGTCGTGCTTATAAAATTCGAGTTGAGTTAAGTTTTTGAGTTTTTATACAAATTTAATTGTAATTATTTGTCGTGTTATAGTACGGTTTGATTTCAATTTAAATGACTTTTTCTAATCATATAAGATATATATATATATATATATATTTCTTCATATGTTGCATATATTTGTGCATACTTTTTATATCAATATATATATCAGGAAAATTTGAGGGATTTCACTTGAATTTAAAAATTAATCCAGTAATTATTAAAAAAATTTTGAGTTATTCGAATTTTTATTTTATAACTCAAACTTTAAAAAAAATTCGAGCCGAATCTAATTTATGAAATTTCAAATCGAGTCGAAAAAAATCATTTTTTTTCACATCAAATCGAGTAAAAATGAGTAGAGTTTCACTCACCCCTAATAATGTTTGATTTTGATTAAGAAAATAAGGGAAAGAAAGTAGGGATCGAATCTCCCATGAAAGTCATGAATCAAAGATGAAGCTTCTCTATCGTCACTGCATGCGTATGCAATTGACGTGAAATCATGATGGCTCAGACTGAGGACAGATGGCGTGCCCTGACATGCCTTCACTTTCAACCTCCACCGTCGATTTAACCTATTATTTTTATATCATTATATAATATTTAAGGCAAAACTACATATTTAGCACCCCAACTATGCCTATGTTACTGTTTTGATACCCGACTATTATTTTTAACAAAATGGTACCTAACATTACGTTTTTGTTCTACTTTGGTACCCGGACCGCTAAAAACTAATGGAGATGATGATGTAGTTTGGTATAATCACAATTTTAGTCCAAAACACTTATATATGTTATCAATTTAGTCCAAAATTCATTAATTTAAAACACCATCTTAATTTTGGGTAAAACATCATCTTAATTTCAATAGAATTTTGTCTCATCTCTTTTCCACCCCTCGTATTCTCACCGGCACCTCGATCATGGAGTTTGGGTCCTCCAATGGACTCCATATTAGCCCCTCATTGTTCCCTAAATCCTAAAGTTTTGATTGTCCCTAGCGTGTTTTTTAATATCCAAAACCCAAAAAAGTGTTCGATTGGAAGAAGAAAAATAAGGAATTTACAATTTTAATTCAAAAATTAAAATAATGTTTAAATTGATAGAATTTTAGACTAAAATGATAGATTGTATAAGTTTTTAGACTAAAAATGTTATTAACCCACACCATGTCACTATTTATGTTAATTTTAAATAGCAGAGATACCAAAACATAACAAAATCGTAACATTAGGTACCATTTTGTCAAAAATAATAAGTGGGTACCAAAACAATAAAGTGAGCATAGTTAAAGTACTAAAGATATAGTTTTCCCAATATTTAATATATTTTGATTGGAATATTATGATTTTTTAGCTTCCTTGTGCGTATGTTCTTTTACTTCTATTGATTTAAAAATGTGTACAACGTCGCAGATAAATTATTTGAATTTAGAATTTTAAGATAGAATATATTTTTTTTTTCTATTAAGACCACTTGATAAGTTCAAATATTATAGTTTTCAATTATTTTAATAAAAGATTAAGATTATCTTAAAATAAAAATGCTCTTTTTAGTAAAATCATTAGTATATCTGATATATTGCCTGATTAGTTTGTATAAGATATTCTAGAGAGTCATCATGAAGATAATCTAAGTCTAATTAATTTTATTCACAATGTCATGATTTGATTATGAATATTGTTTAAGTATTCTAATGTCTTATCATGTAGATTAAATCAAATTATATTAAAATACTTTTTATTATTACAAAAAATTAAATATTATGAATTCAAATACATTTAATATTTGATTTTCGATTTAGAAATTTGAGGAAAGGACATTGAAATGGATTGGGGAGTTTGTACAAAAAGGCAACTCATTCATCTCCACCAACTCACCAACTAGGAGTTGGAATTTGAGTTGGGGTCTACATTTTGGACCACCATTTTGCATTGGGCATCTGTCCATAATTTTAATAATTGTGTCCTATGTTTGATTGTTGCCATTATTTGTTTGGCTCACACATCATGATGTTGGGGTTGGACCAATCATATGTTAAATCAGTGACAGATTCAAATGTTTTTAATGTAGGCAAACATATTAAATATTAACAATATAAATAACTAATAAAAAAATTTAAATTTTTAGTGCGGTCACAAATAAATTTTTAAAATATACACACTCAATAGAATAGATAATTAATAAAGAAAATTCAGATTTTTAAGATGTCTACTTTTGCATCCGCTATTATGTTAAATTCTAGAATTTTTATTCCAACCAAGCATATGTTAAAGGGAAATGATTTTTGAAAATAGAGTTGGAATTGCCTAAGTAATTAGTCTCTTCTCATTTGATGAAAACTGAAAATTATACCACTTAAGATTCATGCGGTGTAATACGTATATAATTATGTTTGTATAAGAACGGTTATGAACATCGTCACAACTAGACTCGTACTAATACGATGTTTTAACTGAATGTTTAAAGAATTTCAGTGAGCAAAATAAGTATCGGTACGGTACGACTTGTACCGATACCTTTGTTAAATCTTTACTCCGTACTGATATGTTTGTCCGCATACTAGTACCCCATTGTTGCGACGACTTTTTCTTCTTTTGGCAGGTATTGATACTATTATTTTTAAACAACATTTATTGTAGAAAAAATGCAATTCAAACTGCTCTATTGAATATCTCAACTCCCTAAACGGCTAGAAATCAGTAATATCATATACCCAACTTTTTTGAGCTTTTATTGCGAAATTCTTGTAAAACACTTGAGCGATTTTCATTGTATTTCATCTTTCATCAAGTTTGAGATTTTAGTGAGCTTTGAATTGTGTAAACATTCATCCTTTGGAGGATTTTATAATTTACTTCTTTGTATTCATCTTTTAGGAAAAGTGGATTACTAGACTTTGGGATGTAAGTCTATGTATTTGTGAGGTTATTTGAATTTGTGAATATCCTTAGTGTGAATAGCTAAGGTACTGGTTATATACCTTGTTTAGAAAGTTAAACCAGTCTAACCACTTGTGCAATTTTTTTTCTTCTTTTTGCCCATTGCTTCCACCAAAATTTTAATTGTCATTTCACCCCCTCTTGGTTATTTCTATTAATTGTTCAACTCAACAAATATGAACACCACCAATTGTTATAACGATAGTATATGTGAACTCGACGAGTGGTTCCAGTAAAAAAGAGGACGATGTTTATCTTAGAAGACCCGAGTTCGAGCAATGTGTGTGTAAAGTGGGTGTCTTGTCAAAAGGTTAAGAAAAAGTATGAATGCTTAAATGAAAAATAAGTACTCAAACTATATATATTTTTTAACTTTAGGTGCTTAAAGTACTTTTTTGTTAAAAATAGGTGCCTAAACTTTACACATTTGCAATTTTAGGTGTCGACCATTAAGGGGTGTTAAACAATTTTGTTAACACTTAACGGCGTGCTAGTCGAACATCGAACGACATCATCGAAAATGTCGAACGGCGTGCTAGTCGAACATCGAACGACATCATCGAAAATGTCGAACGGCGTGCCAGTCGAATATCGATTTCACGTTCGATGTTAGGCTGGCACGACGTTTCCGGCGATGCTGTGTTGGAAAAAAGTACCACCTAGGTTCGACGACCAATGGGATGTGCTCAGGGGCGACGATCGATGGAGGAAGCGATGACGATTTGGGGTTTGGCTTTGGGAAATTTTAAGGATTTAGGGACTGTTTTATAAAAATTGAAACTTTTTAGGATTTTTTAGAAATTTATTTTTGTGTGTGTAAAAAGCTGTTTTTAATTGTTAATTTTTTTAAAATAAAATAAACATGCCACGTATCATGTTTTAATTAGTTAACAATTTTTTAACGGTAGTTAACTACTAGACACCTAAAATTGTAACATTGTAAACTTTAGGCATTTATTTTTAGCAAAAAATATTTTAGGCACCTAAAGTTCAAAAGAGGTATACTTTAGGCATTTATTTTTCATTTAAGCCAAGTATGAACATATACTACCATGTAATCACGCAAGTATATTAAAAAAATGATAAGTGTTGTGAATAAAATAAAGAAGAACAAGAATAAGAACAAGAAGAACAAAGAGATGAGAGAAAGAGAGATATTTGTATTATTCGCAAATATAGAATTGTATACAATGCCTTCAATGAATCATCTATTTATAGGCATAAGAAGTACATAATACATTAAACTCAAATTCATAGAGATAATATTCCTAATAATAAATAAATCAAACTCCTTTGATAAAGTTCTAATCATGATAGACATCCACATAGATAAATATTCATAACACTCCCCCTTGGATGTCTATGAAGATAATGTGCCTTGTTAAAACCTTAATAAGATAAAAACCCAGTGGGAAAAAAATTCTTTAGTGAAGGAAAAAAAATACACACATCTTTGATACACATAACATGTTGCCTCATTAAAAACCTTACCAGGAAAACCCATTGGGACAAAACCTCGGTTTAAGGGAAAAAGAGTGCAACGCGTATTTACTCCCCCTCATGCAAACATCACAGAAGATCCTTGAATCTTCATAATTTAATCTTGAATATCATTTTTCTAAAGATTGTGAGGGATGAAAACTTTGGAGTAATATGTTCCATGATGTATCCACTTTCAAACTGAGATATACATCTTGTGTTATCTTCACACAAGATAGCTTTTATCATTTCTTGTAAAAGTAAATCCACATATCTTTTGGATATGTTGGGTCAATAGTCTTAGCCAAACACATTTTTTTTGCTTGCCTCGTGCATAACAATTATTTCTACGACATTTGAGGAGGCATCAACAAATGTTTGAAGATCTAAATGTAATGATCTTTGTATATTCATAGATATTTCTTGACCAACTAATATATAGTGTTTCAAGACCAAGAAAAGATATAATTATCTTTATTCACATCCAACAATCTTACAACTATTGAGATACTAAATAGATATGTTCTATTCATATTGAATCTTCTTTAAGATTCTTTCAGCTTATGTCTATTCATAGACAAAAGAAATATATAAAAATGCTTGATCTTCAGGTCGAGATAAACTTGATGTCAAGATTCAAGTACTTGTATTGAAAGTACTTCATGGGTTTCCAATTTGAAGCTCTTTAGGAGTTCTAAAATTATCATAATGGATCTTGATCCAAACTCCTTTATAAAATACATAAGGAAATCTGATCATTCTTATAGTATTTTCTCAATTAGTATTCACTAAGGCGATTATACCAAATACGTCAAAATATTCATGAGACATGTCTAAATAAATTTCCTCAGAAATTTCCAAATGCTTATAGCAGTTTAGATCCTTCAAGGATAAATATGAATCCACAAATAATTAGACGCTTGTAAAATTTTCTAAACTGCCAAAGTAATTGCATCCACCATGAAGTAATTAAAACTTTTCATAAATCATAGTTCAAGTCGTATTTATGACTACTTATTTGTGCCTCACTTGCATTACACCTTTAGGTGTTTGGATTGCTGGTCCAAATACTTCTATTTTAGAAGTTCAAAGCGTCTTTCAACATTGACCAATTCGATATCTATACTTATGGATAGATTTTATACAAGATCCTCGATTTCTTTCTTTACTTCTATAGAAGTATTTTATGTAAAATTGTTTGTAAAATCGTTGTCGACAACTTTTCAATTTTCTGGTTCCATTCTTGTAATGACATAACTCGTCGAGATCTCTTCAAGATTTCAATATTTATTTCAGGTACCTGAAACTCTTATAGAGTTTTATTATTTGTTATGTCTTGGGTCTCTTCAGGAGCACCCGCCTCCAATATATGATCATCTCATATTACTTTCTATTTACGAAAATTTGGTCATTGGAACCATTTCAACTATCATGCTTCAGACATTATTTACATTCTCTTGCTCTAAATGTAATTTAAACTCAGAGCATTTCAGCTGGTATATGAGATTTAATTACTCTCATTGGGTCAGTAAATATGTCTGGTAGTTGACATGTAATAACATGAATTATCTTATGAACTTTTAGTTCATATACGAGGATCTAGATAATGATAGTTAATTTTTCTCTATCCAGTTGATTATTATCTCCCTCTGATGTTGAGAAAAATAATGTCATAAATGATTCTCCAATTAATGTTTAAGAATTTAAACATAAAAGAAGACTCGTACTCAATATATATTCTCAACCCTTTTTATTTACCCATTTTGTGCGTTGTGGTGGAGCAATTCATATCGCACATTTAAAAATCATAAAATGGGAAATGTATGGTTTCTGACCAAAAACCAATCATAACGGGGAGTTTATTATAACTCGTTGGCTTGATGCGTATAAGTGTTGCTATATGGAAACACCATATAAATAATAACTCTTTTGTTCTCATAGTTTAGCTATTAAATAGGAGGCATCCAATTGAAATTTTGCTAAACTATATTTTTCATAATCAATAGGCTTTGTAACAACCGATATAGCCTAAAATATAAACTCACTAGCTTTTCAAGACGAATAGTCTAACTGCATAATCTGAATCTTTTAGAATCAATCTCACAAAATTCTGGTTGTAAGTCGATAAAACAAGGTAGATGCAGCTACTAAAATCATATAAAACTTTCCACATTTGTGGATATATGGGCCCATATTTCGTTCAGATATGCAAGACATACAGTCTTAACTTTAGTACAAGAACTTTAAGTTCTAATTCTTTTGGTAAGTGAGATCATCTATATCCTTTGAGAACAAACAACACAAGAACTTCATGTTCTTTTAGTAAGTGGAATTTAATCAATTCCTTTAAGCAACACAAGAACTTCACGTTCTTTAATAAGTGGAATTTAATCCATTCCTTTCAGAATAAGCACCGCAAGAACTACTGGTTCTTTTAATACATGTGCACGTAAATCTCAATAATTCCTGCACCATTATTGATCAGGATGATCTAACTGATCATGCCGACTATATATATGTGTGTATAGATCTCTGAATTTGTAAACTTCTTGTTTACCATAACATGTAATTCAATCTTACTCGTACATGTCTAGTACGACCATCAAAATTGTTCCTTTAAATAGGAATATATTTAGCTCTTTCGGAGCTTTCAATTGAAATTATCTTTTGGTAGCAATATATAGCTCTCCTAGAGCTTTCAACTGACTTTTTGGCTACCAAAACTTATATCCATATTGGCTTATTTCAAATGCCAATTGATAACATATGTTATCTATAATTTCCAAGGGGATATTTTGCGAACTCATATTGCTCTCTTTATGGCTTTGACGAGTATAACGCAATGTGAATATGGAATAAAGTTCCATTTGACAATAACATATTTACTCAACCAGAGTCTTTTGTGATATTAGTACTTCCGGATATAGTACTCACATTATTATCTTGCATTTTAATAGAGAAATGCATAATTGTGCACCTTTCAAAATGTGCTTTGTTTCATTTACTTCAGGTAATGAAAATATGTACTTTGTATCATTCACTTTGAGGAATGAAAAATATAAAATATAGCACATCATATCAAGTATATTATCTATCAGAGATAAACTTTCAAGTGCTCTTTCGAAGTATTGATATTTTAGTACTTTGAGAAATACTACTCATATTTTCCCCTTGCATTTAAATGGAAAAAATATTTCTTATGCTTAAGTACAATATGAGTACTTGCATTATCTGCTAGGCATAAATAGCCACAATTCATTGTATATTTTATTCCGAAAGTAATCATATTCTTCAAATAATAAATTAACATAAAGCGTAAATAAATGATATATGAAATAAATAAACATAAAGCAAATTAACATAAATAAATAATAAAAAACGAATTAACATAAAAATAAAATAAAATAAAAAACCAATTATTCTTGTTAGAGGTTATAAGGGAAATAAAATAAATGGTAAATTATTCCCTTCAAAGATTATGAGAAAATTAACAATATCCAATTGAGTTGGACCAATAACGCCATAAACAAATTTTCTTTATATTTTATTTCATTTATCATTCATGATTATGGATAAAGTCCATAATACTTTGGCGTTTGACAAGTACGAAACCAATGGTTTATAACATCACATTGGTAAAAAGATTTCACTTCCTTAGAATGATTTTTATCACTCTTGTCATCCTTATAACTTTGTTACGATCGGGTAGAAGTATTCTTAAAACGACTATATTTTTCATGCGTATATTCATAGCCTCGACCACGACCACAACTTTTAATATGATTTTTTATTCCTTCCATAATATAATCTCACATTCACTTCAGGGAATGGAGTAGAGCCAGTGGGCCTTTTAAAACCTTTTTCACATATCTTATCACATAGAACAAAGATTTAATCCTCGTACGCGGCATTGTTAAACCTGTCCACAAGGTCCTTTAAAAACCTACTTTGAGACCATCAGCCTCGCAAAACGGGATGTCCAGCCAATTATACTTGGATTATATCGAAATTATGTCTCTAATTGAATAATGATTTACCATGTTTGCATTCACTTCAGGGAATGAAACAGATCCAATAATCGCATGGAATAAACATCATATTTGCATTCACTTCAGGGAATGCCACATCATTGATAATTGCATGGAATAAATATCATGCTTGTATTTACTTCAGGGAATGCCCCATCATTGATAATCGCATGGAATAAACATCATGCTTTGCATTCACTTCAAGGAATGCCTCCCATAAAACTTTTTGGATCAAGAAGAATTTTCGTAACTTGAAATTGGGAGAAGTCTATGGTCAAGTTTTTCAACGAAGAAGAATATTGCTTTCGAGAAAATATAGACTTTATAATAATCTTCTTGTAAATTCAAAATCATCATGATTTATCGCACTTTAAAATAATAATATAAAGAATAAAAATAAAACCAAAAATTACTGATATTGATTTTTCTCTCGTGGACAATGGAGACATAACATATGACCGAGATAGCTTCTCATAGTCCCTTTATATCACATCTCTTTCCAAGCCATTTAAGCATATCATGTAAAACTCAAAACACGGTTAAAAATATTAACTTTTACCAAATAAAATGACATAAATAATAATATGAAAAATATCAAATATAATCATATAAGTAAAAGTATGAATAAGCATACCGCTAATTAACTCTTTTAGAAACAAGAGAAAACACACGTAATTTACATCAAACGCAACCTCTTCGTCTTTGTCGATTCGTCTTTTGGTTTGGGAGAAGCCACAAATTTATCTCTTTCCAATGTTCGAATAAAATCAAACATACTTCCAAAATTTTCAAAAATTAAAACAAAGTTAAAATATGAAGAGAAAGACAATCGGTAACTAAAAAAATAAGGAGAAAAAAACTTATCTTTGGTTTATTCTATAATCGAATTCTTCCTGGTAACTTCTTTTGAATTATAACGATGAAGACCTCAGTTGATTAGAGTCTCGTGCTGATAACGTGTTGTGAATAAAATAAAGAAGAACAAGAATAAGAACAAGAAGAACAAAGAGATGAGGGAAAGAGATAGATTTGTATTATTCTCAAATAAAGAATTGTATACAATGCCTTCAATGAATCATCTATTTATAGGCATAAGAATTACATAATACATTAAACTCTAATTCATAGAGATAATATTCCTAATAATAAATAAACCAAACTCCTTTGATAAAGTTCTAATCATGATAGACATCCACATAGATAAATATTCATAACAATAAGATATATATAGGGGAAAACTATTGAAAATAAATAAATGCTCAATTCATCATTCGTCCATCCGTCGTCCGTCGTTCGATTAAAATTTTTATATTTCGCGCCCGTGGTTTTTTTTGGCCGCTTGTTTGTCGATTTTTAATGCTGTAAGATTGAAGTTAACCACTGTGGGATTTGAATGAAGAAATGGATGAGCGATGGTAGTTGGATCATGGCTGGAGGAGATGAATCTATTGATTTAGGGTTAGAAAAATTAGAGATTTGGGTTTTTATATAAATAATTTTTTTATTTTTTATAAATTAAAGATTTTTAGGTTTTTTTAATAAAGTTTAAAAAATTATGATTTATTAAAATAAAAAATAAAAAATACATGATATACCGCATTTCATATTTTAATTAATTAACTCAAAAAAATTGTAATGTCTGTTTGAGAAAAAACATTAAAATAATTACAAAATAAAACATTAAATACTTCCTGGAATCTGCAAAAAGAATATAAGTTAAACACTTATAGTATTTTTTTCTTGAAAAAAAAAATAAAGAAAATATAATTAAGAAAAGAAAATGTGGAATCTGCATGCTCACTCACCAGCCACCATCTTTGTGCATTGATGGTAGAAAGATGAAAAGGAGGGTCCTCCGACCTGGAGCTGCCGTAGTTTCCTTCAATCCACTTAACACTCCCAACAAATTTTTCTTTAATAATACCACAAAGCCTTAACAACAATAAAAAATGAAACCCAAGTCAAATGGTTGATGCTAATCAATGCTTTGATTCTATGTAGGGTGCTTATCGAATGAGTCGATCACAAATTTAGTAATGTTTAATTTGATTTGAAAATTATTTGATTTGTGTTCGATTCAATTTAATACTTCATAAGTTTAATAAAAGTTTACTCGATTTATGTTGGTTAAAAAATTATTGTTCGAATTGACTCGTTGCTCATTAAGCTCGTCAATTTTTTTTTTAATATATGTCAAATCTGATAATGTTATTAGAGCTTAATATAAACATAAATAAATAAATTTAACAAAAATATCAAAATAATGTCTGAAACAATTTCAAAATCTAAACTCTAAAATAACAATTCACAAAGTAATATATTATAAAAAACAATGAACTGCTTGCAAATTTATTAGGTTAAATTAGAATTTGTTTGACTTGCTTCATTAAAATCTTAAGTTAAACTCGAATTTATATTAAACATTGACTAAATCGAGCTCAAACTGTTCTGGAGTTGCTTAACTCAATTAACCCCTAATCCTATCATTCATCAGAAACACAGCGGCCAATTCGTGTTTGTTGCATCAAATGGGTCCCTTCCACTCTTCTGAGTTATTTGTCTCCATTTACCCTCCACTCCCCTTTGCCCAAACCTCAAGATGATGGAATCAAACCATCAAAAGTTTTTCTTTGATTGATTGATTGATGAGGTTGACTTTTCCTTGTCTCTGTCCCACTTGGCAATTGGCATTAGCAAACTCTAATTTCTCTTCTTCTCTAAACAAAACAGTACAGTAACCATTTTCTGACCCTCTTTTGGCTGATGAATTGGGTGGGGTCCAAGTTTGTTTCTCCTTCCTTTTTCTCCTTTCTCTGTCTCTCTTTAGAGCCTTGGAATTGAGACCAACAGCATCTGAAGCTATCTTCAATATGGTATGTTCTCTCCCATTTGATTTCATTACCCTTTGGTTTATAGTTTTGATTTTTATGCTTTCTTAGCACTAAAGATTGGATTTTTGTGTTTGGGGTTTCAAATTTCAATTCATTCTAAGGAAGGTTTATGGGATTTTGAGGTTATTTTACTTTCAATTGACAAAACCAGATTCTGTTTTTCTGCAATTCTAAAGAGAAAAAAGGGCAGCTTTTTATCATTTTAATGGTGGAAAAGAAAAGGGGTTGTTGGATTTCATGTGTGAATTTGGTCTGTGAAACTTGATTCTTGTTTCCTTGTTGATTGTGAATTTGTGATTGAAATTTGTTGGAATTTTGCAGATTGAGTAAAGTTTGGAACTTGATTTCAAGGCCAAAAATGGATCATAAAGACAGGCAACAAACATGTTTTACCAATTTCAGCACTCAAAATCAGCAGAAATGGGAATTCCCTGACCCACTCACTGAGTTGCTTCAAGCCAGCAAGGTCCAAGACTGGGATCCAACTGCAATGCTAAACAATCTCTCATTCTTGGAGCAGAAGATCCACCAACTTCAGGGTCTGGTGCATTCAATCATCGGAAGGAGTGACCGAGTGCCGGGACAGGTGCGACCGTATGAACTCGTAGCTCAGCAGCAACAGCTGGTCACTGCCGATCTCACTTCGATCATAGTTCAGTTGATATCAACTGCCGGCAGTCTTTTACCTTATGTTAAGCATACACAAAGTGCACCCTCTCTATCCTTTGGACAGTTTCAGCCACAAAATGGTGGTGTTAGTGTTGGTGGTGGCGGTGGAATCGGTATCTCCGAGCTGCAAAACTCTGTTGATATTAGTGCTAATGAGGAACATGAATCGAAAGATGAGGAAGACGGTGAGGAATTAGGGGAGAATCTTTTTCCAGGGACATATGAGATATTGCAGTTGGAGAAGGAAGAGATCCTTGCACCCCACACTCATTTCTGCACCATATGTGGCAAAGGATTCAAGCGTGATGCGAATTTACGGATGCACATGAGAGGGCATGGTGACGAGTATAAAACGCCGGCAGCACTTGCGAAACCCAACAAAGAGTCCAGCTCCGAACCAGCTCTCATCAAGAGATATTCGTGCCCTTTCGCCGGTTGCAAGAGGAACAAGGATCACAGAAAGTTTCAGCCTCTTAAAACCATCTTGTGTGTCAAGAATCATTACAGGAGAACCCACTGTGACAAGAGCTACACTTGCAGCAGATGCAACACTAAGAAATTCTCGGTCATGGCCGATCTCAAGACTCACGAGAAACATTGCGGTAAAGATAAATGGCTTTGCTCATGCGGCACTACATTTTCGAGGAAAGATAAGCTGTTTGGTCATATAGCTCTGTTCCAGGGACACACTCCGGCAATCCCCTTGGATGACACTAAAGGGTCCACGGGGACATGTGATCCGGGCGATGGCAGTGAAGTCATGAATAAGGTTGGAAGCATGAATATGTTCAACTTTTCGTCGAGTGTGGATGTTAAAGGGAGCATGGACGATCCTGCCGGTTGTTTCTCACCGTTTAACTTCGAGACATGTAATTTCGGTGGGTTTCATGAGTTCCCTCGACCACCATTCGACGATTCAGAGAGTTCATTGGCATTTCTCCTTTCAGGGTCTTGTGGCTACACTAACAAGAGTGGAGAATAATAATAATGTTGGGAGGTCTTGGCTAATGTTTCTGGACTAGATTGTACTCTTCTTTCTTTGAATTAGGGAGAGGTAGTTTGTGTTTAGATTTGTATGGTAAGGCAGCCTTATGTACTTATTTGTTTAAATAAATGCTAATTCAAATGAACAGACTGCTAATATCCGAATTCGAAAATCCAACTCGATCAACTCTAATCTAAATCCGACTCAATTCAATTTGACTATAAAAATCAATAATCGAATCCATCCGATCAGAACCTAGATTGATTCAAACCCAAATCAACTTGAGCAAGTAATTGAAGACAACCCGGACCTGAAGTAATCAGAATTCGAAATGATCTAAACTTATAATGGTTCAAACCAGGAAAAGAAAAATACAAGTGACCCAAACCTAGAACAATTTGAAGTTGAAATGTCTCTATTGGTGTTAAAACTACCTCCTCTGAATAGGTATGTTTTGGCTGCATGAACCGGCCGAGCTAAACTCCGGCTTCTAATCGGCTTTCTGCCATCTCTTTCTCATCTTCTTTCTCAGTCCTAATTTTCCTTTTGCAGTTGATAAATGCACATGCTATTGAACTAGGAGAGGGCAGCAATGCAGCACCAGGCAATTTCAGTCCTGCTTGTTGTGGGAAAGCCTTGCACGGTGTCTGAGTTCGGCCTTTTTCCAACGAACTATTAGGTAACACATGCAAAACAGAGTGTTTATCTGCAGAAAACAGCACAAGTGGAGGTTTAGAGAAAGGGGAGAAAAGTTTTCAAAAAGGAGGGCAAATGATGAGTTCCTCACTGACCAAGATGACGATGGCAATGGTGAGAAGAGGCCCGGACCAGAGCACCGATAAGAAAAGTCCACTTGGATCAAAATAGTTCTGGGTTGCAAATTTCTTCCAGTTGTTACCAAGTAATCTATTCAGTGACTCAGCAAAATATACACCAAGCACTACAAAGCATCATCAAGCAAATAAGTTGGAACTTAGAATTGCAAAGTATATTCGAAATAAATAGAAACCGAAATTGTTTTCAGAATGCATGGATGTTATGCAAAGCATTTAACACAGTACTGGATAAATTGATAGAAAGTAAACAGTAGAGATGTCTTCTTATGCATATGTGCCTTTGGATCCAGTTCACTGTTTTGGAATGCTTGATGACATAGACAAGTTTAACACCAAGTTACTGCTGGTTACTCAGGTAAGTTGTTTTAGTAAGATTCGTCTAACAAAATTTCTAACTGCAACAAAAGTAAATACATGAGTAACACTTGTAGCCCATAAATGGCCGTAAACTCGTATAAAGACTTCAACCATTTTCTCTTGTGACCCCTTCAATGGCAAGATGACCCCTTTTAGGCTTAAAACGAATTCCGAAATTGTCAGTCCTATTTCTTTGATTCCTTGCTTGAAGCAAAGACCCCGATAACCCAGGGAATAATTAGAGGTTAACTTGTAAGGAAGATTTGCTGCTTTATGTTCCATATCTACATGGCTGACTATCATGGTTACAGGGCTTGGGACTGGGGGATGGGAGCAGAGCAAGGAAATATACATGCCCACACATATGAAGATGAACATGGGTTCTTTAACTTGTCAAGTCAACTACTATTAAAATTTGGAATCAGTAAGAGCTCTTTCAGGTAAATGCCATCCATTTGATTGATACCTTCTCAAAGACTAGGCTTCTATCCCCAAATCACCTACTTGGCATGCAGCAAATTGATGAAATTCCTATGATGTGAAATAGGAAACCTATAATTTCTAGGCCAGCTGTAGAATGAGACAACTATACTTTGCTTCACAATCTATCTGTTTCTACTTACTCTTTCCTTATTTCTGTGTTTCAATCACTGGATATATATCTGCAAGTTATCACTTTGTCCATCTAATATGAAATATATGTATCAAATATATGCATCGGCATGTATATCGTTCTCACATCTGGAATTTCAGATTACATGCCTACATATTACCTTCAGATGGAAGACAAAAAGAGTAATTAAGAAATCAGTATTAATCAGGAATTTTAAATAACCATGGTTTAAAGAAATATTGTTAAGGGGAGAAGGCATAACTTGTGAAAGCTGTTCAATTCTATTCAATGTCCTAGAATCTCTACCACCTGATTTAAGATTAATTACAAACTACTGGGCCAACCATTATCAGACTGTAAGTAATTATGATATATTAGAGTGCAATCGTATATATATGTCATTAATCATTCAACCACAAGAAGGCAGCTTAATTATGAAGCTTCAACTTTGAATAAAGCAAGTAATCAATATGATTAGCAACAATTACTACAATAAACAAGGAAAGATCTTAGTCGAAACACTCGGATACGTGCAATGATTATCGATAACACAAAATCAACGAACTTACATGTCAGAAGGAACAGACACATCTGGAAATTAGTATTCTTCCTGGAGAAGATTGTTATTATCAGTAAGACAACATGGAATGCCAGTAAGGAAATCAACCATGGCTCCTGCAAAAAAAAGGTGGGGGGGGGGGGGGGGAGAAAAGTGAGTAAGAGAATTGTTCTCAACATAAGGACTATGCCTAAAAGTTTCAAATTAACACTGGCTAAATTCACAAACCATGCGCATCATCTTTGCTCAGAATTTCAGAAAACCACTTATCAGTATCAACATAAAGCTGAAACCGATCTAACTCGAGAAACTGCCTTTCCAACATGCAGATCAAGTATGAATTAAGCTAGGACATTATGACCAGAGATTATACTTGGGTTTTGCATTGTTCAAACCAACAATCTATGAATCCTTGTGCATCATGCAATCAGTATTCAATTAGCGGTCAGCTAGCTGTAGCAGCACCGTCCGAAACCGTTAATTTCGAAAAATAACTGTCCACAATGACTGAAATAAGGTCTGTTATGTTTGCAACCGCAGCTACCGAAAAGGTGACCGCAACTGCAATTTAAATCCCTCAGTATTATCACCCAATTACATGATTTAGGAAGAGGTCTGTTATGTTTGCAACCGCAGCTACCGAAAAGGTGACAGCAACTGCAATTTAAATCCCTCGGTATTATCACCCAATTACATGATTTTGTCTCTTCCTAAATATTCTTTTGAATCGGATTGTTGACGACAGAGTTTTCTTTCTCAGATTTTAGTCCTTTAATCGACACTAACACTCAGAAATTATAGTAACCAACATTAACACCTAGTGACATTCTCTTCGGTTATAGAGAAAAATGCAGGAGAGAACAATAAAAAAGAAAGAAAAAAAAGAACACGTTTTCACATGTTAAAAGCTTTGAGTTGAACCCTGCCCTCCGGGGATCTGAATTTCACCTCGAATTCTCAGGAACCAATCGAAAAAAAAAACAATAAAGAAAGGGAAAAGAGAGGAGGCGGACCTTCCAGTCGATAGCGTGGAAGAAACCGATGAAGTTATCGTACGCGGGTCGCATACCCGAACGGAGCTCCGACGATAGCTTCTGAACTAGATCCGCCATTAGTCCCATGTGCTCCTCCATAGCTGATCTCAGCTCTTCCATGACTTTTGATCAGATTCAGATCTCAAAAGCTCAAACAATATTACGTAAATCAAATGATCAGCAAATTGACAATGAGGTTGGTTGAATGGTTTATATGTCCTTTGCAGTTTCTCTCTCGATTTACGTGCAACAGTTGTAGAAGAGAGAAAGGATGAAGATGAAGAATTGCGAGTTTTTCTGGGTTTTATGTTGAATTTACAAAAATTTGCTTCATACTTTGTTTGGGATTAAAATTTGCTCCAAGTCCCTATACTTTTCGTACATTTAAAATTTAGTCCTATTGCTTTTGTTTTCAGAATTTTAGTTCCCTGTTTTTCCAAATTTAAAAATTAAAATCCAATTGTTAACATTCTTCTAAATTCAGTAATGTGATTTTGAAATTAAAAACAATACTAACTTTGCATTCATGAAACCAAAATAGTGATGTTGTGATGGACTTGAATTTAGCTAAAAAATTCTAACGAGATTAACAGTTGAACTTGGAGTTTCAAATCTGAAAAAGTAAAGATTAAATTACAAAAAGTAAAAGGGAGGGGACTAAATTATAAATATACAAAGAGTATAGAGGCTTGGAGCATATATTAACCTTTGTTTGGAGTACGCTTATGTCCTTAGGAAGCCGTGGAAACTATGCGCCAAATTTCAAGATCTTTGAAAGCAAGAGGAATGCGAGAGAAAATGAACTAATAAAAGTTTTTTTTTTCTTCCATTTAACCTAAACAATCGACTGAAAAGTACTAAACCGAATTATTAATGTTTTAAAGGGATTTTTTAGATGATGTTGTGTGAATTTTTATTTTATAAGGTAGAGTGGGTTGTTTTTATTTTACGAGCTAGAGACAATTAAAAGAATAAAATTTTCTTTTACTAATAGCGCCGCGTAACATCTTCTCCTTCAATTTGATACCTGCATCTTCCTCTTTTGTTTCTTAGTCGGTGATTGGCAACTAATTTTAATACTGATTGTCGGTCACCAGATCCATTGTTTTCATGTTTTTTATATATTAATAAAAAAATTTATCTTTGTGGCACTTGTTTTTCTGTTTTTGTGGCACGCTTTTTTGTTATTTTTGTGATTTGTTTCATCTGTCGTTTTTGGCATGATTTCAGCATACCTTAGCGTTCGTTTGGTGCTCTTACAGATATCTTCGCGGCACTAGTTTCTGATTTTGGTTCTGTCGGTGTTCATAGAAAGATAGATCCTCTCTCGGTTGATGGTTGTTTGCCGATGTAGTCAGACCTGGGTAGCGGAGCAATCTGCCTAATAGTTTGGTTCGCTCACCGCTCCTTTTTCACATCGTAAAACGTCTCGTTTGGATAGAAACAAGGAGATTCATGAAGACTTCTTAATTTTGTCGGTTTGCTAATATCTATGAAAATATTTTATTTTCTTTGTATCTTTGGGTTGTTTGAGATTTTGGTATACTATATCTTATTATTCTCTATTTTGGATGCTTTGTATTTGAAATATTTTTCATAATTATTAATAAAATGTGGTTGTCATCGTTAAAAAGAAAATAATACAAGTAAAAATTATGGCCTTTTTCTCATAACTTCTGAAAATCATCGAGAAAGGAAAACGATTTTATCTTTCGTACATGCATATAGTTGGTGTCTATGACAGACTGACGTAGTAGACTCCCCTAAAGTTGTTTGAATTTTATGGTGTTTTTTGAAAATCGTTTACACCTTCCGACGTCTTTCAGATTCAGTGTAGAAATATCTTTAAATTGTAAATAATTTTAAAACATCTCTATTTTATGAAATAAAAAATTCACAACAATATCTCTGTAAAATATTTGAAAACATTTTTTTCATATTGGTGTTTGTACCTCATTAAGTTCATAATCTTTAGCTTAAAGGATTTTTTTTTTCATTTTTATCATCACCAAGGGTTGTTAAAAAGGCTACATGAAGCTGTTGAGTGGTCTCGCAGAATTAGGAGACCCGAATTTAAATAAATTGTTTGTATGGTATATAAAGATGTAAATGAGACGAAATAGATCGCGAGCTATTTGAGTTTGACTCAGTTAAATTTTGGTCAATACTCGGCTCGATTAGGCTCGACTCGAGCTCAAACTCGGCTCGAGTTCTTAACGAGTTGAACCGAGCCGAGCTACTTAATACCCGACTCGAAAAGCTCGCCAGCTACTCGAAAATATTATAAACTATTTTTTAATTTTTAAAATTAAAGTGAACTATAATGTAGGTTGAGTGTTTTTAGTTGTTATGTTATGTTAGCTTAATTTTTAGTTTACCTTTCTTTATATTTTCATGTGTACTTTTTTTCATTTACTAGGATTATGGAGATTTTTTAACGAGTCACATGAAAATATTTGTTTTGTATGATTCTATCTACAATAAAATCATGCAATTTGATCGATATTATTATTATTATTATTATTATTATTATTATTATTATTATTATTATTATTATTATTATTATTATTATTACAAATATGATTGTAAAATGAAACGAGACAGATCGCGAGCTACTCGAGCTCGACTCGGTCAAAGCTCGATCAACACTCGACTCGATTGGACTCAACTCGAGCTCAGCTCGAATTCTTAACGAACCGAGTTGAGCTCAGCATACTCAAGCTCGAGTCAAACTCGAACTTGAATCGTATTCTTAAGAAATCGAGTCGAACTTAACATTATTTGAGGCCAACTCGACTCATTTACACCCCTAGTGATATGTGTACATTTTCGAAGAACTAATAATAAATAACATATTTGACCTCTCGATTAATTGATGTAATTTCTATTTTAATCCTTTTTAAACGGATATTTTACAGAGATATTACTATTGAAATAAAAATATTATAAAATTATTTTATGATATAGAGATTTTTTTTATCCCAAAACACAAATTCTGAAAAAGATAAGCAAGAAAGTAAACATAAAAGCAAAAAAGGAAAAGTAGCAAAGGAAATGCAAGAAAGAAAAGGCCGAAGCCTGGAGGAAAATGGATAGTTGGGCATGTGAAAAGCATGGACCCAAAAGAGTTTTAATTGTTTAACCCAAATAAATCCAGTCCATAACCTTTTGATACATTATTAATAGATCAAAATTACTTGAAACTGATAATAGCTGAAAATATTTTGAAAAAATGAAATAATTTTGAAGCAATTTTAATTTATTTACAGAAGCATAAAAATAATCTTATATGTAGTACCAATGCACTAAAAATATGAGTTTTTCGAGTTCCATTTTATATCATGCTTTATTTAAATTTTTTTTTATCCAACTTTAAAAAAATATGATTCAAGTGGAGTCAAATTTTACGTGTTAAGTTAAGTAAAAAATTAATTTTCCTGCATCGAGTCAATTTTTATTCATACATACTGTATGTAAATTACAAGTCCATACATTAAAAAGAACACACATCCAAAGAATCGGTGGTTACGTGACAAATTTTGGTTATTAAAGCAACAAAAAGCTATTTATTTATGACCAACAGTCGGTTATGAATGAATAAAAATTAAATTAGAAAAATAACCCCATAATAATCATATACAAACCTCGATTCGAATTAATGGACGAATAAATTAAATACTGGTAGTTATAAAAAAAAAACTATTTATGTAACATTCAGAAGACAAAGTTTATCCATACCACCGAAGCATAAAAATCAACTGAAATGAAGTGTTTGAGTCCAAGCAAATAGCTTGAAGTCAAAGCTTGTGAAATCACGGTGAATACTTTTTTTTAACTATGATATCTAAATTATTGGTTGATTAATTTAGATTAGATTTTGCCGATGTTTAATATGAGGACAATTTTTCTAATTCAGTTTTCATAATTTATAATGTCGATTGAAACATCATATCTTACTTAAAAAACCTAATACCTCATCACACTAATTCAACTGTCATAATTCAACTTTTGAGAGTGAATTTAAATTTTATTTGTGAGAGCCCCATGGAATTCAAACACAACCATATATATAGTAGAGTTCCACAAATACCAAACACTTACGGGTGGCAACAGCGCGGATCGGGGACGGTTTTGTATTCCCTACTCCGTCTCCAACACTTGCGGGTACAATTTTAGGGAATCCCCATTAAATATTTCGGGGATTTTTTCGTCCACATACCCATCCCTTACGGATCCCGCGATTTTTGGTTAATCCCCATACCCAAAAAATATAAATTAATTTATAAAACAAATACTCAACATTAAATCTCCAAAATTACAAACATAAAAGATAAATTTAGTTTTATCAAACAACAAACAAATAATTTCAAAACTATAAAACATGACTTAAATATTATCCGTTTGAAACATGACATCTTGAACTACCTTTAAAAGAAAATATGTGATTAATAATCTATAGTTTCAAATAATGGTATGTTTGTTCTAAAAGAAACTAGATTCGATAATTTTTCAATTATATAAATTACTTCTTCTAATTTTACTCGTACGATTTATGGTAAATTTCCGAAGTCACTGTTATTCTTGTTTTTAGAAACAATATGTTGTCTTTTCTTCTAACATTTGATCACTCAAAAATTAATAATTCCTAATATATAACTCGAAATCAATAATTGTTTGTTTTAAACAAATCTAGACTTTCGTGTGATTATATAAATATAATGCTCACTCCCTAATTTAACTTGTAGAATTTTTGGTGATTTTTCAAAGTCATTACTAAAACTTTTTTAAGAAATATGCTGCCAAATTTTTATGACCTTTCAACATTCAAATATTCATATAATTTATAATACATATCTAAATCAATCATCGTGTATTTTAAACAAAACTAGACTAAATCATGTTTACAACAATGCATAGATAACGTTCTAATTATTTGTATAGAATTTACAAAGAATTTTCAAACTTACTATAGCCAGCCATGCTCAGGTGAGAATAGATTTTTGATGAAACATATGTAAATTACCTTATGACCATCAAACTTCGTAAAATATCAGGATCCCTACGGATATTTTTGGGAATTCTTGCGAATATTTTTGGGGATCCCCATGGTGATTTATACGGGTACAGTTCGGTTATCCCTGTAACACCCGGGTTTAGGGGTCGGGTGAAAATAATAATTTAATATTATTTCGAGTCCGGTTTTATAATTAAAATAATCTTTGAGTCTCGTATTTTCAAACAAATGGTTTTATGTTGGGCTTATGTTAAATCAAGCCCAAAAAGTCATGGATGTCATGCTATTGGAATTTTCCCTTTTCATTAAGGGTAAATGGGTCTTTTGGGTTTAAAACAAAAGAATTAAAATACTAAAAATTCACTCATCTTCTCCCTCCCTCCATCAAACTCGCGACAAAAACCCCTCTCCCTCTTTGAGTACTATTCCATTCCATAGCTCACTCATTCTTGAAAATTTTTCAAAGGTAAGGTCGTTTTTGACTTGCTCTCATCATCCTCTACGAGTACATACCTTTATTTTCTATAAAACTCATGATTTTTGTATTTTGGGTGTTTTGAAATTTTGATTAAAAATGTCATTTTTAACATCTTTAACTTAGGTTTTTGATTTATTAATGTTATATGGGTTGTTTTAAATCTAAAGGGTCCAATGGGTATGATTTTTACAAGGTTTTGGGGTGTTTCCCGAAATGGGGTTTTGGGGAGGTTTTAAGTTGAGTTTTGGGGGTGTTTTAGGTGGAATTTTGAGGGCTGATGGGTAGGCTATATGTAAGTGTTGTTTTGGAGGCTTTAGGGAGTAATTTAAGGGTTGGAATCAATGGATTTAAGGTGTACTTAAGGGCTGCTCGGGATTATGGATTTTGGGTTGTTTTCAATGGAAAATTTGATGTCTTGTGCTTGGTATGTAATCTGGGTTGACTATTTTGGAATGTGGACTGATTTGGGATTGTTTAAATTGTGTTGGAATGTTTAGAAACGAGAAATTTGGTTGGTGAAGCTTCGGGGACAAATCCGGGAATTTCGGAGTCTTGAGCTTGGTCTTCGGTCTTCTCTTGGGTAACAACGCTGAGTAGAATTGTTGATTTTTGCATTGTGCTCGATATGGATCCTTTTGGGGTTTGGATGGGACCTTGAGGGGTCACCCAAACCCGAGTGTAAGCCTCTCTACTCCCATGTTGTTGTGATATGTTGAATGTTTATATGTTGTGATTATCAAGTGCATTTTAAGTTGTTAATGTGTAGTCGAGTTGAGTTCGTGCCTCACGTGATGGTGGTCTAAACTACGGTGATGTGTAGTCCCACCGGTAGTGACTAGTAGGATAGTACTTTGATGTGTAGTCTCATTGGAAATCTACTAGTCGAAACGGTGATGTGTAGTCCCACCGTACGTGTGTGTTGGTTGTGCTTGTGCAAACCATGTGTTGTTGTTGAGATAGACCTTTCGTGCATCCATTGTTTTCTTGCATATAAAACGTGTTTTGGAAAACTGGATGTTGTGGATTGTAGAGCCTCTCTCACTAAGCTAGTTGGCTTACGCTCTCTTTGTTTCCAACATATAGATCGTTAGAGTTCGGGAGGCAAGCGGGCGAGGGAGGAACTTTTGGAGTTCTCAAGCTAGTTCAAGTATGGTTTGCGTTTTGTAATAATGCCTAGACGATGGGGTATAGAGTTTGAGGAGTTGGTGTCAAACTCCTTAGGAGATTGTGTTTGAGCATGTTAAACTCATGGTTGTGTTATGCTTTTATTTCATGGATTGCGGTCTATGCTTATGATGTTGCTTATGTGAACATGCCTAAATGTGTATGTTGTTGGCCTATGTATGCCTTATGTTTCAATATCTAATGTATGGTGCCTTATGCTTGCTAAGTATGCTCCTTTTATGTGGAATTGCATGAAGTCTTGAGTTGTATGATTTTCGTTAGATTCAATGCCTCGCATGCTAAATCCCGGTTGTAGTTTTGATGTATATATGTTTGTATGAGCTTAGGGGAGTCTAAAAATGCATCTAGAGTTGTGTTTGAGGTCACCAAGTTGAAATTGGTGGATTTGCAGATCAGGGCGTATCGATACGCCTAAGGGCCGTATCGATACGGCCTTGCTCAAATGACACGATTTCTGCCTGGCGTATCGATACCCTGGGGGTATCGATACCCTCCAAAGTTACTGGAATTTTGTGAAATGGGTGAGTGTAGGGCGTACCGATACGGGTTTTACGCGTATCGATACGACCCTATTTCGTTGACCTATAAGGGTTGACCGAGAAGGGTGTATCGATACGCTCAAGGGCTGTATCGATACGGTCTTCCCGGAGTTGACTCTTTGGGTTGACCTGGTCAGGGCGTATCGATACTAGGGGTGAGCAAAACTCGAATCGACTCGAAAAAACCGAATAACTCGGCTCGACTCGAGGCAAAAATACTCGACTCGTTTTGACTCGACTCGAAATTTTATAAACTCGAATAACTCGAAAAAATTTCAAATAAAGTTTGAGTTGTGAAATGGAAATTCGAATAACTCGAATAACTCGAAATTTTTAGTAATTAGTGGATTTATTTTTAAGTTCGAGACAAGTCTCTCTATTTTTTATGATATATACATATTGATATATAAAAATATGAAGAAATATTGTCACATGTGAAAAAATATATATGTGCATATATTAATTGTAGTGACAGGAATTTTCTTTGTATGTGATTTTCAGATCAAGGACATTGTATTGAAAGCATCAGGAGCTTATAAAAACCGCAAGCCCTGTTCTGGTTCATCAAACCATAGCCGGAACTATGCTGACTCTGATGCTGCCTCTGACTCAGCAAGTTTCCATTTTCTGCTAGTTTTTTCCCCTTTTCTGTTCTCACGTTTTAAAACTGAAAGTAACCCTAAATTCTTAAAATTGAAAATCCTAGCTTTGCATCGGGGATAAAATCCTCAAAAGCGATAATAGTCCAAAAAGATAAATTGAACAAGAATTCTCCCCGTTGTATTATATGATTTTGTAGTTCAATAAGTTTAAATTTTATGGTCTTATCTCATTTCGAGAATTTTATTAATAACATTTATCGATTGAGCTAAAATAAAGTCGTTTAAAATTAGAATGAATTTGTACCATAATATTATAAATAATTACAACTAAGTTCGAATAGAAACTCGAATAACTCGACTCGAATTTCTTCAACTCGACTCGACTCGAAAAAATTTTGAATGAAAGTTTGAATGATAAAATTAGACTCGTCAACTCGAATAACTCGAAATTTTTTGACTCGACTCGACTCGATTCATTCGAACGCTCAGCCCTAATCGATACCCCTGGTTAGGGTACCGATACGGTCTGCCCTGTAAGCTTAAAAATGGACTAGTTATGTATGTTCGTGGTTCGAAGGTGATTTTCCTTTGGGTGATTTCCGCTGTCGTAATTCACTTAGGACTTAATGTTCCTCTAGACAAGATTAAAATGAAAAAAATATAGGGTCGCCAACCGAGGGGGAACCTTAACGGGTTTCGCTTCGGTTTTCCCCGTGTGGCCCACTCGGACCGGTCATCCGGCCAGACCGGGACGAGGGGATTACAATCCCCACGGTTCGGATATAGCAATCCCCGTCTCCATCCCCATTTGAGCTCCGGTTATAAAACTTTTCCCATCCCCGTCCACATGGGTAAGGATTTCGGTTATTCCCCACACAATTGCCACCCCTACAAACACTACCTCTTCAAAGGGGAAAAAATAATAAAAGAGAACCTTGATTGTTTCGTATATTGTTGCATTCTTACCAACCAGAAGTTCGAACAGAGACTGACTATAATTAAAGAATTCATAATGCTAAAAATATATCCTTAAAGTTTAATTGAGAAGTTATTTTGTTTCGTATCTTTTAAAAATAATTTTTTTAATATTTAAGTCCGTTTTACGATTTATGTTTGGGGTACGAGACTGCCTCTCTAAGATTTAAACTTGTGTTCTCTCTTTAATAGTACAATGTGCCTTACCAATGCACTTAACAGTTATTAGCATCTTTAAAAAATATTCTAACACTTAATGTTTTATTTTGGTCAAAATGACCCCTTAGTGGATGAAAATTGTTAGTTAAGAAACATTAAATAACTTAGACGTGATAAACCTACATGGTAGTGCACATTAACATAGTAGCGTGTCATATAGACGAATGTCTTAACTTTATAAGAAGAAACATCAGTCAAAAAATAAGTTTATAAAATGTATAAAATATAAAATTATTTTTTCTGATGATGTGTTATCCTGTCAAGTTTATCGTCAGTTGAGTTACAATTTTCATCAACGAAAGGACTGTTTTGACCCAAAATAAAACGTCGAGAGTTAAAGTATTTCAAAAAAAAAAGAATAAGAATCAAAATAACTATTTAATCGAACTTTAAGCCCATTTTTTAACATTATGCCATTTTGTGAAACATCATCTCTTCGTAGAAAATAATAAAGGTTTAACTATAAAATAAGTGCTCAAATTATGTCCCATTTTTTACAATTGGTGCTTAAAGTATTTTTCTTGCTGAAATAGGTGCTTAAAATTTTGTTTTTAGCTGAAATAAGTACCTAAAGTATTTTTTAGCTGAAATAAGTGTCTAAAGTTTTATTTTTTTTGTTGAAATATATGTCAAAGTAGGTGCTTCAGTTAACTTTAAAACAAGCTAAAAATAAAATTTTAGGCACCTATCTCAGCCAAAAAATAATTTAACTATCTATTTCAGCCAGAAATAAAACTTTAAACACCCATTTCAACCCAAAAATACTTCAAGTATTTATTACAAAGAAAAAATATTGTTTAAGAATTTATTTTATAGTTAAGCCTAATAAAAAACTGTGTGCAGCCAAAAATATAATTGAAGCTTTGTGGCAAAAGAACTACAACCTTTTTTTCAGCAGAAATCAGATCATAGGTTTCAAGCAATAATGCATCATCATAGGCATCATAAAGGTAACTCCATTTTTAGAAGCAGTTATGTCAGCCTTTCTAGCATCTGTCAGAATGAGGATATTATGCAACATATCAAGTGGTATCATTATATATTGTCCTTAATTGGGTTAATTATTTTTTTTTTCTTTTCGAATGCGTTGATATTTTTATTATTCGATTCAACAGACGTGGATTAATTTTGATTTTGAGAAAGTATGAAAGAAAGCAAACATAATTCAATAGTTTATTCTTTACGAAAATATGGAGAGATGAAGATGAAATGAGATTGTGATTGGACTTGTTTAAGGCCTACACTAGATGTTGTCCTTAATCATATTTTACAAGATCTTAAAATTTAATAAGAATTTTTGTGGAGTCATGGATCGAGAAGAGTGAGAATCGATGAATACTTAATTTCAGAAGGTGTAGTATGAATCCATATTTCTTGTTCTACCTTTCTTATTTATTTTATCTAATTGTTAAAAAAAACTAAAATAAGAAGGGGCAAGAGGAGCCAATGAATACTCAATTTTAAAGGGTATAGTAGTCTAGATTCAACAAGCACTTCTTTCGAGCCAAAAAAAATATAAAGAGCGAGAATCAGCAAATACTTAACTTCATAAGATAAATTTATTTATTTTTTTCATTATGAAATAAAAAAAACAAAAAGAACCAATAAATACACAATTTCGAAAAATATAATAGTCTAGAAGGAGAGAAACAAAGAGCTAGAAAATGAATTTTCCATAAGACCCAAATGAAGACTGAGGTTACATATTACTCAGACCAGTCATAGATATTTTCGGAATTCTGAGCGAAAACTTAAAAATAGGTCCATATAAAATAAAAATATGTTTTATTATTTTAAATAATTAATTTAATTTTTCATTGATAAATTATAAAAAACATGATTAAAATTTATCAAATATATTATTTTTATTGTTTTGTTAATAAAACACCTTAAACACGACTAAAACAATAAGTGACAACCACTAATTTATTAGATCATCACTTGAAAAATTTATAAAATTATAAAGGTAAAAGGTGAAATCCTGAGCATACACTCATGTTGCTCCCTTATCAGACACAGCATATGGCACTATAAGTACCATGTAAGCCTTGATATAGTAGAATAATTGAGACGGTGGGAATTTAAGTGTTACCAAAAAGAATAATATTAAAAATAATGATAAATCAAAATGAACGAAGCCTTTTAAACTCTTGGCCTAGATCCTATGCATGAAGATCATCTTCTACTTTATTCATACCCAAGGCAAGAATTTACACCAAAAACATGAAATTCTTTTAAAATATCTACAATAATTTCCAACTTCTCATTGTTCAAATGTCTCATATATAAAAACATAAGCTTAGATCAGAACCTCAACATCAAATTAAAAAGGATTTGTTTTCCCTCCAAACTTCCCTATATGTAAAAACATGGGGCTGAGCCATGACTGCATTGCATCAGAAGCAGATATTATGTTTGAAAAAGAAAAGAAAAAACTACACCAAGCAAATCATAAACTTAAAAAAAACATTGCAGCAGATGCATGCAAAAGGCCGCTGCTGAATACTGCAGATAACATGAGCTGCTTGCTTGATTTATTCATAATCGTCAATGGCCACCGCCCATTCCTGAAAGGGATACTTGTTTGGGTGGGTTCGGCAGCGCCAGAATTGCCAACACCGCACTGACAGCCGCCGCGATTGACCCCAACACAAAGGCTGGCAAGTTGCCTCCCCCGAATGCATCATCCAACGGCCCACTCACAACCGATATAAACATCTGCAGATTTTTACAGACAAATCCATCAGTTTTCGAGTTAAAGTACTTATAATCTTGCAACTCAGATATATAGACATGTTTCTCACCTGTGGGATAACTATAGACATGTTTAGAACTCCTAGAGAAAGACCTGCAGCCATATTTTCATTGAATCAGCGGGGACAAGATATGTATATGTATATGTATATGTATATGTATATGTATATGTATATGTAAGTTGGTAATACTTTACCTTGACCAGCACCGGAAGAAGAGCAATAGATGGATGCCAGAGCGAATGGAATACTGTATGTTACCTGCATAAAGACGAGAGTTGTCGTTATTGCTCAATTATTTTGACTAGCTTACCGTGTGATTCAAGCCAAAGCAACATAAAAATAGACCCCTTTGTCTTTGGCTATCATTTTCTAATCCACAAGGGTCAAACCGAGTGGATTCAGATATGGACATATGACGTTGAATCGTTTTCTTCAGCTGTGTCATGTCACTGACTCAGTGTCGTGTTTATAAATTAATATTGTCCTGAATTTAGTCAAGTCGGTCAGCATCTTAAGAGAATAATATCGTTACATAACCTAAACAAATGGGACCCTCTCGTTTTTTTGTTTAACTAAGAATACTTAAATATTGACAGATTAATCTAGACAAGTGCGACTTTCAGCCAATTTTGAGACGTAAAATTATAATTTAAAATTTTGATATTATTTTAAAATCTAACGTTCGTTCTTATTAAATTAACAAAACAATTAAGGGACGGAATCGTATCCTATACCATATAATAAATGCATTAAATACAAAACCGATTATGGTTAGAAACGAAAGAGAGAGAAGAAAGAGAAATGGACTAACCGCAAGTGGAATACCCAAAATTCCGAATACTGCCAACGCAGACCCTTGAACATTAGCTGGAGGATGGGGTAGCTCCGGCCCGGCGTGTTTCCGCCATGCCTCGGCCATCTTGGTAATCAACACCGTCGAGGCCAAGCAGGCACACAGGATGAAGTTCACGATCGCCCACACGCTCTTCACCCCACCAATCAACCGCCCCACGGGCTCCAACGCCAGCGAGGTTAGCCCCAAAACGATCGAGTTGATCATCAGCCCCAACGCCCCGGCACGCACGCCGTCGCCATAAATCTTGACTTCGTGCGCATTTCCTTTCACTTTCCCGCCGTAGACCTCGGTCCCCATCCAGTCTGTGTCGAACAGCAAGAACGGGAACCAGGCTATCCAGTTCAGGCAAGTTACGAGCAACAGTATCCACATTGGCTTCTTCAAGCTCTTGAAAGCCGACACGATCTCGCCGACAAACGGCGACGCCTGCTTCGTCTCGTCGTCGTCGACTTGCTTCGTGAACGGAGATTCCTTCACGGTTGTCACGGCGGTCACCGTGACTAAGATGAGGAGTACGATATCGATTGTGAAGCATGATTTGAGGTTAGCACAGTACATGTCGCAGGCGGTTGTTTTCGTGAAGGGGAAGATCTTGTAAAGGTGGGAGTAAGAACCAGCGGCGTAGCCTAACACGTTGCCGACCGCCATGAAAAACGAGAACCAACCATTGGCCGTCCTCATTTTTTTGTGGTCGTTAGCCGATAAGTCGGCGAGTAGAGCTCGACACGGACCCTGCAACATGTTGTTAGCGACGTCGAGGATCCAAAACCCGACGACGAAAACAGCGACGGCTCTCGGTTTGGTCGATTTCTCCAAGGAATCACCTGCATGGTGGCCTATGTCTTTAGCGAAACCGATGAGGAAGACGGCGATGGAGACCGAGAGGGCTCCTGCAACGATAAAGGGTCGGCGGCGACCGAACCGAGAGGTGCAACGGTCACTGTTGTAACCCACGATGGGTTGAACGAGGAGACCGGAGATGGGACCGCAGAGCCATATGAAAGCCGCCCATGTATGGGGGACGCCGAGGGTCTGGACGTATGGGGTTAAAAGAGACAGCTGCAGAGCCCAGCCGAACTGGATGCCGGCGGCAATGGAGGCGACGGTGATGATTTTCCTAATAGAGCTTGGAGATGGCGGGTTGATGACTCCGTTTTCCATTTTAGATGCCGATGTGTTTTATCTGTAAAACTAAACTGCTTTGTGTTAGTAACAATGTAACATACACACATATATATATACATATATATGAAAACATAAATTCTTGTCTCTATCACATGATTTTCATGTCGGCAGTGGCGGAAGGCAGAAGGTGGAAGAGATTTGTGGGCCATGCATCCAATATTTTTAAATAAATTAAGAAAATAACAAAACTATTCAATATAATTGTTCATAAAATTTAATGTTTTAAATTACCTCTCAATGCATAATATTAAATTCTGATTAAACATGAGCGTATGGTTAATTTAAATCAACTCTCAATGATGGATTAGTTTTCAGCGAACTTGCGAGGGAACGGTTTACAGTTGACAGTTTCCAATGGTCGGCTCTCTTTGCGATTGTTTGCTGGAAGTTGTGGGACTGGCGTAACAAACTTTTTTTATACCGAATTTATTAAAAAAGAGGGTTTAACTATAGCTTGCTGTAAGTACTTTGGTCTAGTTAATGATGCTAATTTAAGAGTGCCAAACATTGTACCCATTGTCTCTGGTTCAGTTAGGAGGCCTGCTAAATGGATGTTGCCGTCGGATGGGTGGGTGAAGCTGAACGTAGATGGTGTTGTGAATCTGAGGACGGAGGATGCTGCAGTAGGGGGCGTCATTCGTGACAGTGAAAGCAAGTGGCTTTTTGATTTTGCACGGAATATTGAGAAGTGCTCGTCGTTCAATGCGGAACTTTGGGCTGTGGTCGATGGGCTACGGCATGCTTGGAGGTTAGGTTATCATCGAATCTTGGTTGAATCCAATTGTAAGGAGGTTATCACTAGAATTAAGGAGTTTGCGCCGTCGACGACCAGGCATGGTCTCTTTGTGGTTGTTCATAGATGCTTATGAGGGAATGAGAGGTTGCTTTTATGCACGTTGCTCGCAGTGCTAACACAATTGCGGATGGTCTTGCGGTCGCTTTGCGTGGAGCTCCGTTAGAGTGCTGAATATTGGACGAGACCCCGCGATGGCTGCTGCCGACTGTGTTGAAGGATGCTGTTGACGCGGAGTTTCCCTTTGATGGAGGCTAAGTGCTTGGGGTGTTGTTTTAGTGTGGGGCTTTTGTGGTTGTGATTGGATTTGTTGGTTTTGTTACCGTTTGTTTTTTTGTGATTTCTCGTTTGTAAATAATATCATATGCACTCTTTTTCCTCCACCTAGGCTCAGGGATGTTTTTTTAACGAGACATATGATATTATTCTTGTTCTCTTTTCAATCAAAAAAAAAATTCTGTCGTCGCATGTGGATGAGCAAAATTTGGCTCGAATAAAAAAAATTAATTTTTTACTAACTCAATTTAACTTGAATTATAATTTTATAAATTCGGCTCCAATCTAAACGACTTTTTATAACCATATACAATATAGATATGTATTTCTTTATATATATATATATATATATATTCAATACATATATGGTGCAAATAAAAAGTTTTCACAAGCGCTTCAATTTTAGGGTTTATGGTTACAATTTAAGGTGTATAGATTTAGAATTTAGGGGTTGTGGTTAGGATTAGAATTTAGGGTTTAAAATAATATGATTAAGGTTTTAGGTTCTAATCTATAAATCCTAAATTCTAACCCAAAACCATCAATTGTAAACCACTAAACTTAAACCTCTAATCTCTAAACCCTAAAATCCAATGCTAAACCTTGTGTATGGAATAATTACTCATATATATATCAGACAAAATTGTGAGACTCGACTTGAACTTGAAAATTAATTCACTAGTTACTAAAAAAATGAGTTATTCAAATTTCCATTTTATATCTACAATTATATTTGAACAGAAACTTGAACAACTCAACTCGACTTGATTCGAATTTTATAAACTTGACTCAAAAAATTTTCAAATAAAATTTGAGTTATATAGTAAGACTCGTAAACTCGATTAACTCAAAAAATTTTACTTAAAAATCAACGTGACTTGATGAAATGTTCACCCCTAAATGGATGATATAAAAACTAATATATTATTTCATATTTATATGAAGTTAGACTTTAATTACAAATTAAATTATTGGATTTTAACAACAAAGGTTCACGTGGATAAAATGGTGAGAGACCCAAACCGACCATGGAACACTTTCCAAGCGTGTGTGAAAAGTGAAGATAACATGTTTGAATTCCCTGTCCTAATGATTCGTCATTTATCCATTTCGGATCAAACTTTCTCTTTTAATTATTCTTGGACACGTCAAGCTTATGCTAAAGTTCCATATTCCTCCTATTTTCTATTTCACTCATCATCATTATGGTCTCACTAAATGATTAACACTCGAAAAATACTTTATCCATTACATAAATCATCAAATATAAAATAAAAATAAAGGGTAAACTACATTAATATCATTAAACTATATTGAAATGGTCCTTTTGGTTATTAAACTTTTAGAAGTTACAAAATCATCATTATACATTTGAATCAGTTATAAAATGGTATCTAGTGGTGATGATTTTCTCATAAAATTTTGATAACTTTGGATGATCATTTTATAATTTTTGAAAATTCAGTAGTGAAAAAAATTGTTTTAACATAATTTTTTTTGGTCCTGAAGGGGGAGAGATTGTCATGGATCAAACCTGAAGCCTAATGTAAACTAGGACTAAATCGATGTCTTTTGACAAGAATACATCATATGCTTGGTCGACTCATTTCAGTATAATTTAGCGACTATTTATATATTTTACTAAAAAATAAAAAATAAACATTAAAATTTGTTCTTATATACTTGAAATAATAAGTTATGGGATAATAAAGTATATTTTTGGTTTTATGCACACATATATAAGGTTAATTGTTAGTATATGAGTATTGCTTAACAAACCTTAATTAATCATATTAAAAGTTGAAAAGATTTTTTTTAATGAAAATGCTCAAGAGAATATAAAAAAATATTATGATTTGACATAGATGTCTTCAAGAGTTTGTATCATTTGATTTCTTCCTACTTGAAGTAGAGTTTACCTAAATTTACTGCCATTTATTTGTATTGTGTTCCTTTTATTTTATATTACAATTAGAAGTGAAGTAAAAAAATTCCTATAAAAGATTCGAGATAAAAATTATATCAAAATGGGAGTTCCGATGAACTACTTTAATCATGGTTTATTTTAGATCTTAAATTTAATCTCGAATAATCTCTTTTCTTTTTCTTTATAAAAAACATATTAGAAAATTTTTAACATATTTATTTATGTACATGTCTTTAAATATTATGCTATTTAATTAAAAGCATAAATTTTATTTAGTTTGATTAAAATTTTAGTAAATATTAAACATTTTAATAATGTAATGACATAGAAATGTATATTAGCTATGGAATTGTTGGATTGGAGGTTGGCTCTTAGTGCAGCCACCCACACCTTATCAGACTAATTCATGGGTACTTTCTATTTCGAATTGATTATGTATAGTTTTAGTTTTAAAATTTGTCACCCCGAACTTAAAGAGTATCTTGAGAATGTCTCAATGAATAAAAATACAGTCAGTAAATTGTGTTTAGCTTATCGTGATTTACCTCGTATGTCGAGTTATTGTGTGTAGTTCACTCAGGCATGCGAGGCTAATTCTCTACAAATTCATTAATTTCTCCCCAAACTCTCCATTTGGTCCTCCAACTTCGCCAATTCGGTCCTATAAGTCTCCAAACCCTTTGATTGAGTCCTCGTAACCAGAGGCGGACCTCAATAAGAGTCAGAGGGAGCCCTAGCTCCCCCAAGATTTGGTATAATTATTATTTGGTTCCTTAAGATTTTTAAATATTTTAAATGGGCTTCTTAAAAAAATTTAAAATTTAAAATTCTTATTCAATATTAATTTTTAAAATATTTTTAATTAAATCCTCTTTTATTTTTTTTAAAAAAGTTCTCATTTAGTCTCAATATTTTGAAAAATTATAGTTTAAACTTCTAAAATTTTCAAAAATTTTAATTAACCCCTCAAATTGTTCTACCAAAATTCGCCCATGCTCCTAATTATATGTCCAAATCAACTGGAGTGAATCACATGCAACAACTCGATATACGAAGTAAGTTATAGTAAGTTAGGCAATATCTACAGACTATACATTTCTTAATCGAGACACACCCACGTCTCTCTTAAGGATCGTGAGGCAAAATCGTGAAACTAAAAAAAATCACACATGCACTGAAAAAGCAATCGGGAGACCCCTAAAAAATACACTATTTTATATGAAAAAAATCAAAAGGTAAAATAAAATAGTTAAAATTAGATATTCCCAAGAGATATTAATTAATATTCTGGTAAGAAGCATACAAAGTCAAAAAGTGTGTGACTATTAATATTTTCATAAACTCACCCTACAAGTTAATGTTTTAAAATTGACCTTCAGATACTATTAAAAATGACGTCAGGTTTATTTAATTAATTAATTGAACGCTCAATCCTCAAATCTAATTGGAGACGATTTATCTTAATAAAACTAATCATAAGTGCTGTATCTACTTGGTTTTTTTAAATATCAATTTATATATAATTTTTATTAAAATTCCAACATCAATATAATTAACCTTAAAAGAATAAAAATTAATATAATATTAAACCCAAATTATTCCATTCGGTTTCCACTACACTTCCACAATACCACAACTTTTCCAAATGGAAACTACTGCATGCTTTTTGCAAAAGTAAAATATACAGAATCAAGTTTAATTGATTTAGAAGGATGACACGTTATGTTTTTTGTTTTTTTAAGTAAAGTCGAGAATTTAAATTTTAATATTATAAATAAAATAAATTAGGTTTAAAGCATAAACAAAATTATATTGAGGGTGGGAGGAGCAATTGCACCCCTAATTTTGATGGATTAACTACATTTTAGGTCAGTGATAGTTCTGAAACTATTTCAATTAAGTCATTACTCCTCCCAAAACTAACTGGTATAATTTATTTTTAAGATCTTATCAATTTTAAAATTAATTAAATAGAACATTAACCTCAAAATTTTCTGGTTTAACTACCCAAAGTTTTATGATCCCGATCATTCTAAAGTTAATCATCTTGCCCCCTCATGATTCAATTCTGACTTCGTCCTTGATTTAAGGATTGACCCGATACAAGTTAATAAGTCAATGAATAGGATACCCATAATTATTAAAACTTAAAAATGAATAGTTTAAGATTAACCCAGAAATTTAATGAGTTAAACATTACCATAAAGAACCCTTTCTTGTTTCTCCACTTAACCATGATTTGAAAGGAAGAAAAAGCATATACATGAAACCGACAAGTACTTCGTAAACAATAGTATCAAATCCCAGGTTTCATGATCGCTTATATATACTCACATATATATTATTAAAAATGAACTTACCAGCCTGGTGTAATTTTGCTTGAAAATCCACCACTTTTCTTTCTTCAAAGCTCTCTCTTGTGGTAAAAGAAAAGGCTTAGGTTCTTGAGGTTTTTTGAGATGGAGGGGTTGCTGAGCTCAAAGGGTTAAGAACTAAGCTCTACAGCTTGGGTTCAGAATGCAGTGGAAGAGAGAATCACTATATCTATTTATATAGGCCTTTGTTTTCAATTATGTAGGTAAATTCTGTGTTTTTTTTATTAAAAATTTCCATGGGACTGTGAAATGAATAGTTCAATCATGCAAGCCGACTTATTATTATTATTACTATTACTATTATTATTATTATTATTATTATTATTATTATTATTATTATTATTATTATTATTATTATTATTATTTGGATGCAAAGAAAAAAATATGCTTCTTAGCATATATATTACCAAATATTTAGTATTATGGGTATCTATCATATCATTATAGGTAAGGACCAAGTTAGATTTAAACAATTGGAGGATCAAGTTGTTTAGTTTTAAAATTGATAAGGATCTAATAAACATTTAATCCAAAAATTAAGAAAAGTGAGGTTTAATTTGACAAATATTTAAGTTAACATAAATTAAAATTGTCATTACACAAAAAAAATACTAGGAATACAAATCTATCTCGTTTTCTTAATGACTTTGTCCTTGATTTAAACAATAAGATTCTTCTGGTAAGGAATTCTTTTTCTCTTCTTTTTATTGTACAAAAAGAAGAATATTTACAAAAATCATGTAGTAAAAGGAGATTCACAAGTCTTACATGTAAACATAAATAAAACTAAAGATAATGATCGAAAGGATATATATGATATGATTTAGTTATACAGTGTAATTTTTTTTAATTTTTATACATTTTTGGATTGTTGGATGAGCGAAACAAATGTATGAGATTAACAGTAAGTTATGTGAAGATTATCATTTGAAAAAAAAAAAGAGTAAAGAGTTAATCTCAGCCATTCATTTTTTCATCCAACGATCCAAAAAACGTGTAAAATTAAAAGTTTTATATTCTATGTAAGTGAATCATATCCATATATATATATATAATGGTTCAAGTATGAATTTTTTTTAATATGAGATTTTCGATAGCCAGTTAGATAAGTAAATGAAAATCGAAACACTCTTAAATATGATTTGTTTTCTTTTTCATTTAAAAGACTTGAACTGAGACTATACTTAAAAAACATCGAATTTTTTACCGGTTGATCAAACAAGTGTCGAGTTTTAATTAATTAGGAACCTTAGCCAAATTGGGTTTGGAAGACAAAGAAAAAAAATCTTACAAATTGGTTGGTTGTAATTGTTTTGTTTTTCAGATGTTCTTGTCCCATTCTATCATTCTTATTCCTTTTCTCTTCTATTTTTCCATTAATTGCAATAAAATTGGATTCTAGCTTTCACAAAGGAAATTTGAAAAAAGAAAGGAATAATTGTTCATTGGCAGTTAACAATTCATTTATCTTTTGATTTTTGTAATTATGTCACCAATTTTGGATAATAAATGGAAGACAAACCAGCCATGTCCATATAACATATCCATTGTCTGTCTCTGTATGTTATGCCTTTCTTAGTGTGAAAGAGAAGGAATCTTGGTCTTGCTTTTTCAGTTGCATTTCCCCTCTTTTTACTCATATATTCTTAGTTGATTGCCGGATGGAGATTTTCATCCAATTATATCCACATATTTGTATTTGAATATGTATTCGAATATTCACGTATTTATGTTTAAATACACATCGAGTATGAATACAATCTAAGATTTAATCCATATATAATAAACTGATATAGGATGATGTTATAATTATCGAGAGGATAATAACAAAGAACAGACGATAACAAACAAAAAAGAAAATATACACTAAAATTTACGTAGAAAACTCAAATCGGGAAAAAAATCACATAAGAAGAGGAGAGGTTTTCACTATGTCGTATCGAAGACATTACAACTAATGGTTTTAACTATGATCCCCGATTATATATTTATAGGGGTATGTTGCTTGGTTACAAGGGAAATTTGCATAGAAAGTAATTATACTTAAATTGAGTTTTTTACTCTTCAACCTTTATCCAAAGGGTGAAGTAAAGTTCCACACAAATTGATTAGTTATGTTACCACTGTTTCTTTATGAATATTTGGGTCAACCCAAAATAAAATTTGGGTCATAACTCTAACGGATAAGATTCACAAATGGTCACTAAATTACAGTAAAATGGTCATTTTAGTCACCAACTTTCACATGTTACAAAATGGTCATTAAATTTTAATTTTTGTTGCAAAATGATCGTTGAACGTTTACCTATCATGGTAGTTAATATTTTTTATAATAGCATACTTAGTCTTTTATATTTACTCATTCAATCAATTGAGTCCTACTAAAAAATTCAATAAAATTAGTCTTCATTATTTACACATTCTATCAATTTGGTCCATTTTTAATTAGAGATAATTTAATAATTTTATTGAATTTCTAATTAAAAATAGGACTAGACTAATAGACTATGAAATAATAAGGGCTAATTTTATTGATTTTTTTCTTCAAATTAAGACTTAATTGTTTGAATGCATATATGAAAGATTGAATGCGTTATTAGTTATTACACAAAAAAATTTAATTACCACGTCGCACCTTTAACAGTAGTTAACACTCAACGCACACCCTTAACATACGTTAACAACTCAATTAACTATTTTGTAACAAAAACATAAGTTTAATAACTATTTTATAACATTTGAAAGTTTGATAGCCAAAATGAACATTTATACGTAATTCGGTGTTGGTTAAGTTTTACCATGTTTTTTTTATCACATAAGTTTTAACATGTTAGGTAAAGATAAAATTTTACAATCAAATTATGGTCTTTGTCCCTGTGTTATATTCAACTTGACAATTTAGTCAAGATACTTTTCTTATAATTTAGTCCTACTGTTTTTTGCCATTTGGTCATTTTATGATTGGAGGCATATGTATAAAGCTGAGAGAATAGAGTGGACCAAAAAGGAAATAAAGAGAGTTTGAGAAGACACCAGAAACAGGGTTCCACGTGGCTGAGCCAAACCACGCTCGCCACCCCGCATGCTGTGGCCTTTTCCACAACTAAATGAAGTGTTGACCAACCGTTTCCTATAAACCGCCAACACAATAAGCTAACCCCAAGTTTTCAAACCTACCATGCTTTGCTATGGAGTATGGACCACTCTCTTTTTCATCATCATATTATTCTTTCATCTTTCTGTGTTCGATAATCACTTTGTGTCGATAATTAATATCGGTAAAATAATTTTAAATGTTAAAAATTTTAAAAGTCTAATTAATTTTATAAAAAATTAAAGATTTAAATTAAAATTTTTAAAATTTTGAAAGCAAAACTCCTATAGCTCTCGTGATGGTTCGTCTCTGCTTTAATTACTAATTATATTTAGAATCAAGGATGGCCATGGTATGGTCAGGTTGAGTTTTTGACAGACTTGCATCTGACTTAAAATTAAAGTCTCCTCTTGAACTCAACTCGATATTTGGAGATATTTTACCCAACCTGAATTTTAAGATAAATTATTTCGCTCGCTCTGATATAAATAAAAAAATTATTTTTATTAGATAAAATAGAGAGACAATTGAAAAAATATTAACATTGGACAATATAACAATCGTCCTTAAATATATGAACATAAATCTATACTATTATTTCAGTTAGGGTCGAGTTAAATTTTTTTTATTATTTAAAAAAACTGACCTTATATGATCGGGTCAAAACTCGTCGAATTAAAGTTATCTAATCATCCCTGCTTGGGATTGAATCACGTCAAACTCCTACACTAGGGGCAAGTTCAACTACGTTATTTTCTCCATCTTTAAAACTCAAACTTGTAATTTTAAAAAAATATCATATTTTTTACCATTTCGACCAGACGCCAGTGATTTTCGTATATCATTCTTCCATCCATTTTTTCCATAAAGTCTTTTCATGGTAAGTATCAGAGACGAACACAAGACTTTATGTTAGGAGGCGAACTTATAAATTCTAAGGATTGTAAATTTATAAAATTTTAAGGGAATAAAAGTAGATTTTCATTAGAAAACACATACAAAATTTCTATAAATATTTTTTAATCACATATGAATTTTAAATTTTTAAAGGACAATCGTCTCCTCCAGCCCCTCGATCTATTCTAGGTAGGTATTTCTCTTGGGAGGAAAAGCAACACTTGGATGCCATGTGTTTAGATCCATTGCCATGAAACATTTGAAATAAAATTCTCTTGCCTGGCATGATTATCAAAGTGACGCAAAGCATATATCTTTTTTTTTTCTCTATTTTTAATGATATGATTGGAGCATCCATTCATGGCTGCCGGTTCTGAAATCACTTTCCCACTTTCTGGATTTCCTTTTACCTGCAGTTGTTGATCCGATGGGATGATGAGTTTTATGCTCCATTTGTTGGCCGGTTCTAATCATGCAAAATTCGCATTCCAATTATGACCACAAGGAATAACTAAAAGAGCTCCGAATTTAGACCACCCCTTTGCCTTGTCTTTTAAGATACATGTCTTATTTGGAACATACCTTATTCCTTGATATCTGTATTCCATGTATACTAGCTAAACGAGGTTTTGGTTTAATGTGAAAGTTGACGTTATAAAAACCTAAATTTTTATTTTTTTAAGTAGGCAGTTTTTGTGATAAAGAATAATGTTATATTTTTTGTGTAATTCGAATTTGAGCAGTGTAATCTGCAGGTGTACAAAAGGTACAACAAAACACACCAGTACATGAAAAATACTTGACGATTAGGTTTACCAAAAAATCTTAAACAGAAATTAAAAAAAAAACTAAAACATAAAAAGGAAAAGAAAAAACAAAAGCTTCCCCTAACTATGTCCTTCATCATCTATAGAAATCCATCAAACAGATCTCTTTGTTCTATCCAACTAGAAACTAAAGTAATGATGTGGGAGAGGCCATCAAACAATTCGTCATGTCTTTATTCAACTAGAAACTTAACTAATGATGTGAGGGGGGTCATCAACAAAATTAATTTTTCAAACTGCTCTACTAATTATTCTGAAATCATAGATAAACTGCCACAAAAGAAGGATATAACCATACGAGACCGCTAACCTTCCATAATCATAGACGTACATCGTGATGATCTCTAGACGTATGTCAAATTACCACAGATATAGATGAAAATTGTGTAATAAGACATACAAAAAACGTGTCACAGTACAAGGAAAAATGTATCACAAAGGTCGACAAAACAAAACGCAACAAGATATGTAAAAAGGAGGAATCTAAAATATAACAAGATGTGTAGGTATTATTTAAATATATTTGAGTTATTAGCTCGATCGTTTATTCGAATATAAAAAAAGAATAGAAAAATAGTATGATGGAGTCAAGTGGATCAAGGTCGATTGTGAATCCACCATGCTCGGTTTCTACTATATAGTGAAAAAGTGGATGGTGTTCATTTTAAAAGATACAAGTTCAAATCACTTTGTCTATAAGGTGTATGCTCATTATAAAAAGACTAAAACAATATATGAACATATACTACCTTGTAATCACCTTCAGACCATTCAAAAAAATGTTAAAAATTTGTGGTTGACGATGCATTGTTGTCTTAAAAGAGGACCAATTCTTTGTGATCTAGAAATTCTAAAATCATATTTCAAAAAAAATATTCTAAAACCAGTAAAATACTTATAATCGGATGGAATAAAAAATTAAGGTAAAATATATAAATAGTCTTTAAATTGGGTAAAATGATTTTTTGACACTGAAGTTTTAAAAATTATAAATTAATCATTTAATTTATTAAACTGTTACAAAATGATCACTGAACTTTATCAAACAATTATAAAATAGTCATTAAAACTTATCAAAATTTATCACTATGTTATAACGTATAGTGATAATTTTGAAACAATTTGATAAGTTTAATGACCGCATTGTAACATTTGAAACTTCAATGGCCAAAAGATCATTTTTACTTAGTTTAGTGCTAATTTGTGTACTTTACCCAGGAATTTAAATTAACCAACTATTCTATGGTATAACGAGATGAGGCGCCAGATCCTTCAACAATGTCAAATATTCAAATCCTAACGTTGTAAATAAAATAAATTGGATTAAAATGATTGCTATCATAATTAATCTGTATAATACCCAATCCATATTAATTGACTAATAAATTAGATACCAGAAATTATACTAAAAAATAAATTATAAACCTTTAGGATAAAAATATTTTTTTATTATTTTTTAAGTATAAAAATATCAAAAAATTCAATGACAATATAAATGATATCGATCTCTTTCAAGAAGAATATTTTCTTAAAAACCATTCTTTCTAAATAAAATTCTTTTAGGATTTGTTTGGCATGGACCATAAATGTGAATAAATTTTATTTTATAGATGCATTATTTGACAATTAGCGGATAGTTGATAGCGGATTACATTAGCTGATAGCAGATAACTGAAAAGCATTAGTTGATCTGACTAGCGGATTATATTAGCTGATTGTATAAAATTATTTGGTAAAATTAACTGATTGCTGATAATTGTTTAATTATTTGAACAAGCAAAATGATATACAAGGACATGATTATATTTGATACATGTTTGAACAATTTATTAGTTATTAACATTTTGTATCTATTAGTATTAATTAGATAATAAAAATTAATTCTTTTAATATAATTATTGTGCATATACGAGGATGTACATATTAATTTTTTATTTGTAAAATCATCTTTTTAATATAATTTTAATAATTATTAAATTTAGATGTCTAGATTAATTTCTTATTTATAAAATTATATTTTAAATATAATTTTATTAATTATTAAATTTATATGTATTTATTAATGTATATATTAATTTCTTATTTATGAAATTATTTTTTTTAAATTTTATTAGTTAATAAATTTATGTTATTTAGAGAATTTTTTTATAATTATCAAAGACAAAATAGTCTTTACAAGTCTTTTATCCAAACATCTAACTCAAAAAGCTCATTTTAGTAGTTTTTTTTCAAAATGAGAGGTTTCACTTCAATTCGTACTACAATCTTCTATGTACCAAACATTCAAATTAATAAATTTGATTGATCAAAACTCTTAAAAATACTTCAAACTTTTAATTTTAGCTTGAAAAGCTATTTACCGAACAATACTCATAAATATGAATTATTTGATCTAACTTCTAGATGGGATGATGTTGATATTCCTTATTTGCTTTCTCCCTTTAATTGATTCCATGTCTAATATTTCACATCTTGCATTAGACTAGTCACGTACCATACATAATTATTACATATGCATGACCTCATAAAAAGAGATATAGTTAATTGGAAGAAAAATTCTTTGGCCCTTTCGGTGTCCCTTTTTATGTCCCAGCATTAAAAAAAATTAAATTTTAAGCTATAACTCTAAATTTTAAATCTTAAATTTTATACCCTAAAAAATCACATCATACCCCAAGTTCCTTAAACCCTAACTATAAATCGTAAATTTCAAATTATAAACCTAATTTTTAATATGTGGCATAAATAAGAGCACAAAAAAGGAAGATAATTTTTAGTTATTGTGCTCTCAAATTATGACGAATTTTAAATTGCTCTTCAAAAATATTACATGTACTTTGATAAAAATCTAATATTATGTATAAAAATTAAAATATCTAATATAGTACTTATACTTTGAAAATTATCCACTGTGATACATATACTTTTAAAGTATTTAATGTGTATTTTTATTTTGATAAAATGTCTATTGTGATACATGTACTTTGATAAAATGGGTAATTTAAAATAATTTTATTATAAAATAAATGTCAAAATCATATATTTTTTAGGTGTCTAATTTTTTTTGTGTCGAAGTAAGAATCTAACGTTTCATTTTATTCTATTTAAGTTCAACATGTTAAAAATCGACGCCCAACGAATTGATAACAGATGACCTAATTTTTAGTTTCTTTTATTTAAAAAACATAAAATCCTTACTTAAAAAACCTTAAAATCCCAAAAATTTCAAAAAAATTTATAAATCTCAAAATCCCTAAGTTTATATGTTATTTTCACTAAATCAACCACCACTGCCCTCCCTTTTTGTCGTTGGACTCCAATTATCAAATATCACACTCTTTGTTGCTAAAAATGATGAATGTCGAACACTGAACCTCGAAAAATTCCAATCGAGCAACAAACGACAGACGAACCAACAACAAACAACGTCACGAATCTTGCAGCCAAAGGAGGAGACTTTATTACGACAATAACAACGACAACGTAACGATCAACAAAAATTTTTGAGATTTCAATTTAGAAATTTTCGGGTTTATAAATTTAGGGATATTATGAGAATTAAATAAAAACCTTAGCTAACTATTTTTTTTTCACACATATGAAACAAAAGAGAAGTATGATTTTTATGCTTGTTTTATGATAAAGTCGTTTAAAAAATCAACACTTCTTGTTAATTTTTTTTATATATTTCATATACTATAAGAACATACATAATATTTTCTTTATATATTTTTAAGAGAGATTTTTTTTATAATTTTTGACAAGTTTTGATATTTGTTTTTTTTAATAACATTTTAGGTTGATAGACAAAGTATTAGAATGTGCTTGTAAGTATCGAAATTTATAAAAAATCACGAAAAATCAACCTAAATTGTTATCTAAAAATTTTATATTATAAATTTTTAAATAATTTTTAAAACTTATCGCTTTTTAACCCCACCTTAGACCGGTCGCACCCAACTCACCCTTCACATACTAGAAAAAAAAAACAATGTGAAAACACACAAAAAAACCCAAAGCATGAGGTATGAGGATTATGACCAGAAGTTGTGGAAAAACGAAAACAAGTTAATGAGCAGACAAAAAAGATTACGTGGGACTGAACTGACTGACACGACAATGCACTTACATGTAGCACTAAGTAACATTCAAGTTAACCATTGACTTGTAATAACTGCACTAATTGTGAACATGAGCCCGACGCGTCACGATAATGGCACACTCAAATTGAACTGAAACAGTGTGTTATAAAAAAAATTGAATTAAAACATCAACGAGAGACTGAGTTAAAATTAAAAGTCAGAAATAAACAACATCGGCTAAAGTCAGAAGAAACGAAAAACACATAATTTATAAAAAGACTTTGGGAGCGCTCAATCATCGATAGGAGTATTGAAGCATAGAAGCCAACAAAGCTCTTCATCAACTGTATGACCGATTAGGAGCATCGAAACATAACATGTTAGGAGAAATGCCGTGAGACATCATCGCATGTTATCGTGAATATCTGGAGATGAATGGCCGATGGAAGGTCAAGAAAGAACAAAAGGCGACCCAAACATTCAGTCAACCGTCAATAAAAGAAGAAAATTCAACCACCACCAAAACAACCGAGCAACCAAATCGAGTCGAACGAACAAAACTTGCAAGCAAAGAACAAAACAGAAACAAAAACGAGGAGAAAGTAGAAAAGGAAAACTTAGGCCAATAACCCACCCTCCACTCGAAGCAAAACCGATCCCCATCATCAAGGAGGGTCCAATTTCTTCTTTACAGGAACGAACTCGGACTGAAACATGTCACCGGTAACCAAAGAGTGACAACATGACTGTTTAACTTTTTTAGTCTTTTCAAAGACGACATACACAACATGCATTACTGGTGCTCAAACCCGAGTCCCAAAGAATGATGAACATCTACCTTTACCACCAGGACACAAGAGGATGAGCTACTTATTTTTGAAGTAAAATACACTCTCATATATAATTTGAATAATTGGTTTCACTTCAAATAGATAAAATTAATACACATGTTCCAATTATCATTTAAATTTAACAATTAATTAAATTATATTAAAAAGACAATTTTATAAATAAAATATTCATATATACATCCTCCAAATATGCTTAGTAATGTTATATTAAAAAATAATTATTTTCATTTTTTTTGAAACGGAAATTAGGCCTCGTTAAAAACCCCCACTAGACCTATGTTGGGGGAAAAGAGTGCCTATTGATTTATTAATAATCGAAGAGAAATACACCAATACACCCAGGTCTGTTCGCAAAACCAGACCTCTAATCACACGACCTTCCCTGTATGATTCCATATTTACCTCTTAGAACCGACGAGCAAACAGAGTTACAACTAAATACAACAAACTATAAGAAAAAAAAACTCGTGAGTTCCTACGCAGCAGCCTCTGTTACATCGCTAGAGAGATCATTGAAGTTCACTACCAACAAATCATTAGCTCGGCTGATTCCTTCTTTCGCCAACGCATCGGCACCTTCGTTACATACTCTATTGATATAGACCAAGGACCATTTATGATGATGGATAGCCTCCCACAATTCCATAGCCAGATGCTTTAAACTGGTTGGGGCTTTGGAAGGGCAATTGATCATCTTTAAAGCTTCCGAACTATCCGAACATATAGTGATATGGCTATCCGCAAAAGCATTATTAAACTTACAGATATCACACGCTTCCTTGATCGCCATCATCTCCGTCGGCAGAACATCGAGGATGCCTAGTGACTTTGAGAATTGAATTATCAGTCTTCCCTTATCATTTCGAAGAATTCCTCCAATGCCTGCTTCGCCCGAAACGCTGCTCACCGCCCCGTCAACTTCAAATACGAAAGAATCCAGTCTTGACCTTACATTAACTGTCTGTATTGATCCCGAAGGTGAGTCAATAGCCCATAATGAAGGATTCGCTAAGAACATACTTTCAGAAATAAAGATTTTGGGCCAATTGCTTTGACACCAATGAAATGTTCTGATTTGCGCAGTGTCGAAAAGTAACTCCTCTGAACTCCGATTGTTGAAGATACTGTCATTACGAAATTTCCAGATAGTCCAGCAAAAGCTGAAGAAAGAAATGCACCAGATTATGTTGGCTTCTTTTTTTCGGACAACAATCATACCAAGCGTGTAGAACTTTGGCAGTAGAACCGGGAAAGGTGAATCGAATATTCCATTTTTCGCACCATTGCATCCAACACTTCCAGCTAACATGGCATGAGAAAAAGATATGATGTTCGGTTTCGTCCTTATTTTTACACAAAGGACACAGCTGATTGGCAACTACCTTTGAACCCCTTTTTACCAGATTTACCTTCGTCGCCAACCTCCCGCGCACCAATCTCCACATAAAGAATTGGACCTTCAGGGGGATGAATTTGTTCCAAACCAATTTCCATATATCCGAGGGAAACTTGTCCGCAGAAGACGCTAATACACAATAGCTTTTGGTGATGTACTGACCGCTGGTATCCCCCGCCCATCGTAGAGTATCATATTGGTAGGGACCGGCTGAGAATTTATTTAAAATTGCTAGAAACAGTTCCCAAATGTCCCATTCCCAGTCGAAAAGGATTCTACGAAGCGGGATCAACCATTTCCAACCTCGTTCCAGTTTGGACCCGAACTCAGCAACCTTACCGCTCTTCTTTAAAGACAGTGCAAACATTCTCGGAAATTGAGTATAAAGTGGTGAATCACCCGCCCAGCAATCAAACCAAAAATCAATAGAGAGCCCATCTCCCAGGACCGGACTTATGTTACTCATAAAAAGGTCAGTGGAATCCGACAATGGTTTAGAAATTGCCTTCCAAATCCAGGATAGTTTTTTTCGGATTGTGGGGGGGAGGGAGCACTGAGATGGAGTTGTTGAAGTATTTTGCGTTAATAACCCTCCGCCAAAGACTGTTCTGGTCAATGCTATATCGCCAAAGCCACTTACTAAGTAGCGCACTGTTTCTTGCTTTGATATCGATAATTCCAAGTCCCCCTACCTCCTTGGGAGAACACAACTCGTCCCACCGTACCCAATGGATAGTTTTCTCATCAACCTTACCCCATATGAACTTAGCAACCATTTTGTTCAGTTTGTTGCTGACTGACACTGGCATTTTAAAAGTGGATAAATAGTAGAGGGGGAGGCTAGACAATACTGATTTTACCAATACTAACCGGCCAGCTGCAGAGAGATTCGAACCCTTCCAACCCGATAAGTGATTCCTGAATTTTTCGACCACCGGATCCCACAGGGCTGTGTCGTTCTTAGAGGCACCCAACGGAAGGCCTAAATATTTCGTTGGAAGCTTCCCGAAAGAGCAGTTTATGGAATCAGCTAGCTCACTCAACAAGCAGGGGTTGACATTGATCCCAAAAAGCTCGGTCTTTTGCAAATTCAATTTAAGACCCGATACCGCCTCGAAGACTCTTAGAAGTCTTTTAATATTTATAATTTGTTCTTTTTCTGCTTCAGTGAAGACTATCAAGTCGTCGGCAAATTGCAGGTGCGAGATTTTAACTTCCCCGTTTCCTACCGACACGCCCCTAAACAGATTTTCATCAGTAGCTTTCACTAAGCAAACACTCAACGCTTCTGCAACTAAATTGAACAGAAAGGGAGACAGTGGGCATCCTTGCCGAAGACCTTTCTTAGTTCGAAAAAAGTTTGTAGGTGTGCCGTTTACCAGGACAGCCATAGACACTGTAGAAATACACGACTGGATCCACTTGCACCACCTTTGCCCGAAGCCCATCTTCCTCAACACCAAAAACAGAAATGGCCATTCGATTGAGTCATAAGCTTTCTTAAGATCTGCTTTAAATACCACTACCTGATCTCCTCTTCTTTTTGCCATGTCAACTATTTCATTAGCAACCAAGGAGCAGTCGATGATTTGACGTCCTTTTATGAAAGCGAACTGATTTTCGCTCACCAATTGACACATGTATGGAGCTAATCTGTTAGCAAGAACTTTTGCAAGGATTTTATAGATGCTCCCGACCAAGCTTATCGGTCTAAACCCATCCACCGAAACCGGATTCTTAATCTTTGGAATGAGTGCAATAAAAGAAGAATTCAGCTCTGAGGGGAATTGTCCGGTGCTATAAAAATCAGAGAATAACTTCATGATATGATCCTGAAGTATATCCAAGTATTTATTAAAAAATGATAAGTTGAAACCATCGGGACCCGGCGCCCTAGACCCATCCGCATTCTTAATAACCCCCCAAACTTCCTCTTTGCAAAAAGGCCTGTCGAGCCACTCCGCTGAAGATCCAGAAAGAGACTTGAAAGGGCAGTCCCACTTTCGGATATGCAGAATATTGCGATCTTGAAAACTTTGCTTAAAATGTTGTTCGAAAGAAGCAGAGATAGATGCCTGATCAGAACATATTTTTCCATTGAACTCGATCTGGTGGATTTGGTTGTTGATTTTCCGGTTCGACGCACACAGATGGAAAAACCGCGTGTTCTTATCCCCTTCCCGGAACCACTTCAACCTGGATTTTTGCAACCAATCGCGCTCTTCTTTCCTAAACAACTTCCACAGGAGATTCTTCAAATGAACTGCTTCAGCTAATATGGTTGAATCTGCCTTTTTATCCACTATTTGAGCTTCTACTACTTTCAGCCTGTTTTCCACAGAGGAAATAGAACTAACCAACTCTGGCTGCTTGGCTTTCGACCATTTTTTGGACTGAACTTTGCATGCCTTAAGCACCTCCCCTATGTCAAGATTCCCTATTAAAACTACAATCTTCTTTATCAGCTCCGAATACCCCTCCATTTCCCCCCAAGAATTAAACCATTTAAATGGTTTGGGGGAGTACTGTTTGCGTTCAACAACCAAGGAGATTGGGCAATGATCCGATAGGTTCCTTGCTAATACATTTTGTTGAATATCAGACCACAGTAATAGCAGATCAGGAGAAATACAAAAGCGGTCGATTCTGCTGGCTTGAGGAGGGGCCGACTTGCCAAACCACGTAAAATTACCTCCCGACATTGGAAGGTTGATCAAATTCAGCCTATTCATAAAATTACGAAGCTGCAAGGATGAACTCTTACTATAGAAAGAACCAACTTTTTCATCAGGACTCAGAATCGAATTAAGATCTCCCCCTAAGATAATTGCCCGGTCCAGATTTTCCAGAATATTGGCTAATTGGTCGAACCATTTCTTTCGATCCCCTTCACTGTTGGGTGCATATACATTTACAACAGTTACCTTCTTTTTCTAGGAGATTATTTCGCCTACCAAAATCAAAAACCGTTGTTCTGCTATCACCTTCTCCACATTGAGAAACTCCTTATCCCAAATCGAAATAATACCCCCCGATAGGCCCACCGCCTGGGACTCAGCGAAATCACCCGTCTTCGAACCCCATAGACATCGAAGCACATTGATGCGGTTCTTCTCCATCTTCGTCTCTTGAATTAGGACCAATTTAACCACCTTTTTGTAGCAAATCTTGCGAACTGCTCTTTGTTTCAACGGGTTGCATAACCCACGAATGTTCCATGAAATGAAATGGAAGTTCATCTAATATTGAGTTACAACGACAGATTAGGGCTTACCTCAAGAGAACCCTACTGCTTTGGTTTGTTATCCTCTTCCAAACTGTCGAATTTCGCCAATACCTCTGTTCTGGATTCCACAAAAGAGAAACCCAAGGCTTCAGCTACCTCGAGTGTTTTTTCAGCCTCATCCGCTGGCTCCCGTTCAAGACAATTCCGATCACCCACTCCCCCTTGCTGCTCTTCACCGATCTCTTGCATGCCCGGAGATGGAGTCGGATCGGGACTTCTGATAATGCAATTTTCGCGGGAAGAAACACCTTGCGCAACGGAACCGACTTTGCCCGCATGAGATCTAGAAGTAAGACCGGTATGGAATGGGTCATGGCAAAGTATAGCCCAACCCGTCTGATCCCAAGTGGGGTTGACTCCCCTACCCAAGGATATTAAATTATGGGCCTTTATAAGCCTAGGTCTGATGGTATAAAATCCAGTGGATTGATCATAAGAGGGGCCCGAGGAAGAGCTTTGGTCCGAAGCTTCTATCGAAGGCCCAAAGTTATTAATCACCGGAATGTCAAATAAGCCATATTTACATGGATCCTTCGCCTTCTCTGCTGCCGGCCCCACATTTGGTCTACTGACACTGTCTGACAGCCAATCATTTTGGCCGCTCTCCTGTATAGAGCCATCTATGGACTTTATGGGATTTTCATTATCCAAAATATTGGGAGATGGAATGTCGGTCGACTCATTTATTATACTGTCCCTGCAGTCGAAACGACCTTCTCCATGCTCACCGTCGAAAGACGTTGTCGGACTGCCAACTCTGGTTCCGTCAATCCAACACTTCTCATCCTCGAACGCCGATATCGAAATTCTTAGGTGGAATTTTTCGCCGTTGACTACCACCTTAGGGTTTACCGGAATATCCGACGCCGAGCTGACACCCACCAAAACTCTAGCCACGTCGAATCTGTTCCTTAATCTGGTGTCATCATCTAGTTTGATGAAAGTTCCCCACTGGTTTGCTATACCTTCGAAAACTTTTGGGAACCATGCATGGACAGGAAAACCTTCCAGGTTCATCCATACCTTTAACTTTCTTTCGCCTGAGAAGTTTGCTAGAGTGTCCAAATCATCAAACCATGATTGCATTAGATTCTGACGGAGTTCCCATAGAATCGGAACTTGTTCTGATTCGAGACATTGAATCACTGCGAAAAATCCGGACCACTCGCTCACTTTTACCTTAAAACCTTCTGACGTGAGGGCTTGTTGGATCATCTTTACATCATACATATTTTTAATTTGACCTACGAAACAGTTGTTGACCCAACTTTTCTCCTCCGTTGATAATGCAATGTTAAGATTGCGACAAACCTCCACAACCGACTCCTTCCGGGGTTCGGGGTTATCTCCATGACTGGAGTCTTTGGAAAATAGATTTCCAGTAAGGACGTCCTTGTAAGATCGATCCTTCGTCACCTGAAGATCCTTTAAACTACCAGGGACAAATCTGTTCACCGCCGGAGGGTTGTTATCCCGGTTACTCCGATGTGAGAGGGCACGACCAGTCTCCTCCCGGATGGAGATGTGAGCACCGTCAAGTTTACGCCCATTACCTTCAAGGATAGCTCTCTCCGCCTCTGATTTCTTGGCAAAACGCACAAAAGCAAATGTATAGTTAGAGAACCTTCTGCTCCGATGATAATAGCCGATGAAAACATGTCTGACGTCCTCATAAACGGAGAACGCTTCCTTAAGGGCCGACCAGTGGATTCTCTTGCTGATGTGGTTGACATAGACCGTGAAGCCACCTCTCACCGCTGAGTCCTTTGATGCGCCATTCTCGCCCCGCTTTCTTCCTCTGAACGCTCCGCTACCATGTACGCTCTTCCTCGCTCCGCCTCCGCCACTTACACCGCCGCCTCCGCTCGCTCCCCGAATGTTCCTCATCTCGCAAATCTTGTCTTGAAAAATCCTACATATAAATAATAATTATTTTCATAATCTAATATATATAGATATCAAATATGATAGCCAATAAATTATTCAAACAAATATTGAATATAATCATATCCTTATATGTCATTTTGCTTGTGCAAATAAGCTAACAATTATCAACTATCAGTTATTTTTATTAAAAAATTATACAACCATCCAATCAAATCAGCTAATGATTCACTATCAGCTATCCATTATATTTCAAATTATATATTTTTATTTTAGGTGTTTTTTTATTAAAGTAAGTGTTTAATGTTTAATTTCGCAAAATTTTAAAATCAATTCATTAATTGATGTAAAAAAGTGTCATCCAATGAAAGCTTGACATATGATTTATTTTTTAATTTTTGAAAATTTTTATAATATCTTTATTTTTTAAAAAACAACTCAAAATTATCATTAATAAAACCCCAAATAGGTGTCACAAACAACAAACACGATAAATAGAAGAAAGAAAAACTGGGTTTTGTGATTTTTTTATTATAAATTTTATTAATACATTTGGTCTTTCAAACTATTAGGGACAAAAAAATAAGTTAGGGTAAAACAATTTTGTGTTGATCTGACGCGAGATATGAATAAATCTAATTCATATATATTACGAGAGAACTTAAACAAAATATTTTTAAAGTAAATTGGAAAAAATTATATTAAAAATATTTTTAAGATAAAAATGGAAATATGTAGAATAATTTTTTGGCCCTCCAAATTTATCATTTTAGTCCTAAAATTTTTATTGTATATCTTTTCACCTTTAAATTTTTAGTTTATGTAAAATTGATCAAAACGTGATAAAGCAATAACGAACCATTAAACTAATGTCAGTTATTTTTATCCTTACTGAAATGTATTTTGTCCTTATCGAAATGATGACATCTATTGTTTTTGCCATTTTCTATCACGTCATCAATTTTCTAAATGTTAAAAATTCACCAATATCAATATTTTAGAAAGAAAAAAAAAAGCCTTAGCTTTTCTATTTAGGTCAATTTGACAAAAAAAATTAAGGTTTTAAAAAAATGTAATAAAAATTTAAGGAGTAAAATAACTACTAAACGGATGAAGTTGAGGGTAAAAAATATCATTCTACCATTAAAAATACTATGTCCAACAATATTTACTATTTTGCATTAGGTTCTCAATTGATCAAATTCCTTGACGAGGCGATATCAATGAAAATGATTTACCACAAAACTCCAATTAAGCAATATTAACAGAATATAATGATTTAAATAAATAATAAATTGATTTTTTTGGCCCTCCCAATGTGATTGCAAGAATAATTGCTTTAATCTATTTGATTACCTTTTTGCCTGCTTTTGTAAACAAAAAAAATATACTTTTAATAATTATTCTTAGGTCCTCATTAGTTTTAAAATTATGTATTTGCTTATTAGATTCTTTTCGATTTTAAAATTAGACAAATTAAATTATGATTTTTTTTAATTTTTTTATTCAAATACCTTTTAAATTCTCGTCAATTGTGAAATTAGACCTAACCTCTAATTTTTAAATTCTAATTTGATACCTTAACGATTAAATCCAAACTCGTCATTTTATTACCATTTATATTTGTCCCATGTTTGATTCCGATTTCATTCTTGTCCGTCTTAAGCTCAATATTTTGACGCCCAGAATAATAAGAATCCATTTCTACACGAAACTTCAATTTTTAGTACTATATTATAGTAGTGATATAGTCATAATTATTATATAGTAGAATCTGAGTAAAGTATGAGGTATATAAGATTTCTATGTCACTACAATAAGTATTATTAACCTCATACCCTAACAAATCGAGTAGAGTGAATTATAATATTTCATATAAAAAATTTTAGGATAAATTAAGTGAATCATCATTGAACTTTACTCTTAAACCTATTTTGGTCACTAAAGTTTCAAAACGTCAATTTATTCACTGAAGTTTAGACCTTGAATAGTTTCGGTCACTCCTCCGTTAGCTTTTTGACGACGTTCATTTACCGACGAACGAAGGAACTTTTCTAAAATTTGAACGGTAGAAAATTTTATCAGCACAAAAGAAACAACATACTAAAAAACGGGCTTCATCCGACATTGGAGAAGGGAGATCGACGAGAGAGAAACTAAAAGATTTTTGGTTGAGTTGTGAACTTCTGACACTTTTTGACAAAATGGAGGTTGAATTCAGACTCAGGAAGCTGAGACAAAGTGACTAGTAAAATTTGAGACCGAACGACCATCATCTATGACTGTTTAGGGTTTAAAAGTAACCAAAAACGTTCATTGTCTAAATTATAGTGACTAAAAACATTCAGTGTCTAAACTTCAATGAGTAAATTGAACGTTTTGAAACTTTAGTGACCAAAAGTTCAATGATAATTTACGTAATTTACCAAAATTCTATACTAGCTCCTTAAAAACACTATATACAACAAATAAAATGGAGTTAATTAATCCCCAATTTTGAATATAGCTTCGCCACTGCATTATAGAACATATTATTAATAAAATGATTTTTTTTTCGTTACCCATAACTAATTGATCTAGTGAGACTTTTATTTTTTGTTACCCGTTACCCGCAACCAATTAATCTAGTAAAACGAAATATTAGGAATCTATGATCATATTGTAAGAGACACAAATTTCGAGTTTATGGCAGAAGAAATTACTGTGAATCCCATTGTATGGAAGGGTGGGAGATAATGCCAAGAAAAGAAGAGCAGAGACTTGTAATTATTATGAAATGGTGAGATATTCTGTACACATAGAACTAGAGAGATAACTATTGGCTTGAAATCAGTTTAAATTCCCCTTTTAAACAAATACACTTTTCACATGTAAGATAAACAACAGCTTGTATCACTCCGCATCTGCTTCGGAAACTCGCCAAAAATATCGCCAACCGCAAACAGGAAAAATACAGCAGATGGACTTCTACACAAGCAAAAGTAAATGACCTCTTTGCCTATGAATCACAATTTCAACAAAATAGTTACAAACTTCGAAGTGTGTCAACTCGATCGATGACGTCCAATGCCTTGATACGATTGATATCAAAGTCGATGAAAGGAACCGATGACAGTCTCCGAATAGGGAAGGAGTCTTTCTTTGCTTCACTTGTTGGAGAATGGCTACTGCTTTTACTCAACCTATGGTGCTTGATTAACCTAGTTTTTGCAGTGTCCAATTCCTGGCTCTTACTTATTCCGGGTGTTTTGTTCCTCTTACTCACATCTCGAAGCATCTCTCGATCTTCGACTGTCAACATAGATGATGGGGACTGCTTCCGAGTCGATAGTTGAATCGTCTTCTGGTTCGGAGACCTAATTGGAGACTTAACAGGAGATCTGATTCCACCATTGCTGGCCCTTACTTGGGTAACAAGATGGTGGAGCCACACTACCAGATCAAGGATATAAGCTTCGGTTTTGTCCTTGTCTGCGTGGTGTAGTGTCTCGATTCTCAGCAAGTCAGTCTGGCCAGCAGGTTTACGGTTCATCTCAGACCTGATAATTTCAAAACAAAAACTGAGTAACAAAAATCATTAACATTTGAGGAAACAAAAGCCATCTAAATTCGGAAGTTACCCAGTGTTTGCCCATTCTCCAACCCAGCCAAACCCATGATGAGCTCTAGTTAGAACGATTTGCGACAACGGAAACAAGGATGAGTAGTTGGAAATAAACTTGAAATAACAAGTAGCAGGCAATGACAAAATAAGCCATTGTGGGAGATAGCTATTTACTTGGTCGTATTAGTGGCAATCGGAACAAGCCACTGCAATGTTTTCTCCATTTCAGCTTTGATCTGCGGGACAGTTAGCTGCAAAGGAAATTTTGAAAATGTATTGGTCGGCACATATTACAAGTAAATATTTTCAACAGGCTTAAGGCTAGCAGCTTCAAAATCCGAAAAGAAAGTATAATATTAAGCAAATAGCAACTAATATTTCAAGTATTGAGATTATCAGATATCACACCTCTTCCTTTAACTGAAATGACTGCAGTCTGAACCGAAGAGCGGACTTTATGGTAGGTGGCAGCCCTTGGTATAATGAATCCCTTGTATTAGGGGGCACAGAATTTGATCGAGACACCTGAGGAGTACATTCGAGTTAAAAACTTATCAAAACCCACATGTTCAATGCTCTTATGGTGTATAATTGAGATTGTAATACAAAGTATCCACCATCCTTAATCTATAAGACATTATATCTCCACTAGCTAAATTGTCAAGGGAGCGATTCCATCATCCTTTCTAAGTGTTCCAAAAATATAACATCACAAATTAAAGGAGATAAAGCAAAGGCGTAAAAGAAAATATAGTTCAGCAGAACATTAACTTACAAGAGTATCAATTTGGGTGATGATATTAGCATAATGCAAAGCAAGACTGGCCGGCCCCAACTTTTTATGACTGTTGACAGAAGCTTTAACCGGTTTATCATCATCTGCAACATCACAGGCAAAAAAACAACACCACTTGATAAATATAACAGGTTTAAGCATGCGCACAGGCCATAAAGTTAAGTACTTCACAAATTCCTTGATAAAATAATTCCGTTCCCAAATGTTCTGAGTTCGATTATTTAAATTCTTACCAGCAGTACCAAATGCCTCTTGAATCTCCAAGTGCAAGAAATGAACAATATCTACAAGCTTCTCCATGACCTGTGAATACAAGGTATAAAACTTCCACTAATATATATACTACAAAATAAAGCAGCAAACGACACTGGTAAATCAGGTGCAAAAGCTCCCATAAGTTTAGACTCCACAAAAAGACAAAAAAGGACATGAGCAATGCAATTTTTAGGGTTTATATCATAAATATACAATAAACAATAAACTAAGAAAAGAAATGCATGGAGCTTTATTAGTACCTCTTCCAAAATCTTAGACCAAAGGGATTTTTTCTTCAAATTTTTCACATGCTTCTTTTGACTCTTTAACTCTGCTCTCAATATTGCAAGGCTGTCTCCTACATACCAAAACCGAAATAACCTCAAAAGGGAAGGGCTTAGATGACATTAACTATATTACACAAAATTACCATCGAAGGGAGAAAAACTTAATGTACAACACCTTCATCTTTACAAGAAACAAGACGGTAAAAATTACAGCTGATCAATGTTTTAGGCCTAGAAATATCGATTTTGACTCAACCTAGGCCTCTGAAAGCAAATGCAAAAATGCATCGCTGAGTCCAACAATGGATGACAGCTGTCCATCAATAAAAAATACAAAAGGTGGAATAAATTCAAAGGAAACAACATAGCGGTGCACATAGAACTTGACAGCATATTTGCAAACGAAATGCCATTAGAACGAGCAGTAAAATGTGTAGAAGGCCGATGAAAAAGAAAAATGCTGCTGATATGTAGAAGAAACAATTACTTTTTGTGTATTTCCATTCAAAATCCTATGTGCATTTTAGTCTAGAAACACAAGTTATCAACTCCCTGTTAACCTAGAAGTATGTCACAAAAAAATAACAATTATAATAGAGAGACGAACAACAGGTTACACTTACCCCTTTGAGCAGCATTTGAATTATCCTCTTCCTGAAGCTTACGTCGATAATCTTGTTCAAATCTGTCCAAGGCATGCAACTCATGATATAATTCCTGCAGAAAAAACAAAATGGCATCAACATAGCTTTAACAAACTCCAAATAGATAATTTCAGAGAAGGAAATCTGAACTGTACTGTGTTAATCGTAACAAGCCTTACAATTATGAAATCTACCCACCAGCTCAAATTCAGACGAAAGAATAAAAAAAAAACCCACAAAAAACAATCTATTTGACATGTGGTACATATATCACTCGATGTCTCAAAACAAAAGGGGGACAAAGAAATAATTTCACAACTTAGTACAAGATGGGAGATACACAAATCATCTTGGTTTAAACAATATAATCTTAGAGATCGGCTTTCTTGTTATAGCATAAAGACCTAGAACTTACAGCTGTATAATGAACATATGTCATCAACTGGTGCATTATTGGCTCTGCTTCCTCCTTCAACTGCTTTTCAAGTGTAAGTTCTGAACCCAACCTGAAAGTATAAAAGATAGAGCAGGAACAAATATTAGAATCTTATTCTAATTTAAAGATAACACTAAAAGAGTGCAAGCCGTGACATTACTTTTCAAAATAACGATCCAAATTGTGCCATTGAGGGTCTTTACAACGGTTTCCAAAACGTACCACCTCTCCAGAAAAAACTTTTAACTCATCCCTGTTGAAGTTGGGGGAAAAAAGAGCCTCTTATATTCTTCGAGAACATAAACACCATTTTAGAATATCAACAAATTATATAACAACAGAATCATTTTCAAAGCAATTTGGCATTCTCTGCATTATCTACCTCTTATCAGCAGCTGCAATTCTCAGGAGTTCATCCATATCTCTTGATATTAAATTTTGTACTCCTTCTGACCGAAGGACCACCTCTTTTAAATGTCTAATATTCTCCTTAGAAAGCGATTGCATCAGATTGGCACCTTTAACAATAGTATTTGCAACTTCAAAAGATAGAATTGATATTTTATTCCCTTTTGTCGTTACCCCCGAGGTAAAGCCACCACTAAGATTCAAATTCGTCATGCTACTACCAAGGGTGTCCAGAACGTCCACCGCCTTTCCAATCCCAGCAGTTCCAGCTCTACCTAAAAGAGAGCTAACCTCGGAAACCTGCAAAAAAAAGGCAACCAATTGATCTTCCGAAAAATTGTGATGCATATTTGGTAGATTATACTCATCAAATATAGTTTGTAATTCAAAATAGTAGAACCCAAGCATCCCTCTTTGCTCTAATCTCAGCTGGGAGCTAACAACCTGTGATTATATAATGCTAGAACAATCAACAGCCTGACTTGTTCTATACGTATTTAAGGGAAAAATAATGGAAGTTATCACAAGTATGACTGCTCTCATACTGAGGACACAAGGCATAGAAAAAGATTGTCGGGAAAAATTAGAATCATTCTAGTGAAAAGTTCAGAACTATAATTCCATTTCAATTTGTTCTCCAAATACATTAACAACAATTCCCGTGAAAAATATGGGCAAAATGCTCATCCTAGTTATGGTGAGTAGCATTTTAAAGACGAATCTATGGGAAGAGTACATATACAAGAAAGATATCTCAATAGCCCCACAAGACATTTGTTAAAAAGCTTGTTTCTATAACGAAACACAATTTTTCATGGAGTTACACCATATGACCATCAGTTTCAGGGTTTTAAGGTTAGATATAATTCAAGAAAAACAATATACTCCAGCGCAACATAATTCAAGAATTTGAACTTACCTTTGCAACAGCAGCCTGCTTAGACTTGATTGATCTAGATTTATTAGATAGCACCCTCGACAAACGAGGAATCCCATCATCGATATCATCCGGATTCATACCGTACGGAACCGTACTGATCTCCGGAAATGAAAAGGGCTCTCTTAACTCCATGCCTGCATTATCTGCACTGTCCTCAGCAGGAGGAGCAGGATTGGAGTTCATCTTCGCGGGAAGTTCCCGGGTCTGAAAAACCACACCAGACCCTCGACCAAAATGACCATTCACATGGGGAAAGCCTCCACTGGGAGCATTATCTACAGTGGATCTCCTCGAGCAAAGCCCACCCATTTTCGTCAATCACCACACGAATTTTATACTTCAGTGTAGATCGAAATTTTCCATAAAACACAACCAACAAAGTCCCAACTATATAGAAGAACAAAGACTGCTTCCTTCTATCAAAACAATCTAAAAAGAAAATCTAATCAAAAGCTCCTAACTTCAAACAAAACTGAATCAGTTTTAACTGATAGAACCCTTAGCTACTTATTAAAATTCATGGCAGTCTAAACCTAGAGATATAAACTAGCCAAGTCCCAGCAAAGCATTTAAGGTACCAATTATTATTCATGCTAAAGCTCCAGTCCATTAACACCAAGTCTCACCAAACTGAAAAAACAGCAAGAAAGCAAGCAAACCCATTAGCACAAAATTTTCAAACAAATCAGCAAAAAATTAGCTAAACACAGCTCACAACATCTCTAGAAACATGCAAAAGTACAAATCAGAAACAAAAAATGTTTTGACTGTGCTTGACTGGAATAAAGAAAACCCAGTAAACAGGTAAATGCCCAATTAGCAAAACAAGAAGAAAGATCAAAACTTTGAGATAAAAATACAAAAAGAAAGGTAATATAAAACCCCCTCTCAAGAAAAAAAGAAAAGCTTACCAGGTGGGGAGACAGAGAAAAGGATTGGATCTGAGAAGAGAGAAAGATTATAAGAGGTGCTGGGTTCTGTCGTTTACTAAAACAAAGGCACGAATTTTACACAGAGAATATAAATAAAAGGAATATATTATATATATATAATTTAGGGAAATGATGGTGAAGTTAGGGAGGTTTTAGGGAACACCTTTAATTGAAGGCCGATCGATTTATTGGGTAAAAATTGTACATAAATATTTATGATGTTTTTTATAATTTTTTATAAAAATTTAAGAAAAATGGTATATATATAAAATATTACAACGAAAGGTTTTCGGCACATACATCATTTCTTATCAAAATTGTAAAAAAAAATGATACATGCATAAAATGTTACAATGTAAAAATTTGTGTACATACACAATTTTCTACGAGAAAATATAAGTTGGTACAAAAAATGTAATGACTTGTTTATGTACACAGATGACTATAAAATGTACACAAAACCTTAAATCCTTGCATAAGTTGTAAGAAAAACGACACGTGCCAAAAATCTTACAAAATTTAACCAAGGACCAAAGGGGATCAACTTAGTGTAAAGATTTGTGTACATACACAATTTCCTACGTGAAAAAATAATTTGGTACAAGAAATATAAGGATTTGTGTATGTACACAAATTACTACAAAGTATACATAATTCTTAAAATAGTTGTAAGAAAAAATGTATGTACCGAATTTCTTACAAAATTTCACCAAGGACCAAAGATACTCAACTTAGTATAAGGATTTGTGTACATACACAATTTCCTAAGAGAAAACATAATTTGGTAGAAGAAATGTAAGGATTTACGTATGTACACAAATTACTACAATGTATACACAAATCCTTACAATAGTTGTTATAAAAATGGTATGTACCGATTTTTTTACAAAATTTCACCAAGGGCCAAATGGGCTCAACTTAGTGTAGGGATTTGTGGACATACACAATTTCTTACGAGAAAACATAATTTGGTACAAGAAATGTAAGGATTTATGTATGTACACAAATTACTACAAAGAATACACAAATCACTACATAAGTTGTAAGAAAAATGATATGTACCGCATTTATTACAAAATTTCACCAAGGGCCATTGGGGCTCAACTTAGTGTAAGGATTTGTGTAAATACACAATTTCCTATGAGAAAACATAATTAGGCAGAAGAAATGTAAGGATTTGTGTATGTACACAAATTATTACAAAGTATACATAAATCCCTACAAAAGTTGTAAGAATAATGGTATGTACCGAATTTCTTATAAAATTTAACCAAGGGTCAAAGGGGCTCAACTTAGTGTAAGGATTTGTGTACATACACAATTTCCTACGAGAAAACATAATTTGGTACAAGAAATGTAAGGATTTGTGTATGTACACAAATGACTACAAAGTATACACAAATCCTTAAAATAGTTGTTATAAGAACGATATGTGCCGAATTTCTTACAAAATTTCACCAAGGGCCAAAGAGACTCAACTTAGTGTAAGGATTTATGGACATATACAATTTCTTACGAGAAAATATAATTTGGTACAAGAAATATAAGGATTTGTGTATGTACACAAATTACTACAAAGAATACACAAATCACTACATAAGTTGTAAGAAAAACGGTATGTACCGAATTTATTACAAAATTTCATCAAGGGCCATTGAGGCTCAACTTAGTGTAAGAATTTGTGTACATACATAATTTCCTTCGAGAAAACATAATTAGGTAGAACAAATGTAAGAATTTTTGTACGTACACAAATTACTACAAAGTATACACAAATCTCTACAAAAGTTGTAAGAAAAACAGTGTGTAGTGAATTTCTTACAAAATTTTACCAAGGGCCACAAGGGCTCAACTTAGTGTAAGGATTTGTGTACATACACAATTTCTTACGAGAAAACATAATTTGCTACAAGAAATGTAAGAATTTGTGTTTGTACACAAATTACTACAAAGTGTACACAAATCCTTATAAAAGTTGTAAGAAAAACGGTATGTACCGAATTTCTTACAAAATTTCACCAAGGGCCAAATGGGCTCAACTTAGTGTAATAATTTGTTGATGAACTAATATTTTGATATAACAAATTAAAAGAAAAATGTTTTTTGTCTTAATCGAATATATTAATTCTTGCAAAAATAATTTAAAGTCTAAACAAACTTGAAAAATCCGTTTCGAATGTTTTCCAACTTTACCGATCTTTTTCAAAACAAGTATGATCCATTTTTGCACTACGAAAACTGTTTTCCAGTCTTCAAGGCAAAAAGGATCGATCCCCTAATGCAAGGGATCAATCCCTTTGATTGAAAGTTTCACTCAAATTTTGTCTCAGTGCAAAAGGATCGATCCCTTTTTGCAACAATTATATTCTTCATAAGAAAGGATCGATTCCTTTGTAAAAGGATCGATCCCTCATACTATAAATGTTGTATTTTCAGGTTGGTAACGACTTTATGACATCTCTAACGGCTCCAAACGGCTAGTATTGATTGAGAGGATACAAAAACAAAGAAAAATTATCTCAGCAACAACATGAAAGTCCATACAAACATTCAAGCTTTCAAGAGTCTATTTTATGCTTATTTTTCGATATTTCTTGTAAACACTAGAGTTTTCTTCATTGCAATTCCTTTGCTAGTGTTTCTTTAGGTGTGTGAGAGATCTTAAACTTTGCAAACATATTCCTAGTGAGGATTTCCTAGTTTGCTTATTTGTATTTGTTTTGGGGAAATGATTCAATAGACTTTGGGGTATAAGTCTATTGAATTGTGTAAGATTACTCCTTATCCTTAAAGGAAAGACCAATTAGTGGATTTGTGAAAAATCCTTAGTGTGGTCACTAAGGTAGTGGATGTAGACTCCAATTAAGGGAGTTGAACCACTCTAAATCTTCTTGCAATTTCTACCTTTGCAATTAGTGTCCACCGTTTTTCAAAAATCCAATTCACCCCACTTGGTTTTAATCGATTGATTGCCACTCTCAACATTTGTGCACATACACAATTTCCTACGAGAAAATATAATTTGCTACAAAAAAATGTAAGGATTTGAGTTTGTACACAAATTACTACAAAGTGTACACAAATCATTACAAAAGTTGTAAGAAAAACGTTATATACCGAATTTCTTACAAAATTTAACCAAGGGACAAAGGGGCTTAACTTAGTGTAATGATTTGTGTACATACACAATTTCTTATGAGAAAACATAATTTGCTACAAGAAATGTAAGGATTTATGTTAGTACACAAATTACTACAAAGTGTACACAAGTCCTTACATATGTTGTAAGAAAAACGGTATGTACTGAATTTCTTACAAAATTTCACCAAGGACCAAATGGGCTCAACTTAGTGTAAGGATTTGTGTACATACACAATTCCTACGAGAAAACATAATTTGGTACAAAAAATGTAAGATTTGTGTATGTACACAAATTACTACAAAGTATACACAAATCCTTACAATAGTTGTTATAAAAACGGTATGTACCAAATTTTTTACAAAATTTCACCAAGGGCCAAAAGGCTCAACTTTGTGTAAGGATTTGTGGACATACACAATTTTCTACGAGAAAACATAATTTGGTATAAGAAATGTAAGGATTTGTGCATGTACACAAACTACTACAAAGTATACACAAATACTTACAACTGTTGTAAGAAAAATGGCATGTACCGAATTCCTTACAAAATTTGTACCTAGTGTAAGCAATGGTTTCGAAACCCTTCAAATTCAGTATCGAAACCTTGTTGGCAGCTGCTTTTGAAAGCCACCCAATTGGTTTAAAAAACATATCTACCCCTCATTATAGTTGTAGAACGTGAAAACCCTAAATAGTCAGGAAACCCCTCTCGTATAGTTGTTGCACAACATGCCTTAGAGAATTGCATTTCAAAATATCACGCCTCTTGTATGTAAACCTAAAACCCCACAAATAGTTTAGAAATTCATTCTCAAGTGTACAACCTGAGTGTAGCAAAATTTCTTACCTCGTTCAGTTGCTTCATCGTCTTATTTAATTTCTAAATGTATGTTTATCTAAATCGAATATTAAAAATCTTGAATATGATTAGATTTTTTTGGTGGCTTTAATATGATTAGAATTTTTTGGTTGCTTTAATATGATTAGAATTTTTTGGTTGCTTTAGTGTCATCGGGAGGATTTTATCAACATCCATACTTTTTGACTAACTACATGTTTGTATATATTTCAGAAATCAAACAATTTTTTTGAAATATTGATGCGTGAAATTGAAAAAATGTCAATTGATTTACGCTTCTACTTGTTTGTTATCTTGCAGGAGGTTTAGTGGATCATTCTAGGAATACCCTTAGAAAACTTAGTTTTTGTTGCCCACTAAGTATTTGATAAAATTCGTAACCCAACATATTCACCCTAAAACCTTTGTTATTGTCATGGCTCCAAGTGTAAAATGTTCGCGTAGAGAAACGAGTAAATCCTCTCGTGTCGTTCCATCACAACTTCAAAACCCTAATTTGTTGAATCTTTTTTTAAAAATGATGAAAATCTTGCTCGTTTTCATCAAATCTAAGTAGCCAAAGACATTAGAGCCGAGCAAACTATAGGTTTAGACTTTTTAACATCTAAGCTTTATAATTTCAAATTCTTTCCTTTGTTTGTGGAATGAGGATGTATGGAATTTCTAGATATTAAATCTCATGTCTTTCATAACCTAATGAAGGTGTTTTATGCCAATGCTAGGCTTGTGAAGGGAATGTACAATGAGGTTATGCACGTTCATTCATATCTTATGGAAACCGAAATTGAAATCACACAACAAGTATAGCCAAACATCTTGGTGTCCCTAACAGTGGTGCTTGCAAAGAGTATGAAAGTGTTCCTATCATGTTTGATGATGGCAGTCCTACTCACCTTCACATCAATTATAGGTTTATTCATTTTTTCACCTTCACATACGGGCTACTGGTGGTTACACCAACTGCGTACTGGTAATCATCCTAATATTGCCCAAATCATATTCGACTCGATTGTTAAAATCATTCACAGAACCCGTAGCTTTCTCAATTATGGATGTGTTCTAAGTCATATCTTTGAGAAGCTAAACATTAACACCTCCCTTGATCCTGCCATTTCATCTGAAGAGTAAGATTAATAAGACAATGGCTAAGAAGGCCTGATGGAGATTTATTCATGGGGAGTGGGTTCACAAAAAGAGGAAGACAAAGCTCGAGTTGCTCCTAAGAATGTTGATGCAGCGGATTGTCCACCTCCAATGACCATTGAATCCATCTATGCGACCATGGTTAGTCATTTTGACAACATTGATGCCTTTCTTCGTACGTCGCATGAGGAGTCTACTCATATGATTCGTAGCTTAGATAGTCGTCTCATATCTCTAGAGCATGACATGCGTGATGTTCGGGGTCATCTTTTCCCACCGGCATTGCATTCGAATGCACTGGATGCTTGGGACTTATGTTATGTTATAGTTTCAATGGATTTATGCAATGGTATTTTGGACATCTGTTGACTATGGTTATTGAATTGTGCATGAACTTTGTCGGATACTTTTAATTTATGGCTATGATTTTATGTTGGATTATATATTGAGTTGTAATATTGTTTGTCAATTATGGATGATTTGTTACATAGGTAGATATAGTTTACGGCAGGCAAGCATATTTTGTAGCAAATTACGCTCCACGTGAACAAATGTTTTAGCTGTTGTTGATATATGTATAACATGGTAGTGCTTTATATTGCATTAACCACTACGCTTGTATGATGTCCCTCAATAGAAAGAATACTCTTATCTTCTTCCGAACTTAATATATGATATTACAACGTGAAGACACCTTTCTTAATTTGGAAACTGATTAGGCAGATTGGCATCAAATTAAAATTCTAGTGGAAGTTTCGAAACCTTTTATGCTAGTTTCGGTACTAGTGAGACAGATTGCCAAGAAAATGAAATTCATTAGGGGTTTTGAAACCCAATATGATGGTTTCAGAACTGCTAAGGTAGATTGGCCTTGAATTAAAATTTCAGTAGAGGTTTCGAAACCATTTCGACTGGTTTCGGTACTACTAAGGCAGATTACCAAGAAAATGAAATTCATTATGGGGTTTCAAAACCCAATATGATGGTTTCAGAACTGCGAAGGCAGGTAGGCCTGAAATGAAAATTCCAGTACAGATTTCGGAACACTTTTGAGTGGTTTCAGTACTAGTGAGGCAGATTGCCAAGAAAATAAAATTCATTGTGGGGTATCGAAACCCTATATAAAGGTTTCGAAACTGGTAAGACATATTGGTTATATAAACGTATCGAAACCCATCATGTAGTCGTATTTTTTTCTTGCTAAACGTGACATATTCGAAAGAAAAAATGGTACGAACTCCAGCACTAATGCCTATAGTTCATTTCTTTATTTGTTGTGCAACCAACCTATTTATTGCTATAATGAGTGCACACGCCAAGCATTTTTCTTGTTGTAGAAAGACCAATCCTTTGGTTGGTGAGAACAACTTCTCTTCATCAGCTGGCATTCAACGTATATGTGAAAAAAGGATTCATTTTCACAAAAGCTTCAAACTTTCTTACAGGACCACAAGTAAATAGAAGGTACATTGAATGTTTCCACTTTTATTTACTTCATAGTAAAAAGATTTATGTTTTTAGTGTCATATGTCATGCCATAATTTCTATTTTCGTAGGACCTATACATCGTCAATTTGTTACATGGGTGACACCGTTGGTGAAAACTATGTGGTTGATGACTGTACAAAAAAGGAAACTGCTATTCTTGAGAATTTAGTAGGTGTGGTGTTTAACTCTCGTGATGATGCATGAGAGTTTTATAGGGATTATGCAAAAAATAGTGGGTTCAGTGTGTGTCGCTCAACAACTAGGCATGACGGGTTCGATGATGTCAAAGCACAATAATTTTGTTGTACAGGAGGGGGCGTACGAAGATCAACTGTTAATGATTCAGAACGAAAACGTGGGCCTCATGCAATCACACGCGTCGGGTGCAAGGTAAAAGTTATTGTTAAGTGTACCGATTCCGGTAAGTGACGGATATCATTTTGTCATACTGAACATAATCACCCTCTATGCCCACCTGTAATGCGCCCGTTCCCTTCGGTCCAGTAGACACGTTAATAATGTAGATATCGTTAAGGCACGAGCATTGAAAAATATGGGGGGGGGGTCATAACATCACAAGTAATGAATTATTTCACGCAACAGTCAGGTGGTTTGTATAATGTTGGTTTCATAAGGAAAGACCTGTACAACTCACTATAAAAATCCGAGGAGGCTGAAATTTGCGATGGTGATGTAAATTTCCTACTCACTTATTTTGACTTCAAGAAAGAGCAATATACCATGTTGTACATGCAGTACAATGTTGATGAATCAGTGAGATTGCATAATCTATTTTGGTGTGATTCAACGTCGAGGTCCGTGTGATTCAACGTCGAGGTCCGACTATGCATGCTTCGGTAATGTCATTGCATTTGGCACAACATACAAGGCAAATGTATATGGACGGCCTCTAATACCTATAGTTGGTGTGAATCACCACCATCAAATCATTGTCTTCGGTGTTCCACTTCTAGCTGACGAGACTGCTGATAGTTTTGAATGAGTACTGAGGGAATTTTTAAAGGCTATGTGTAATAAGGCTCATGTCTCAGTCGTGACAGATGGTGATAGAGCCATGCACAAAGCTATAAAAATGATATTAAACTATTACTAAATATAGTTATTAATTAATATTATAACACAAAATAAGAATAAAACATATATATTTGAGGAAATTAAATTCAGGTTGCTTTCGGTTCGGTTGACTTTTGGTTCCGATTGCTTTTGGTTCGGGTTGTTTTATGTTTCAGTTTTTTTTGATTTCAGTTAATTTCGATTCAGGTTGAATTTCGGTTTAACTAAATTCTGGTCGGTTTTGATTCGGTTCGATTTTGATTCAGATTCGGGTCATGTTTAGACCATAATATTTGAGTCTATATCAGATTTCGGGTCGGGTAAATCAATTCGAGTCTCGAGTTTTGGATCTAGTTTGCCAGGTCTAGATTTCTTTCTTAAGATTTTTTTATGTATAGATTGTAGTTTAAAAATTGCTAATTTTTCATTGATTAGTGAGTAATTATTTCAAACTTATTTTTTATTTAAATAGTTGACATTATAATTTCACTAATCTAAGAAAGTTAATAATGTTAACATATTTTCATGATTATGATGATGCATAATAGGGTGGGAAGTTCCAAACCTTTTAATTGGGTCATGTGACTTTTCTTCCTACGCCAGTATAAGTGAACCATATAACTTAACATAGAAAAACATTCGTTATAAATTAGACATGATTTACATACCGTACACTTCTCAGTAGAGACACCTAAACCCTCGTAAGGGTTATGAAATAAATTTTTTAAGGTTAACAACACACATACACTTGGTGAAGATAATAATAATAAGGCTAAACTACTCCAATAACCACCGAATTTTAGGGGCGTACTTATTTTGACCACCGAACTACTAAACTCGTCAATCAGACCACCAAACTTATTTAATTGACTTATTTTGACCACCGTCGTTAAAAAACTAACAGAGGGGGTGACATGGCAGTTAACGGAAATTTGTAAAATTCATTTAGTCCTTATTATTTACTTATTATATCAATTTGGTCCAAATTTTAATTTAATTAAATAAAATTAACCAACCAAATGATGACACATGTCCCATCTATTTTTAAATTTTAATTTAATAGATTTAATCAACTAACCAGATGATGACACAAGTCACCATCTGATTGGCTGTAAAAATGAGAAGAAATAAAGTGGAAGGGAAACTACTCCCATAAGGATTTGATCCCGCACCATTTACATGAAAAGCCCATACTCCAACAGCTTAGCCAAGTTCACTAATCTAATATAGGATATTAACATAATTTATTAAACCATTATTTTGTTGGTTAAGACTAAAAGAAATTTAAAGAAGAAAGAAAGAATAGTAACAGGAGATTCAAACCTGGGACAAAGATGAGTAATTCTTATGCCTTTATTAGTGCGCCAAGCTACTCTTAGTGATATATATTGCACACTTTTATATACATATTTTATACGATAATTAGGAAAAAAGTAAAAATGGGTGAAAGGGGACTCGAACCTAGATCATTTGGGATGTGTTTAATCACACAAATATTCAATTTAATTTAAATCTAAAAATTATTAAATATTCAATTTAATATATTTGAATTTTTTTCATATTTAAATTAAATAAAATATCTATCAAAATATTAAACCTTCGAATTTAAAAATATTTAATTTAAAAGAAAAGAAATTTGATTTAAATCTTTTAATTTTCACCAACAAAATAATAGTTCAATAAAATATGTTAGTATCTTATATTAAAGGGTAAACTACACAGATGACCACTAAACTATGGGTTTGGTGTCAAAATGACCACTATATTATTTTTCGTCGCAAATGCACCACACAACTATTTAAATGGTTCCATTTTAGCCACACGCCGTTAAAAAAATGAAAAAGTTGACGGAACTGTTAAAAAAATTGGTATAATTACACATTTGGTTCTCTATATTTATACAATATATAAATTTAGTCCTAATTTTAATCTAATAAAATAAATTAATTATTTAATAAGATGGTGACACGTGTCACCACCTTATTGGAAGTCTTTAATTATTTTTATTTAATTTATTTAATTAATTTTCCACCTCCAATCAGGTGGTGACACGTGTCACCCAATTGGAGGTGGAAAAATGAAAGGAACAAAATCCCCCTTACCAGGAATCGAACTCAGGACCTCTAGGTACAGAGGGTATGTACTTGCCACTGAACCAAGCACACTTTCGTGCTATATGGTCATTAATATATGTATTTAATGATTGTTAATGCCCAGAAAAATTAAAGAGAATAAAATGCAATTGCAAAGATTCAAACCAAGGACCTCATGGCCCAAAGAACATGTGCTTGCCACTGCACCAAGTGTATGTCTTTTAATATAAAGTACAACATTTAATATATGTCTTATATAGATTTTAATGCTTGAGAAAGGGAATGAAATGTGGTTTTAAGAAATTCAAATGTAATATTTTTATGATGCATAAAAAAATTTAACCAAATTAAATAAATCTAATAACTAAATTAAAGTTAACTTTATTTAATTATATACAATAATTTAATATTGTTAACTTTAATTTAGTTATTAGATTTATTTAATTGAGTTAGATTTTTTTATGGATCATAAAAATATTACATTCGAATTTCTTAAAACCACATTTCATTCCTTTTCTCAAGCATTAAAATCTATATAAGACATATATTAAATGTTGTACTTTATATCACAAGAATACACTTGGTGCAGTGGCAAGCACATGTGCTTTGGACCATGAGGTCTTTGGATTGAATCCTTGCAATTGCCTTTTATTCTCTTTAATTTTTCTGGGCATTAAAAATCATTAAATACATATATTAATGACCACATAGCACGAAAGTGTGCTTGGTTCAGTGGCAAGTACACAACCTCTGTACCTAGAGGTCCTGAGTTCGATTCCTGGTAAGGGGGATTTTGTTCTAATTAGAGGTGGAAAATTAATTAAATAAAAATAATTAAAGACTTCCAATAAGGTGGTGACACGTGTCACCATCTTATTGAATAATTAATTTATTTTATTAGATTAAAATTAGGACTAAATTGATATATTGTATAAATATAGAGGACCAAATGTGTAATTATACCATTTTTTAACAGTTCCGTCAACTTTTTCATTTTTTTAACGGCGTGTGGCTAAAATAGAACCATTTAAATAGTTGTGTGGTGCATTTGCGACGAAAAATAATATAGTGGTCATTTTGACACCAAACCCATAGTTCAGTGGTCATCTGTGTAGTTTACCCTATATTAAATTAGTGAACTTGGCTCAACAGTTGGATCATGGATTTTTCATGCAATTGGCGTGGGATCAAATCCCCATGGGAGTAATTTCATTTATATTTTTTATATCTTCTTATTTTTACGACCAATCATATTGTGACACGTGTTATCATCTGGTTAGTTGATTAAATTTATTAAATTAAATAAATTAAAACTTAAAAACAGATGGGACGTGTCTCGTCATTTGGTTGGTTGGTTAATTTTATTTAATTAAATTAAAATAAAGATCAAATTGATATAGTAGGTAAATAACAAGGACTAAATGTGTAATTTTACAAATTTCTGTTAACTGTCACGTCATCTCTCGTTAGTTTTTTAATGGTGGTGGTCAAAATAGGTCAATTTAATAAATTTGGTGGTCTGATTGACGAGTTCGATAGTTCGATGGTAAAAATAAGTATGCCCTTAAAGTTCGGTGGTCACTAGAGTAGTTTACCCTAATAATAATTACATCCATGCTAAGTAAGTTAACATGACTTTCAACTTTGTCCTTAATTAAATGTAAGAAAAAGAAAAACTAATTACCATTCAGACGATTAGAAAGAGAGATGTGCAGTAAAACTTCATTTATGAAGTATTTTTTCACTGTCAATGTATAAAATAATTATTTGAATAGAAAAAATAGTAATTGTAGTAAAATTTTAAATTTTTTGAAGACATTTGATTCATATTTCACAAATTTAAACATAATATATTTGAATTTTTTAAAATTTTAAATAAAAGTTAATTGTACCTAACGTCCGCAAACTATGATTTTAATAATTGGTCGATAAACTCCGAAACATTTTAATTGAGCCCTTAAAATATTAATATTGTATCAATTAGATCCTTCTGTCAACTTAATTGCCAGCATGAGTTATAAATGTTGACTTATATAAGACGCGGAGCATATTTTAAAAAATAGGCATATCAAATTTTAAAGATGCACGTTTATACTTCATGAACAACTTAGATATGACGAGATAAATGACGAGAAGAAAAATTGTTAAATCTAAAAATTCGTTCCAAGCTTTTGTCTTCTATTTTTTGTAATTAAATAAAGAGTTTACATTCTCATACTGGTATTTGAACTCATACAAGATGAGACAATATGAAATTTTTTAGCCACTAGGCCAAATAGTGGATCTGGTCTGTTTTTAACAAATCATATCCAAATTGTTCATACAGCATATGCACAATGTTTAAATTTTGTTCTACATATTTTAAATATGTTCTACGATTCAAACTGACAATTAATGCTTAAACTGACTCATAAATCAATATAAGAACTTAATTAATATCATATCGCCACTTTAAGAGTTCAATTAAACTGTTTTAAAATCGAGAAACCTATTTAGAACTAAAAGCACATTTTCAAGAATTTAATCTATCCTACATACCATTTAAATTAAATTTGAATTTTCATTTGAAGGACAATTTAATACTAAAAAAGAATCAAAGGTGTGAAATGTGGAATTCACATAGCAAAAACATCAAGTCTATTCTTATCTTGACAACTTTGAGTGATTCGATTATAGCCCAAGTTGGGCACAAATGGTCAAATTCATACTGGTCTAAGTGAAATAAATACTTGCAATTCCATTGAATTATCAAATGCTTTGCCTTGGAGTGTTGGGTCTTCCATTTCACAAAACAGAAAAAAAATTATTTTGCCTGAAGGATTGAACTTTGTGGTCCCAAAGCCAATATATACCAAAACAAAGACAAAAAAATTGAAAAAAAAATCTAAGTACGGATGACATGTAATAATTTCTTTAGGAGCATCGATATTTGATTTATCAATTGATTAATTCGGATTAGATTTTATAAAAGTTTATTATAAGAACGATTCTCCTTACTCTATTTATTTTATTAATAATATCGAGATTTAAACTCTGAACTTTATTTAAAAATTTAACATCTAATTTCATTAGACTAACTGATAGTTAGTATACATATAATAATGTTTTTATATTAAGATGTTTCTTTCATTTTTGTTTTCAACAAGACTGAGTCAATGATGAGCATTGGGAGATCAAACCAAAGACTTCTTTATGCTTTGTCTTCATACCATAAAAGTGAGTCAAATGAACAAACTTTATTTTTTTTATAAAATAATATTAAATTATTAATTTAACTTTTGGTTACATTTAATGCATTCGTGTTTTTTTATTAAACCTAAAAAAGTGTATTCCATTAATTATATATTCCTTTTCCTTTTATCATGTATTTGACATGGGTTAATTTTCTAATCTAAGTGAAAAATAATTTTTTTGAACCATTCATGCTTAGAGGAGGGAAAGAAAAATTTTACTCCTAATAAGTATTGAACGCACAACTGAACGCACAACGTAGCGATTTATTGATTAATCTAAATTAAATAACGTTGAAGTTTATTGTGAGAACGATCTCTTAGCTCAATTTATTCCATTCATTATTTATGATTGATATATTAAAATACTAAAATAAAAGAAATCCCTTTATCCTTTTATTTTAAGAAAATTATTTCCTTGAACAAAATTGAATAGACGACATATGACATAAAGGGTTCATGGCCTATGATTTATGATTTTAGGGTTTTAAAGTTACGATTTAGGACATGTGACAATTTTAGGGTTTCGAAGTTATGATTTAGGACATATAATAATATTTAAATATTATTGATAAAATTAATAACTTTTACCGTTAGTGCATCAAATACTAATTTTTATGTTTTTATTAAATTCAATTACACATATAAATAATTTTTTACCTCTTTTTATTCAGTATGGATTTGATATCCCACGTTATGCCTGGTTTGATGTAATATGATATGGTTGAATTGATGTATGTATGAATAAATCACATCAATCATAAAATTGACATAAAATGTGAATGCTAAGTGTGTATATATGACTTTTGCATGTTTTAATTTGTACTTTCACTTGTGTTATACTCCCTTGTTAATATTTTGTCCATTGTTAATATTTTACGTAATTTTAGGAAGAAAAAATTTATGTAAGATATGTGTTGTAAAATAATTAAAATGATAATTTTATCTTAAAAAATTAATGATTGTTTTGTTGAAAAACTAAAGAGAGGGTAGAAAAGTAAATGTGTCTAGTAAAACTGGTTGAGTTTTCAATGAGACAATTTAAGTAGAAAATTTTAAAACACAAAAGTGACAAATTTTATGGGACAGAGAGAATATAAACTATGGTATTATGCAATTTGAAATTTGGTTCAACAATTATTGGAAGTTCATCTTCCTATCAAATTACTCTAGTTATTAGAATTTGATTCACACAAATCTCATAAAAAAAATCATATTAAAAAATCGTGTTATCTTGAACTTAAAAGAATACTACCAAATACCAATGGAATAAGGTGATTTATTTTCTCTCGGCAACTTAGATTCGAACAGTGATATTTGCATAGAATGAAATGGGAATATATAGATGATAACTCTTACACTGTTTAATTCGATTGTTGACAGCAACCTACCAAAAACATTGTAATGCTGTAAAAGAATCATATTATGCAATTTGCTTCTTTGATCAATTTGGGGTGCATAGAAGAAAACAGTGCAAGAACTTATAGTTTCGGTGGAACTAAGTCCCGGACCCAGAACTGCATCGACACTCAGTTTTCCCGGAGAATAATGAGTAGAGATCGGTTTCACTTCACTTTAAGCCTAGTAAAGAAGACGAGTCCTTCACCGTATCCTTGTTTGATCTCGGAGTCAAAACTTCTATGTTCATGAGTGAAGGAGATGAAGAGGGAGCATTGGTGGAAGTTGCATATGTTGTGATAGCACTGGCATTACTGTTTGGAGTCATGGTTGTCCAACCTCTCGAGAGTTCGGCAACCAGTTTTGTAGCCGGTGGCCTCTCGATATCGATGACCCCTTCTAACATCTACACCACTTTTCCCATCGTTGGCCTTTGGGATGGTTGCTCCTGGATGCGCCAAAAGCTCACCAAAATTGCCCTTACAACTTGCTCACTACCAACTTCTTCTAGTCTTTTGTCGACAATGGACTCGACGTTGCCCTTTTCGAACTCCGAATAAGCCCAGAGGGAGACTCTTTTACCATATGTTTCGGGTGAGACCTCGAAATTCCTTCTTTCACTCACCATCTCTAATAGAACCATGCCATAACTGTAAACTTCACACTTTGAGGTAATTGAGAGATTTGCAAGCCACTCTGGTGCCAAATATCCTCTGGTCCTTCTAATGCTTACCAAAGATAAGTACTTAGGATCCTTTGGACTCATAAGCTTCGCAAGGCCAAAATCCAACAATTTGGCAGTGTGGATTTCATCCAACAGAATATTTTTCGGTTTTATATCGCAGTGAATTATGTAGTGACGACATTCCTCATGAACGTAGGTGATTCCCTTGGTCGTTCCAAGGGCGATGTTGAATCGATTTTCCCAATTCAACAATTCCTTCAGTGTGAAAAGGAACTTGTCAAGTGAACCATTTCTCAAGAATTCATATACAAGAAGCCTGTGACGGCCTTCGAAGCAAAATCCCACCAATCTCACCAGATTCAAATGGTGTGTACAACTAATAGTTGCAACTTCCATCCTGAATTGCATCTCACCTTGCTTGATTCCCTCGAGTTGCTTCACTGCAACCACCATTCAATTAGCCAATGTTCCTTTGTAAACAGCCCCAAAACTGCCATCTCCTAGCTTCTCCGAAAACCCCTTTTTAGACCGTTACAGCTAGGGATGTAAAAACAGGTAATCGGACGGGTTTCAGGTCGGGTACTGTCAGGTCGGGTAAAATCGGATACAGGTCATTTCAGGTCATTTTTCTGTTTTGACTCGACTCGGGTCGGGTGCGGGTCCATTTCAGGTCGGGTCCATTTCAGGTCGGGTCCATTTCAGGTCGGGTCCATTTCAGGTCGGGTCCATTTCAGGTCGGGTTAAAACGGGTCGGGTCCGAAGTAGATAATTGGCAGGTTAATTTGGGTTCGGATACACTTCAGGTCGGGTCCATTTCAGTTCGGGTCCATTTCAGGTCGGGTTCGTTTCAGGTCGGGTCCATTTCAGGTCGGGTCTATTTCAGGTCGGGTTTATTTCAGGTCGGGTTCATTTCAGGTCGGTTGCATTTCAGGTCGGGTGCATTTCAGGTCGGGTAATTTCAGGTCGGGTAGTTTCAGGTCGGGTAATTCAGGTCGGGGTATTTTCGGGATTGGAATTCGTATTCATTTTGAGTTCGGCCGTACAACCGTATAAGTAGTCGATAGACTTTAGGTTGACATTCGTTAATCGGCATTGATTTGGAGTTAATTATTTAAAGTCATATCAAATTAAAATTATAAACATTGGAGTAATTAAAAAAATAATGAAAATAGGTCAATTTGGACTGAAAAGGGGTCAAGTTGGATTAAAAATAAAGTTTAACGGATTATAATAAACAAAAATATCAAATTAAAATTATAAAACATTAGGCAAATTTAAAAGAAAACAATGAAAATGGGTCAATTTAGAATAAAAATAAAGTTTTGAGGACTATAATGAACAAAATATTAAATTAAAAGTATAAAAATTAGAGTAATTAAAAAAACAATAAGTAGAGGTCAATTTAGAATAAGTTTTAGTATGTATGTATATGTATGTATGTATGTATGTATGTATGTATGTATGTATGTATGTATGTATGTATGTATGTATGTATGTATGTATGTATGTATGTTAAGTTTAGAAGAAACTAAAATTGTTGATGATGGAGGAGAAGAAGGTGTAACTCAAAATTCATGGTAAACTGGTGTTCACCAGCAACCGATCGAAGATGGTGAGCCAAGTGAAATAAAAGAAACAACACTACTTAGAAGATCAACAAGGATCGGAAAGCAAAATTGCAAATATGTTAACGCTAATATAGTAGAAAAGGCGATGTAAAAGATCCAGAAACCTTTGTAGAAGCTATTCTGTGGCTCCTTCAGATTTCAATCTGTTCGTGAAAGCAACTAAAGGAAAACTAGCTATTGTGCTAGTGTATGTGGATGATTTAATAATCACTGGTGATTTTGAAGATGAAATTCTTCGAACCAAGAAGAATTTATGAGTTCGCTTTCAGATGAAAGAACTTTGGAAACTCAAACACTTCCTTGGTCTAGAGATTGATCACACCGATTTTTTTTTCTCCATCAGAGAAATTATCCTTAAGATCTATTGAAAAAGTTTGGAATGCTCAATTGCAAGCTAATTTTTACACCGAGGAACTTAATGCTAGAATTGTGTAGTGAAGGGAAAGAGTTAGAAGATGCTACAATGTATCGACAGTTAGTTGGTAGTCTTATCTACTTAACTTTAACAAGGCCAAACATTTCTTTTGCAGTTGGCGTTGTGAGTCGCTACATGCAAAATCCAAAGAAACCACACTTGGAAGCAGTTCGACGAATTTTGAGATATGCGAAGAGTAAAATTAATCATGGTATTCTGTTTAAAAAAGGTGGAGATTGCAAGCTACTTGGCTATTGTGATGCTGACTATGCAGGTGTTCATGATACCTGACGTTCAACTACATGGTATGTGTTTATACTTGGATTTGAAGCAATTTCCTGGTGTAGTAAAAGACAACCCACAATGTCTTTATCAACCATCGAAGCAGAGTATCGTGCAGCGACAATGGCAGCTCAAGAGAGTACTTGGCTTTTGCAATTGTTGGAGGACTTGCATCAACAAGAGGAGTTTCCAGTCCCCCTATATTGTGACAACTTTTCAGCCATACACTTAGCCGAGAATCCAATTTTTCATGCAAGAACTAAACATATGGAGATACATTACCATTTTGTTAGGGAAAAAGTATTGCAAGAAGAAATCAAACTTGAATATATGAAGATAGAATATCAAGTGGCAGATATGTTCACAAAAGGCTTGGGTGGCAGCAAGCTCGAATGCTTTTGTCGTGAACTCAGCATGACGGACAAAACGGAAGTTGGTGTTGAAGGGGAGTGTTAAAATATCAACACCAACAACTTAATGGTTAATTAAGTTTCTTTAATGTTTATTATGTTTAACTTAAATTTAAGTTATAGTTTAATTAATAGCTAGTTAATGTAATGGCAAAACGTCTGATGTCCTTTGCCTATATAAACAAGCTATATGCTTGTTTTGCAAAACACACCGAATGATAAAAAGACAAATGTTTATTCTTCCCTTTGTCTCTCTCTGTTTTCTCTTTTTTAGTGTTTTGGACTGTGGGGTGTTCAACATAAACCTAGTAGAACTTAAGTTTCCATTAGTGAAGGAGTTGAACCCTAAACTCCAGTATTCAACAGAACCATTCCATTTCAAACAATGGGACCTGAGTGGAACGAGAGTATCAGTAGGGTTCTCGAACGAGGACCAAAGTGGAAAACTTGCATTATTTAGCAGCTGAAAGTTGTCGGAATCATCAATCGACGCGTGTGAAACTCCTCTGTTAGCAATATACGAGTCCCAAACAATGGGACCTGAGCCATTGACTAGGCGCAGAGCTCCATTCCGGAGAAAATTTAGCATCCCACTGGAATCAACAACAACAGCAGCTCCGGTGGCGTTGTTACTAGCTGACCATACGATGACATGTCCGGCATTGTAAGTGGTGGCGAGGACATAAGAAGATTGGGTAATGGCAATGAAAGAAAGTGAGAAAGTGGAGTTGGGTGATGACCATGATTGGTTTGTATCTGAAGCTCGAAGAGTTGAGGGTAGAGGACTGATTGTAGATTCGTAGAAGATGATGAAATGGTGAAGAAGAAATGAAGGGGAAACAGAGAAAACTTCAACATTATTTTTTTTATAATTTTTGGTGGGGATTTCCATTATTGCATTTTGAGGTTGAACTGGAGAAATTAGTTCATGACAATTCCTTGACATGGACGTGTATAGCCATTCACCTTCCATCACGCCAATATTGAATTTAATTAGGTCAAATTTTAACCAAAGTCCTTTTATTATGCATTTGTGATTAATTTAGTCTTATTCACTAAATCTATATTCTTTTTAACGTCCTAAGCTACCTTGATCCCCGTTCTATACATAGACGCTCGAATCGATTTAGACTTCGTATCAAGCGGGTTCAAAAAAATCAATGTTAAAATTGAATCAACTAATTTTTTTAATAGTAGATAAGTTAATAGAAATCTTCCAATTTTTGGTGTTTTTATTTATGCTCCACACTAAAAATTAGATTTAGGGTTTAGGATTATGGTTTAGGGAATTAAGGTATGATGTATTTTTTAGAGTTTAAGATTTAGAATTTAGTGTCGGAGCTTATAATTAATTTTTTAGTGTTGGACCATAAAAAATGCACTGAAAATGGACATATGATTTTCGTTCAGATCAAGTGTGTTCAAATACATTTGATTTTTGAATTTTGAGCAAGCACATTTGACTGGTTGGCAAAGCTACTCATCTTTTTCCCCTCATACTCCCTTAAGTCCTAGGTTCTTTACCCACTAGGGAGACCCATTCCTTCTCCTAAGTCCTCCCTTCCCCTCTCATCTAGGTAGGATTAGGATTTGTCAAAAAAAAATACATTAAAGTTTTTTTTCTCACAAACTTATTTGCTTTTTACCATGATTTCTAATAACAAAAACCTTCTATCCTTTTCAGTGTTCCTTTCTAAACCTCAACACTAAAAAAAATAAATTTTAATTCATAACCCTAATTCTAAATCTTAAATCATAGACCCTAAAAATACATCCTACCCATAATCCTCTAAACCATAATCCTAAACCATAATCCTAAACTTAGTTTTTTGGTGTGGGGGCATAAGTAGAGGCACCCAAAGGGACAAATGATTTCTATTCGGTTTCTATACACTAAGTGGGAATCAATTGACCAGTAGCCAGGGACGGACATAAGACTTTATGTTAAGGGGTGGGGTGAACCTATAAATTTCTAGGGGGTGACTTACAAAAATTTAGGGGGAGGCGAACATAGATTTTCAATAGAAAATACATAGAAAAATTCTAAAGATTTTCTAACTCGAATAGGAATTTCAAATTTTTAGGGGGGCGATCGCCCCCGCCAGCCCCCCTCGGTCCATCCTGCCAGTATCCGATATGTAAATTCACACATGGCTCGAATCCAAAACATCGAAAAAAATTCATAATACGACATTGAAACCACCTTTTAAATTCACCCCTACAGTTATACAATTATTATTCATTTTTCTTTTTTTAATAGTTTAAATGTGATTACAATGTAGTATCTGTTTATAGATGTTCTTAACCCTTTGACAATGCACAAACAACTTGTAGACAGAGCGATTGAACCTGAATCTTTTAGGATGAACATCATCTGTTTTTCCACTGAAACCACTTGTTGGGTTCTATTATTATTTTTTTAAATGCAAGAAAATGTTTTCAATTATATAAAAAAAATAAACTGATGTTGTTGATTTTTTTAAAATAATAAGTCACGCTGAATTATTCAAGAAATTAACAAAAACTTTTAAGGTTTAAAAATATTTTTTTTTGAAAAATTGGATGCTTACAAATGATAAGAATATAATTAAGAGGCTAAGTCAACTATAAACATAAAGATAAACTATTTAACCATAATCCTAAACTTATTTTTTTAGTTTGGGGCATAAGTAGAGGCACCCAAAGGGACAAATGATTTCTATTCGATTTCTATACCCTAAGTGGGAATCAATTGACCAGTAGCCAGGGACGGACATAAGACTTTATGTTAAGGGGTGGGGTGAACCTATAAATTTCTAGGGGGTGACTTACAAAAAATTAGGGGGGAGGCGAACATAGATTTTCAATAGAAAATATATAGAAAAATTCTAAAGATTTTCTAACTCGAATAGGAATTTCAAATTTTTAGGGGGGCGATCGCCCCCGCCAGCCCCCCTCGGTCCATCCTGCCAGTAGCCGATATGTAAATTCACACATGGCTCGAATCCAAAACATCGAAAAAAATTCATAATACGACATTGAAACCACCTTTTAAATTCATCCCTACTTTATTTATTTTAATTAAATAGAAATGTATTATATTCTTTTACTGGGATTTGAACCCATACAAGATGGGACAATATGAACATCTTTAGCCACTAGGCTAATTAGTGATCTCTCATCCTACTTTATTTAATATAGACAATTTAATATTTGTGCAGTTATACAATTATTATTCATTTTTCTTTTTTTAATAGTTTAAATGTGATTACAATGTAGTATCTGTTTATAGATGTTCTTAACCCTTTGACAAGGCACAAACAACTTGTAGACAGAGCGATTGAACCTGAATCTTTTAGGATGAACATCATCCGTTTTTCCACTGAAACCACTTGTTGGGTTCTATTATTATTTTTTTAAATGCAAGAAAATGTTTTCAATTATATAAAAAAATAAACTCATGTTGTTGATTTTTTTTAAAATAATAAGTCACGCTGAATTATTCAAGAAATTAGCAAAAACTTTTAAGGTTTAAAAATATATTTTTTTTTTTGAAAAATTGGATGCTTACAAATGATAAGAATATAATTAAGAGGCTAAGTCAACTATAAACATGAAGATAAACTATTTAACCATAATCCTAAATTTAGTTTTTTAGTTTGGGGCATAAGTAGAGGCACCCAAAGGGACAAATGATTTCTATTCGATTTCTATACCTTAAGTGGGAATCAATTGACCAGTAGCTAGGGACGGACATAAGACTTTATGTTAAGGGGTGGGGTGAACCTATAAATTTCTAGGGGGTGACTTACAAAAATTTAGGGGGGAGGCGAACATAGATTTTCAATAAAAAATACATAGAAAAATTCTAAAGATTTTCTAACTCGAATAGGAATTTCAAATTTTTAGGGGGGCGATCGCCCCCGCCAGCCCCCCTCGGTCCATCCTGCCAGTATCCGATATGTAAATTCACACATGGCTCGAATCCAAAACATCGAAAAAAATTCATAATACGACATTGAAACCACCTTTTAAATTCATCCCTACTTTATTTATTTTAATTAAATAGAAATTTATTATATTCTTTTACCGGGATTTGAACCCATACAAGATGAGACAATATGAACATCTTTAGCCACTAGGCTAATTAGTGATCTCTCATCCTACTTTATTTAATATAGACAATTTAATATTTGTGCAGTTATACAATTATTATTCATTTTTCTTTTTTTAATAGTTTAAATGTGATTACAATGTAGTATCTGTTTATAGATGTTCTTAACCCTTTGACAATGCACAAACAACTTGTAGACAGAGCGATTGAACCTGAATCTTTTAGGATGAACATCATCCGTTTTTCCACTAAAACCACTTGTTGGGTTCTATTATTCATTTTTTTAAATGCAAGAAAATGTTTTCAATTATATAAAAAAATAAACTCATGTTATTGATTTTTTTAAAATAATAAGTCACGCTGAATTATTCAAGAAATTAACAAAAACTTTTAAGGTTTAAAAATATACTCCCTCCGTCCCATTTAAGGTGTTCATTGTTAACTTTTCACGTAGTTTTAGGAAGAAAAAATTTGTGTAAGAGATGTGATGTAAAATAATTGAAAAGACAATTTTACCCTTGAAAAGTTGAATTTTATTTTGTTGGAAAACTAAAAAGAGGATAGAAAGGGAAATACACATTGTAAAAGTATTTGATTTTTTCAATGAGACATTTTAAGTGGGACAATTTTAAAACACAAAAGAGACATTTTAAGTGGGACGGAGGGAGTATATATTTTTTTGAAAAATTGGATGCTTACAAATGATAAGAATATAATTAAGAGGCTAAGTCAACTATAAACATAAAGATAAACTATTTATTTAGTCACTAAAGTGAAGTCGGTTCTATTTTAATTATTTTTTAATAGTATGTAAGTGTTTACAAATTAATATATGTTTATAGAAATTTTTAACTTTTTAAAAAACACACATCTTTAGCTTACCACCCACCACCAATAACTTTATTATCACCGTAGCTGCCTCAAACACCGTTCTCGCCAACGCCTCCACTCCTCGTTCATGTGATTTTCAATTACTAATGGCAGCTTTCTCAAATTGTCTCTTACCTTAAATGACAACTTCGGTCTTGCAATTTGCTAGCAACGACAAAGCAGATGAATAATAAGCAATGGCAAGAAGCAAAATTTAACCAAATTAATACTCTTTCAGAAGACTAACCATTACATGACTTTTCATAAGGTCAACAAAATATTTATACCTTAAAATTTATTATGTAATATAATATTTTAAATATTTATTTTCGTTTTCTTTTAATAATATTTACTATAAATTACATATAATTCATTACTTAAAACCTTCTAGAGTAGAAAGATATATAAAACAATTTACATGTCTAATCTTTTAAATTATTTTTTCTTAAATTTTGAAATTATAATAAAAGATATTAAAAGTTTGAATTGAAAATAATTTGACTAAGAAAGTACAAGCAAGTTTAATATTTCTTCCTTTTTTTATTACCTTGTCAGGTTTATAGTCAATTAAGTTTGTTTACTTTTTAAAATTGGAATTTTGTGCTGTCATACATGTTGAGATAAATATTCTGTTATAAAAAATTAAGAGAACGATATTTTTAGACTTATTTAAATATTGTAAAAGTAATTCAAAGTCTAACAAATTTAAAAAAATCTGTTTTAAAACCTCAAAAATACGTGTCATTAACTATTTTATAATTAGAAAATATTTTTTAGTTGTTTAAAATATTTTAAAAATGTTATTAAAGCTAATGTTATTGCAATGTTCATGAATATAGGGTGCATTAGTACGACACACTGATCAAGTACCAATACATATTGTTCATGTATGGGTATGCCCCTGAAATTTGCAACGGCTGAACACGGAGAGAATTTAATATTATAAGGTTAAACAATTTTTATCATTTTTTAAAATGTGAAAAAAATCAACTAAAAAATGTCAGCTCATGTTATTGCATGTTTTATTTTAGGAATTAAAAAAACAAATTTATAAAAAAAAGTTAAAAATATAATTTAGACACAAGACCAGCACCAATTATATATCACGTGAATTTGTATAACATAAAATATCATGGCCTATAGTGGTATGGTAATACAATAATGTTGAGTTCAAATAATAAATTGATTTAAAAGTAGTATGAAAAGATAATAATAACAAATGAAAATTTAATATTCGCATTCATAATCCTAAAAAAAAGAAAAGAAAATTGTATCAAGATAAGATATAGCTTAAGATATGGATGGACCAACATCTAAAGAATTTGGTTGAACGTTCTGATCATTTGAAGTGCTCTCAACGTGTGAAGAATTAGGTTGAACGTTTTCAATATCTGAAGATGTGGGTTGAATGCTCTGGGAAATGTCAAAAAATTTCTCACCAATTTCTTGAAGGATACAAAGGGAAAAGAAAACAGCAGAGACAAAGGGGATGGAGAAGGCAAAGGAGCAACCAATAATGCGGAAATCCAACATATGATTTAGATTTGATGGAAATGTGAGAATCACCATCTTTCGCACAACATAGAATAGCAGCCAACCGGATAAAGGAACCAAGATGCAACATGCGATACATGCCGGAGCAGTTAACCAAATCGACAATCTGATTTCTCGTGTCCTGACGGAACACGGATCCAGGGTGACGCTGCTATTTAACTTGTTAAAAGGCGTGTGATTAAAAACATAGGCAAGCAAGCGCAGGCCGCTTAGAAGGACAGTCAAAAAACAAACCACGGTCGTTAGGCTAAAATCGACCACTAATATCACAGCAAACGCCACCGAATATCGCGAACGTCTTGTAAAAGCAAATAAAACTAAAAACAAGTTTAGACCAAAAACTATGGTTGTTACGATGAATCCACCAAGCCAACTCGGATCATAAGTTTTCTCAAGCTCCTTTTTTATTTCACTTGACCTCCTAGTGATGGAAACAAACCAACTCATACTTCCTTGTTATGAATCTAACAACAGAAAGAAAATACGAGAACAAGCAAGAAGAGGAATATCTACTATTTTACCGATATAGAACCTTTTCTTCAAACACTTTATTTATAAACATAAAAAAAAAGTTGATATTATATAAAACTCTAATTCCAATTTATATAACTTAACAATTTAATTGGTTTTTATAATTTTAAAACAATTAGTAATTAACTTCTGTTTCGACATAGTATTCAAATGAGTTATCAAACTCTTAAATTACATCATATAAACATATTCACGACTAGTTTTCTCTTTTTTAATTAAATAAAACATAGATTAATATCCTATACACTGCTGTGGAAATTTTTTATTTCCACAAGCGCCTCAATTATAGGGTTTAGGGTTAGGGTTTAGGGTTTTAGTGTAAATGTTTAGAATTTAGGGTTCATGTTTAGAATTTAGGGTTAGAATTTAGGGTTTAGGGTTAGGGTTTAGTTTTAGGGTAATATGAGTAGGGATTTAGGTTTTAATCTATAAGCCCTAAATTTTAACTCTAAACCCAAAATTCTATCAACAATCCCTAAATTCAAAACTACTACACTTATACCCCTAAATTTTAAACCCTAAACAAAGTCTCTAACCCTTAAAACTAAGACGCTTGTGTAAAAATGTTTCCACAAGTGCTTGTGTATAGAATAATTACTCATAAAACATAAGCTAATAAATAGGGACGGACTCCAAATCTAATCTCAATAGAGGTCGAATATTTTAACGAATTTAAATTTTATACATAATTTTACTTTTATTATCTATCTATTTATTTAAAATAATATAAATGGTAACAACTAATACGCACATTAGTTCTATTGTTTTCTTATGTCAACCAAAAGCATTATTATTAAGGAAAATACTTTTATATACAAGTCTAGATTTGAATTTAGGAGTTTAGTGTATAGCGCGTGTCAGGGTCGGCCCTGGGCAGGGGCAGTAAGGGCGCCCGCCCAGGGCCCATTGCTCAGGAAAATTAAATATTGTATATCTTATTTTTTTTAATATTTGTTAATAGGCGTTAAAATTTTTCCAACATTTATTATTAAAGATCTACTCTTAATATTTATTTTTTAATACTTGTTATTAGGGGCCTATTTTTTATATTTGTTATTAGAGGCTGAGTATTTTTCAATATTTATTAGTAGGGGTATACTCTTAATATTCAATTTTTTTCTAATACTTGTTATTAAGGGCCAATTTTTTAGTATTTGTTATTAGGGGCTGACTTTTTATAATATTTATTATTAGGGATCTATTCTTAATATTCAATTTTTTCTAGTACTTGTTACTAGGGCTTCAGTTTTTTTCCAATATTTGTTATTATGGGAATAGTTTTAAGGTAAAATTTTGATATACATGCTGGTAAAACTAATTTTACACAAGCCTGCATATTTACATTATAAAACTCAAATCCTAAATTATATCCCTAACCCTAAAAAACTAAACCATAAATCTTACACCTTATACCCTAAATTCTCAACACTAATCTTAAATTCTAAACCCTACAACATAAACCCCTACACTTTAAACCCTAAACTAAAACCCTAACCCCTAAAATTAAAAGGCACATGTAAACTAAAGTTTACACGGCATGTGTATCAAAGTTTTTTAATAGTTTTAAAATTTAATTTTTTTAATACTTGTTATTAGGGGACCAATTTTTTCAATACTTGTTACGATAGACCAACTCTTAAAATTTAGTTTTTTCATTACTTGCTATTAGGGACAAAGATTTAAATAGCGGCATGCAACCACAACAACGATCGTTATATGACGGTAGTGACATCATCTAAAACCGCGATATATGGAACCATTATGTCCACAATAGCATATGTTACTAAAAAAATTCATAACCGCGATACTCGCAATAAACAAAATAACATCTATTGTATCCACAATCATGATAAACACAACACAATTGAAAATACGAATGTAACTATAACAACAATTTAAATCTTCAATTTAATGTCGATTTTTTAAATTCGCCCCGAGCCTCCAAAAACTCAGGACCGGCCTTGGCGCGTGTCATACCACCCACCACCAATAACTTTATTATCAGCGTAGCTGCCTCAAACACCGTTCTCGCCAACGCCTCCACTCCTCATTCATGTGATTTTCAATTACTAATGGCAGCTTTCTCAAATTGTCTCTTACCTTAAACGATAACTTTGGTCTTGCAATTTGCCAGCAACGACAAAGCAGATGAATATTTTAACGAACTAATATACATGGACGGAGCTCAAATCTGATCTCAATAGAGGTCGAATATTTTGACAAATTTAAGTTTTATACATAATTTTACTTTTATTTCTATCTATTTATTTAAAATAATATAAATGGTAACAACTAGTACGCTCATTAGTTATATTGTTTTTTTTACGTCAACCAAAAGCATTTTTATTAATAATGGGTAAAAGAAGAATGCACCCTCTACACCATACAACCTTCAAAAACTTAAAAATACACAAAAGGTTAAAAGTAAGTCCAACGTTTGACCTTTTGGTCATTTTAACCCCTATTCTTTCATAGTTAAACTTGTTATGAAGTTTCGGCGAATGAAATATTTTCTCAAGAGGTGGAATAAGGATTGCTTCGGTCTGTAAAGCATTGACAAAGGTAGGAAACAATGAACTCAGTTTTTCATTAATTTCTCGCTGAGCTACAAGAGAGGCAAAGCTCCCAATATATACACAATTAAAGGCTGTTATCCAGAGGATAACAGATGAACCCTAACCACCTAACAAACTTAACAAACCAACGGGTAACAATGATACCCAACAAGGATAGGACACATGTCCCTATAGTTAACATTCACCCTACTTTCTGACATCTGGAAAAACCTCCTGTTGAGCTACCACAGAAAGCTTTCTGCGAAGAAGATCAAAACGAGCAAAGGGTAAGGGCTTGGTGAGAGTATCGACAAGCTGACTGTCAGCAGGTATATAATTGACCTGTAACTGCCCCGCTGCCACCTTCTCACGTACATAGTGAAGGTCCAGTTCAAAATGTTTAGTTTTCGCATGAAGCACGGGGTTAGCTACCATGGCCACCGCGCTCGTATTGTCACACCATATGTAGGGGAGTTAAGCTTGAGGAACACTCAATTTAGAGAACACAGCCGTGACCCAAGTAGCTTTAGCAGCATCATCTGCTAAGCTGCGGTACTCAGCTTCTGCCGTCGACCGAGCAACCGCTCGTTGCTTCTTCGAGCTCCAAGAAAGAAGATGATTCCCATTGAAGACGCAATGACCCGAGATAGACCTTCTATCGTCTACATCCCCTCCCCAATCTGCATCCGAGTAGACTGTGAGTTGAGCACCACCATGTATCCCTCTTGAAGGTTGACTGGGAAACCATAACCCAAAATCTGAGGTACCTCGAAGATAGCGTAGAATGCGTTTTACACCTGGCCAATGTTCAGTGGTAGGGTTTTGCAGAAACTGGGCAGTCTTGTTGACTACAAGAGAAATGTCAGGACGACTATGGGATATATATTGAAGAGCACCAGCTGTACTTCGATAGAGCTGGACGTTGTCAAGAGAAGCGCCACTGTGCTTGGAGAGCTTGAGAGATGATGCCATGGGGTTCGTGGCAAAATTGGAGTCAGTCAGCTGAGTTTTCTGAAGCAACTCACCAATAAACTTGCGTTGAGTAAGAAACAAACCACCATCAGAACGCAATGCTTCTATCCCAAGGAAGAAATGAAGCTGACCAAGGTCTTTGGGGAGAACTTTACATGAAGAGCATCAATTACAGTGTCAATGTGGGACTGTGAACTTCCCGTTAGCAATATGTCATCGACGTACACCACTAGATAAACCACTTCCCTGTCTTGCACAAGCACAAACAATAAAGGATCAGCCCGAGAGGATTGAAACCCTAGCTCGTAGAGAAAGTCACGAAGCTTGAGAAACCAATTTCTGGGCGCCCGTCGAAGCCCGTACAGTGCCTTGCGCAGCTTGCAAACCAAGTGTTCACCGTGACCAGAAGCTTGCTCAAACCCTGGAACTTGTTGCATATACACGTCTTCTGTAAGATCGCCTTTGAGAAATACGTTATTAACATCCACTTGCCGTATTTGCCAATGAGATGTAACTGCCAAAGAGATGAGAACATTGATAGTGGTGAATCGAACAACAGGGCTGAAGGTGTCAAGGAAATCAAACCCAGGTACCTGTGAGAACCCTTTAGCTACAAGACAGGCTTTCAATCTTTCAACCGCGCCATCAGCTTTAAACTTGATTTTGAAAAGCCATTTGCATCCAATGGCTCGTCTACCTACATGTAATTCAACAATGTCCCAAGTCCCATTGGACATTAAAGCCTCATATTCCAACAAAACCGCTGCTCTCCAGTCAGGGTCCGCAAGAGCTTCATCAATATTATCAGGAACCTTCTTATGCTGAACATGAAATAGTTTAGGTTTGAAAATACCATTCTTGCGTCTGGTGACCATGGGGTGGATATTTGTAGAAGATGTAGCTGGTTGTGGAGGTAGATGACCATCATCAGCAGTTGAGGATATGTAAAACCTGATCAAGACACAACATTCTTTTAGATGTAGGTAAGTAAGAATCACCAATAGAACTAATTTGTAAAGCTGAACCATCTCCCAAATGAATTGTACCTTTACCCTTGTAGGAAGATTTGTGCTGAAGAGCAGCTGAGTCACCTGCTACATGATGCGTAGCACCAGAATCGAGAAACCACTTGGTGCGAGCCAACGGACCATTGGCCATCAAGGCATTAACTTGAACATGCTCTTCATCAGGTTCAGGATCATCACTAGGGTAAAGACTGTAAGTATCTTCATTGCCATGAGAACAACAAGAGCAATTGTTGGCCTGAGCCTTGACAGGAGGCCTAGACTGCTGGGATGACACCCCCTTGAAATTTTGATCAAACCTTTTCCAGCAACGATCAAACAAGTGACCCAACTTTCCACATAGTTGGCACTGAATATTGGGTCGACCTTTAAACCGGCCATTGTTGTTAACTGCATTCGATCGTGACACCTCAAGAGCCTCTTCTTGATCCTCAGAAACTGAAGCTGAAAGTTTAGGTGCTTAACGAGTGTAATGAATACCAGTTGGAAACCTGGATGTGTCTTCAAGACGAGACTCAGCATCAATCAATATGGAGACCACATTGTCAATAGTATAGGGTTCTTTGCTGGCTGTGATCGCATCAACATAAGGTTCAAATTCTGGAGGCAAGCCATTCAAGATAGTTGCGATTTGCTCAAGATCTGAAATCGAGCTGCCACAGGTTGCAAGAAGATCACAAGACTCTTTAATGGACATAGTGTAATCTTGCATGGATTGAGTGCCTTTCTTCATAGACCTCAGGCGACAGTGAAGATTTATGAGTTTGGTCGTAGATAATTTAGAGTAATGCTTAGTTACAGAACTCCAAATAGCTGCAGTGGATTCTGAGCCAACCAGACGAGGAAGGATATTGGGACTTACGGTGGACAACAACCAAGATGCTAAAGAGCTATCTTGTTTTACAAACTGAAGATACAGAGGATTGACAATTTGCTCCCCTTCACGATTGCGAGCCAACTTGGAAGGCATAACCAAAGAACCATCAAGATAACCTTCCAACCTAAGACCTCGAATAGTGAGCACAACTTGATGTTTCCATAACAGATAATTCGACTCATTCAAACACACATTCACTCTTTTGTTTGAAAAGACTGGAATTTTAGAAAGAAGATCGACAGCTACATTAGAAAAAGAACATCATATGTAGGAGCCATGAGAAGAGGAAGCAAGAACAAGAAGTTCTTAAAGAGAAAAAAGAAACAACACAAAGAGACGAGGGCAAGAATCAAAGAACAAGAAGTTCTGAAGAAACAACACAAAGAAGAAGAGGAACAACTACCTAGCAACTGATACCATGTAAAGCATTGACAAAGGTAGGAAACAATGAACTCAGTTTTTCATTAATTTCTCACTGAGCTACAAGAGAGGCAAAGCTCCCAATATATACACAAGTAAAGGCAGTTATCCAGAGGATAACAGATGAACCCTAACCACCTAACAAACTTAACAAACCAACGACTAACAATGATACCCAACAAGGATAGGACACGTGTCCCTATAGTTAACACGGTCATGTGGATTAAAAAATCAGGGAGACAAAACTTGAAATTGAAAAGTTACATGCTCAACGGGGTGGTGATCTGAGTGCTGATTATGATGGTAGGTATAAAGAACTCACATTTGACTTATGGCGGGTAAAGCGTTTTAACGAATCTATTTGGTGACAAAATTCTAAGGTAAAATGGCTTCAGGCGAGGGGGATAAAAACACGAATTTTTTCCATCATATGGCGAAGTTTCGGGCGATGCGAAATGATATTGAGGGGTTGCGTGTGAATGGGAAATGGATTACTATGCCTGGTGAGATTAAACATCAGTTCTTTGTGGCCTTTCGTAAGCATTTTTCGAAGGTTCCAACTTTGGGTAAATTGGAATCGGATGTGAATTTTGCAACTTTATCTTTGACTCAGAGTGCAAGTTTGGAATGACCATTTTTTGAGGAGAAAGCTCGAGCTGCAATTTGGAGTTGTGAGGGATCCAAGGCCCTGGGTCCTGATGGGTTTACATTTTCATTCTTTAAACAAGGTTGGTCTTTCCTTAAGGATGCCATTATGCATCTATTGTCGAAGTTTTATGACACAAGGCACCTTCCGGAGGGTATCAACTTCACCTTTGTCATGTTGGTTCGAAAGGTCGACAACCCTATCTTTGTAAATGATTTTCGGCCAATTTGTCTACTCAATTTGTAACCATCTAGACCTATCTATGCGTTACCACGGATCCTAGGAAGTTATATTAGGGCCACCAGAGCGACCCACGTTAAAATTTTAAATAAAACAAATTGTTAAACTATTAAAATCATAAATCAAGTTTTAAATTAAGATACAATTTCATAAATCTTTCAAACAATAAAACAAAATCGTGATACAAGTTACGAAAACAGATTTCAGACTCATATACAACACAAGACGTGACATGCATGCCCCCTAATTACACAGATACCATACTCCGCGAGAAAGCTGAAGAAACTCTCATACCAACGTTGGTAGTTGCAACCTGGTCGATCCTTTAACCTGTGATGGTAAAAGCAGCGTGAGCTTCGAAAAACTCAGTAATACAAACTACCAACGGATGCTAAAATCACAAGTATGTATATGATAAACTTAACACTTCGCGAAGAACTGGACAACTATACCCAAATTTTCAATTCAATATATTGTGATCGTCATGTTAGAAGGTAACAAAGTTGCTCTTTATTCGATCACCCAAATCTTAGGAGATGAGTCTTAAAGAATCACAGAAGACTGAGATTTTGGTGCTATAGGCTACCCATGATGTTGATGTGGCGGAGAAGGTTAAGGCAGCTGTAGACACCACCTCTGCCTTTATGGTTGAAGGGATAGATAGGTCCTGAGATGTTGTCATTCTTAGTTTTTAGTTGACACAGAGTCCTTTTGATGTTATGGGTGTAGATTTTGGCACTTTTTGCGAGGTAGTCGCAGATTTCGACGTAAGAAACCCCTCTAGGACCTTATGAGAAAGCTTTGCTGTGAAGTATAGAAACATTGTAGTTTCATCTGTGTTCAGTTTAAATGCATCCTCCTCCCTGAACAATTTCAGCGGTGCTATGGATGGAATAAATGTAGTGGTGTTTTGAGTGATTGTAGAAGAAGCGTATGATTGTTGTTGTTATTTATTTCTTTTCTTTGTTGTATGGGGAAATAACTTATTTTGGGGGTTGTTTTGGCTATTTTTCTATTTTCTGTTCAGATCGAAATGCATCTTAATGCTATTTTTACAACAAATAATTTATTTGAAATAATTCTCATTTTAGAGATCCTGAAAAGCCTGATTTATTTTCAAGTAGATCTTAACTCTAGAAGAGTTGAGAGTAATTGTATTCTCTTATTGTGTGAAATGGAATGATTCGTTCAGATGGTTGGTTCGTCATCTCTTACTTCTTTAGAGGTTCTAATCTTTGATTTGATTTTGTTTTGTCAAAAGATGAAACTTCTCCTCTTTTCTTCTCCATTATTGAATTAAGCTGGTGTACTCGTTAAGTAGCGGAGGTGGTACTTTCTTATGCTTTGTTTGTTATAATATGAGATTATTGTGCTTTTATTTCCCCCCAGCTTATAATACGTTATTTGTGTCTTTTTAGCTTTGTAAGTTGGTGAAGTTATGCAACATAAAGTTACCTAATTTGGCGCATGCGATTTTTATCGTTGCTGTGATCTAATTTGGCATGTTAGGAAGTTCTCATCTTTTATTTGTGATAAAGTTTTTCTGTTGCTGGTTGTGTTGGCACAACGAATTAACTTGCGTTGCGTGGGAAGCCTTAGCAATGCTATTAGTGTTCCCATACTGTGGATAGTTGTGTAAGACAAGACGGATGCTTGCTACTTTAAGAAGTAGGACATTGTGTTTTGTTGCTTGTTATTTATTGGCTCTTTACGCCAATTTAGACAACTCAGAACGTATCGTGATGAAAGAGAAAGTTTCTGACTGGCAGTGACTGGCGGTGGCAGGTGCATGCGCTTACATGCTCAATTATTTATTAGAAGTTTGACGGTTTTGTGGTCCTAGTTATTTACTCGAGATTTTAGAATATGGGAACTAAATGCTCGTATTGGTGGCCCTTCTCATAGGTATGTAAAACATCGTCGCCTGATATTCCTTTTGTCTGCTATAAATTGGGCTTCATTGGTCCTTGTATTTATAACCTAATTTACGAGTGGTTTATTTTCCTCTTATATGGTTTTCTTTTACGACTTTGCTTGTTTTGGTTTGAGAAAAGGATAAGAAAACATGTTTGTAGGAATGAGTAGCGTGCCGAAACTACGTTTCATAAATCCTAAGGGGATTAGCTTTGCAGATTAGGCTATTTGCATCGCCAGACAATAGCATTCGGAAAGCTATGATTAGCCATCTGTAGTAGGGAGTGCCAAGAGTCAATGTATTTGAAAATTCTTGGGCGCAAGGCTTTCCAAATATTATTGCATGTTGGTGTTTGGTACTACATCAGTAGGCGACAGTTGCTGGGCATGACATTGATGTTGTTGATGTTTGCTTAGTTTCTGCACGCTTCAAAAAATGTGTCATTAAAGTGACTGTTCGTTTGCCAATTGTTGTGCTTGTGGTGTCGGCAATCGTGGCAACAAACAGTTTGCACCAGATGATTCGTAAGGCAGAGCTAAAGCGAAAATGGGAGAGATGGTTGTCATCTCCATGTACTATGCCTGCAACATTAAGAGGCCCCTTTCTCTCTCAATAGAGGAACTTGTTGCTAATTTATGGGCTTGTGGTTTGGGGTGGAGTTTGTTGGTACTAAGAATTGCATGAATTTGAGGAACCTAGAAATTAATGGCATGTTGTTTTTCCTTTAGGATGGGTTCTTGCCCCATAGTGATGAGAAACTTGTGGAGAATAAGCTATAAAATTGGAATTACGCTTGTATTTAAATGTTTATATTGTATTTCTTTTTCTTTAATATGTCGATAAACTAATGTGAACCTCTGTTGGTTGTAAATTCGTAAGATAAGCTGGAGTGTTTTTTTTTTCTTTCACAGTTGCGAGCATGATTATTGTCCTAGAGCAAGTTTGTTCAAATGCCTTTCCTCACTAATCGCGCATCACTTTAGCAGCGATCATGCTTTGTTATTTGATTTGAAAATGTTATACTTTTGCGTATCAAGAGGTTTATTTTTTGTTAGAGTGTTGCTTTTTCTTATAGGGGTGAGCAAAACTCGACTCGACTCGAAAAAATCGAATAACTCGACTCGACTTGAGGCAAAAATACTCGACTCTTCTTGACTCGACTCGAAATTTCATAAACTCGAATAACTCGAAAAAAATTTCAAATAAAGTTTGAGTTGTAAAATGGAAGTTCGAATAACTCGAAATTTTTAGTAATTAGTGGATTTATTTTTAAGTTCGAGACGAGTCCCTCTATTTTTTATGATATATACATACTGATATATAAAAATATGAAGAAATATTGTCACATGTGAAAAAATATATATGTCCATATCTTATATGATTAGAGAAAGGAGTTTAAATTGGAATCAAACCCTACTATAACATGATAAATAATTACAGCTAAATTTTTATAAGAACTCGAAAACTCGACTCGACTCGAATTTCTTAAACTCGACTCGAATCGAAAAAATTTCAAATAAAGTTTGAGTTGTAAAATATGACTCGTCAACTCGAATAACTCGAAATTTTTTGACTCGACTCGACTCGATTCGATCGAACGCTCACCCCTATTTTCTTATACTCGCCTGCCTTGAGAGCAGTTATACAAAAATATGGACCTTGAATGTTTGCAATCTTGCAAAGTAATCAGGTGGTAAAGTCATGTCCCTTTTGTAATTAAATTCTTGGGAGATTTCGCTCTACGTTGTTTCTCATGTATCGACATTACTTTCTCAGAGCGTACTGTTTATTTGCGCAGTTAGGTAGAATTGAGAGGACTTTTGCCCCCGAACGAGATTGTCTTGGCAGTTATATACTGATTCGCATATGCGCTAATTGGTCGTTTATTGTGCTCTTGTTTGGAGGTAATAGATGCTTATTCGCCTTTTTGCGGTAATAGTGAGTGTGGCTTGGAGGGATTGACGATAAGGTGAACACCTTGCCCCCTTTTAGAGGAATGGTTTGCAGCAATATGAAGTTACATATTTTGTGTGTATTTGTGACATATTTCGAGCGTCGTTTTCTATAGGAATACAAAGTAATATTATTATTTACGGATCCATGTCTGATAGTGGCAATCGTTTGTGTGGTTTATAATGTTGTGTCTATTGGCATTTGTTTGTTTTAGATGAGATCGCTAACTTGAGTTGCATACTCTTTTGATGTCACGCACTTGGGGCAAGTGATATTGGGTATACTTGTAAAAGTTTTAAATTGGGAGAACTATTGCCCCCTGAAGGAGATAGGCTCTATTGGCGTGCCTTTACTTACTCGTGTATTGATTTATTCATTGCTTATTTATTCGATAGAGGTAGGTATTAACTTCATATTTTTTTGTTGTGTGAAAATAATTTAAAAGCCCTAAACGACGTGTTTGCGTCGTTAGTTAATCTTTGGGAGGATTTTTACTCCTAGGAAATAAAATATTATGTTTTAATGTTCGGCGTTGTCAGATAAGTGGCATATGTAGTGAGACTAGGTTTTTTTTGTCTCTTTCTTTTAAATATGTTCGCAATCAACTTTGTAGTAAATCTACTTGAATGGTTATGCAAGGAATTTGGTTGTGTGTGTTTGCTTCCAATGTTGAGAGCTTGTGATACTTTGGAAGTGACGAATTATCTTTTGATGTATTCTCACATATTCCTTTAAGATAAAAGGATTTCGTTTCTTTTGGAAGCGACGATCTTTGAGTTGATTCTTTTATGCATGTTTCTTAAAAAGCAGCCGAAATTCAGGCGATCATTTTTTCTCTAGGCCTATTGGCTTTGGGAGTCGAGTGATCTGGTGAGTCTTACTGAGATTCTTAATGGGGACGACAACCTGTTAATTGTTACACTGATACGCGAATGAACAGTAGCTCTTCGTGGATGATTGATTTGTTCTGTTTGGCTTTCCTTAGAAGCGGTCACTTTACTATGCACGCTCACTTTGAGAGTGGCTAGCGAGCGTTTCATCTTTGCGGTTGCTTTACTATGCACACTCACTTTGAGAGTGGCTAGCGAGCCTTTCATCTTTGTGGTCGCTTTACTATGCACACTCACTTTGGGAGTGGCTAGCGAGCCTTTCATCTTTGTGGTCGCTTTACTATACACATAAACAAATTAGTAGGAAAATATATTTTTCTGACTAAAATAACTAGATATAATTAGACCTAGCAAACTTGACCTGAGACTTGAGAATCAAACTGAGACCTAAAATCGACCCGAACACGATGACCTGAATTTGATTTGAAACCCGAAATAAACCGAACCAAAATAGAACCGAATTTAAATTGAACCAAAAATAGAACCGAACCGAATGGACCTGAACCGATTTCACCTGAATCGAAAGTAATCTGAACCGATAGTTGACTCCTTGATCACCTCACCCACATTCTTAGACCGAACCGCCCGCTCCTTCGTAATTGGCTCATTCTCAACTTCCCAAAGTATTTGAAATCGAGAAACACTATTATGCCCCGAGCCCTCTACCCCAAGTTTCTTCAACACCGATTTCTTTCGCGGCCGCCAGTTCTTGTAGGTTGCCAATTGCCATCATTCAGAGACCATATATGTCTAACTCCTCCCTCGGGAGATCTACCTTCTTGGACGGCTCACTCGCTTTTTCTTGAACAGCGGAAGTACCACACCACTCCTTAACATGTCCATAGACCACACACATATAGCAAATCAAGTTCAACCCTTCATACTCTAACTTCTAATTTAAACCATCGATGTTCAAATTCGGCAACAAGGTTTTATTCAGGTTGATAATCACTGCCAGCGAGCAAAACGACCCCGCTCACCAACCTTTGTTATAATCAACCTTGACAACTTTACCAATCAAATTCCCAATCCACCGAAATAGAGCCTTAGTACAATAACGGAACGACAGCCCCGAGAGTTGTACCCATACCATGACCTGATACGGGTGTTTCTCCGATGTTGCGAATAACCCGCTTCAAAGTTGGACCGTTAAATAACTTCAAAAATAGTCTATGGTCAACCCGTTAACGCTTTGTTGTAGTTCTCTTCTTGCGCAAATTTGACCAAAAAATAGTCATTGTCTAGGTCAATCAGTTGAAAGTTACCGATAGAGGACCATAGTGACGCGATCCTTGCATAGAGCCCCCTATACCCTATAGTTTTGCCAAGTAGTCAAACCACGACTTTGGTTCTCATCCTAGTACCAATGAGTGCATGGATCCTCTAAATAAACGGATAGAAGGTACCGGGCCTGTGTGATCAATCTTAACATCCTCTTCATTAAATACAATCTCCTCTTCATTAACATCCTTGAATCTAGGGTAACACCTCCCTTAACCGCATTAGCATAGGAAGTCTACATGGACACTTGGTGTTCATCTATATCCATCATCTCCGACGGACTTCCTACGCCAAGGCCAGCCAACGCAGACTGGGGCTGACCTTTTCCCATGTCCATGTAGACTTCTCCATCTTTATTTTTAACCTTCTTTGTCGCACGTTTGTTCTCTAGGTCTTTCCAGCACTGGTGGAAACTCAAACCGGACGACTCCACGAGGGTGAGCCGTCGTTGCCACATCACCAGCGCCAACCACAGTTGTCGTATCTTGTTCGTCATTAGGGTTTGCGGAAGAAATATCGGGAGAGTTCATTAAGGGTTTTTTTGTGATTTAAAAATAGTTTATAATTGAATACTATGTCGAAAAAGAAGTTAATTAATTGTTTTAAAATTATAAAAACTTTTCAAATTCACAAGTTATATAAATTTAGTAATATTTATATGTTCAACTTAGGATTAATGATTAAGCTTTTTTCCCCTCTATTTTTAAAACGAACTTAATTTTTTTTTAAAGAAAACCCATTTAAATTGAACATGAATCTGTTATAGGAGTTAAAGTTACTGTCAAATTATATATTTTGAATTATAAATAATTAACTAGAAAACCAAATTAAAAGTTCTAAAATCTTTTTTAATCTTTTATTTCAGGGAGAATGACATAAAGATATTTACATTAGAATTAGAGTTTTATATAATATCAACTATTTATGTTTATAAATAAAATGTTTGAAGAAAAGATTATACAAAAACTATATCGATAAAATAGTAGATACTCCTCTGCTTGCTTATTCTCGTATTTTCTTTCTGTCGTTAAATTCATAACAAGGAAGTATGAGTTGGTTTGTTTCCATCACTAGGAGGTATGGTTTCTCTGTTTTGATTTAAGTTATTTTATACACAATTATTTTCAGGCGAAAATACGTTTTGATATCTTGCATACTTAAAATTATAACAAAAATCACATGTGACATGCTAATTAAGAAGGATAAAAAGACACGACAACCTACCACGTGTGATTTTCTCTCTTGTAATCGACATGTTGTTAATTTTTTTTTGACGGCGGGTACCAAATAAATAGTTTTTCCTTGTTTTTATGACTCAGTTAGATTGGTTTATACACTATTGTGTTTGCAGGTCAAGTGAAATAAAAAAAGAGCTTGAGAAAACTTATGATCGGAGTTGGCTTGGTGGATTTGTTGTAGCAACCATAATTTTCGGTGTAGTCTGGTTTTTTGCTTTATTAGCTTTTCCAATACTTGTGCGAGAATTTCACTGGTCGTTTCGGATTTTGGTGTTGTTTGCTCTCGTATTAGTGGGTTTTAGCCTATCGATCGTGGTTGGTGTTTTCACGGTCCTTCTAACCGGCCTGCGCTCGCTTGGCTATATTTTTAATCACTCGCCTTTTAACAAGTTAAATACCGGCGTCACCGTGGATCATGGTTCCGTTGGGAGACGGGAAATCAGATTGTCGATTTGGTTAACTGCTCCGGCAAGTATCGTATGTTGTATCTTGGTTCCTTTATCCGGTTGGCTGCTTTTCTATGTTGTGCGAAAGATGGTGATTCTTACATTTCGAACAAATGTACTTCATATGCTGGATCCCCGCATTATGGCTTGCTCTTTTGCCTTCTCCATCCCCTTTGTCTCTGCCGTTTTCTTTTCCCTTTGTAACCTTCAGGAAATTGGTGAGAAATTCTTTGACATTTCCCAGAGCATTCAACCCAGAATTTCAGATATTGAAAATGTTCAACCTAATTCTTCAGATGTTGAGAGCACTTCAAATGATCAGAACGTTCAACCAAATTCTTCAGATGTTGAAAGCACTTCAAGTTATAGGAGGCTGTTTTTTTGTGTTTGTAGGTATGATTGGGTGTTGAATCTATTATTTTATTTGTATAGCAACATACTTTTGCATGAATAAATCAACTATTTATCCAAAAAAAATATTATTTTTCATACTACTTTTAAATTAATTTATTATTTGAACTCAATTATATTCAACATTATAGGTCATGATATTTTATGTTATATAAATTACGTGATATAAAATTGGTGATTGGTCTTGCGTGTAAATTTCGGTCGACTTTGTCTGCTTGTTTTTTAAAATTGGATTTCATATGTATTTTTAAAACATTCATCCCTTTTCAGGTTTAAAACAATAGTTCTGACAGAATTTTACAAGTCGTAAACTGCAAAGTGCGGACATTTCACTAAAAAAAGATAGAGATTTTTAAAGTGGGGATAGAACTAACCACTGACATTAAACATTAAACATAAACTAACACCTTCCTCAACATAAAACATTAACCGCCACATATATGATCGATGAAGCTAATTTGAACTGGTGGTGGTGATGGCGGCTGTGGCGGTTGTAACTGTGGTGGCTGCTGTGGAGGTAGCACTTGTGGCTGTGGTGGTAACACTTGTGGCTGTAGTGGTAGCACTTGTGGTTGTTCTGGAGGTTGCACTTGTGGCTGTGGTGGTAGCACTTGTGGCTGTTCTGGAGGTAGCACTTGTGGCTGTGGTTGTAGCACTCGTGGCGGTGGCGGTGGCGATGGCGGACAACCACAAGCTAAGATATAGATATAGTGAATCTCTTCCTCATCATATTCTCTTGTTCTCGAAAGATCAATTAACGCATAGACCACACCTTGACATCGAAGGTGTGTTGGTGTAGGTCTAATCATGTGCAAAATTAATAACAAAATACTGGATATCAAAGGCATGGTGGAGGGGGTGGATCAAAAGATGGAGATTTACCGTAGTTAAAAATATTTTAAATAATTCCATAAATAAAAAGAATAAAAGATACAAAGAGCTGTGTAACATCTTCGTTGGACGATCCAGCCCATCGTTTTCTCCGAAATTCTTGTCCAGCAAGGCCGAATACAAGAATGAATACACCCAAAGTAAGCGTAGTTGAAATTTTGGTTGATTTGGAGGCGATATCAAGCGCAAAACTAATAACATTCTATTGGATATAGCACATGCATACAGTAGCTAGAGGGTTCGATTGTTAGTTTCTTCTTCTGTTAGTTAGTTGCTGACTCAGCTATCAGCTAACTAAGTTTGTTAGGTCGTTAATGATTTGTTAGCAGGCCATTCTTATGGCTATATATGTGATTGATTGTGCAGAGTTGTAATATACATTGAGATTCAATAAAGTTCTTCTTCTTCATTCTTTCATTTTTCAATATGGTATCAGAGCAAAATAAAAAATAAAATAAAAAATAAGAATGAGATGATAAATACAAATATGCGAAACAGTAAATAGGAAAACCATACCCATTGAAGGTATGCATCAATGATATCAGGGCAAGCCATAGCTCTCTCTAATTCTTTTTTCCTTGTGTGGGACACCAATGAAGGAATACAAGAGCCTAAACTTCATTTCAACTCTTCATATTGATGCTTACAATCTTAACTTTTCCTTGCGTTGCTCAGAGTGGCAAAATTACAAGGAAAAAACATTTTTTGATATGCTTATGGTAGGATCTGAGCAAGCAGTGAAAATGTGGGTGCTCCAATTAACTTTTATTTAACCCTATAACCCATCTTTAATTACTACTCATCCTAGTAAATAATTTAAGACTATACTTTAACATGCTTATGGTAATTAATACGAATATAAATCCTATGTTCTTTTAGGAATAAAGTTTTGGATTTAAGGTTTAAAGTTTAAAATTTAAGATGTAGAGATTAATTTTTAGGGTTTATGAATTAGGAATTAAGGTCAAAGTTATGTATTCACTATGTATACCATTACCGATCTTATCAACTAGTCTACCATTAGTAATGGCCCATTACCATAGTTGATACCTCGAATCATAACATATTGTCTCAAATTTTTTATGATCAGAGATACTATTGACCGACGAGTGACGATATTAGACATATTGATATTAAGGTATAAATCGTGAATTTTTAATGTTAATTTCAAGCAATGGTCGATTTAAGATTTTTATATAGTGGGGTCAAAGTAGACTTTGAGATACGAGAATTTCCATACCACTACAATATAAATATTGTTGAACTTATATCCAAACAAATCAAGTGGGTTCAATTCTAATATTTCTATGAAAAATTTTATACTTACTCCTTGAAAATCTCATTTAACTCTTTGAAAATCATATACCATAACAAATCAAGTGGGGTCAATTGACCCCTCTAACCTACATGTGGCTCCGCCCACTAATTTCAAGTCAATGAGAGATTGGTCAGTTTTTTTATTCAAGTCAACCTTTGGATTGGTTGGTTTCAGTCATGTTTTTAGGTCGGGTCAATTTTTTAGAGCACTATATACGGCTTTTTGGTGAGTTATGGGTAGTTCACATCCCATATTTCTTTATTTCTTTTTATATCTTTTCTTTATTTAGAGTTACCTTCGGTTTAGGTGAAATCGGTTCGGTTGAAAATCAATTCAGCCTATTTGGTTCAGGTGAAATCAGTTCGGTCAATTTGGTTTGAGTGAAATCAGTTCGGGTTCATTCGGTTTGGTTGACAACCATCTTAGGTCCAATCGGTTCGGTTGAAAATCAGTTTAGATCCATTTTGGTTCAACTAAAATTCGGGTTAATTTTGATTCAAATCATTCATTTTGAGTTTTGGATCAAATTCGTAACATCATATTTGAGTCGATATCAAATTTTAAGTCAGATAAACCTGTTCGAGTCTCGACATGGCATCGGCAACTGTGTAAAGCAAATTGACACTTTAATAAATTATCAGTATATTAATAAATGATTAGATTGCAGTGACATACTAATAATATTGTGCTAAATAAAAATAGCTATAAATGTCATGTAATCATTAAAATGTTAAATTTTGTATAAGGTATTAGTATGTAATTATACCAGTTTAAATTTAAAACAGTATCAATTTTATAAAGTAACTTATAAATATTAGATAGTCAAATAGTGTGGTTCAAATGATTAAGCTTTAACTTAAAATTTTTAATCTTATGTTAAAAATTTAATTTTTAAATAATGCGTCATTAGGGGCACCGAAAATAAGCAGCCGGTTTTTACTTGTTCAAAACCCCCACAATAATCTAAGTCAATCTTAAATTTTATTTGTTATATTAAAAAAACTCTTAAAATTTCAATAATAAAATTCGATTTGGTTGGATTATTTCTGATAGTTGGTTCAATTTCAATTCAAATTTTAAAATTAAAACACTAAAATAGGACAAAATAATTACTTTTGTTTGATTATTGTTTAGGTTGGAACAACAAATATTTCTTGTATCAAAATTCCAGGTCAAAAACAGTTTTACAGATTAATTCTTATTTCAAAAACATTTTAACTTTTCCTGGTGTTGCTCAGAATGGCAAAATTAGAAGAAGAAGAAAAAAAACTTTTTTTTCCGGTCAGTTATCTTATGCTCCTCTGAAAGCAATAACGAATCATTTATGTTTGCTTGCTGCTGGGATCTTATCTATCAGATTTCAAAACTAGTACGAATCAATTATACCTTTTTGGTTCTAATATATATGCTCAAACATTAAAAAATAAAGTTATATAATTTAGGGTTAAAAGTTTATGGTTTAAAATTTAAGAGATATGGTTTAGTTTTTAAAGTTTAAGAATTAGGGTTAGAGTTTAAGTTTTTAGTGCTTGGGCTTAGACAGAGACTTCAATTAATATAAGACAATTAATCAAAAATGGTCCAAACTCGACTATGTATACTATTATGATAGCTGCTGCGAACCTACTGCCTCGTTGGATCTTACCGACTATTCTACCATTACCATAGTTGCTACCTCGAATCGGTATTGTAATGTTTCAATTTTTTTATAACCAGAGATATTATTGACCTACGAGTGATGATCATTAGACATATTGATACTAAGCAATAAATCGTGAATTTAATATTAATTTCAGGTCAATAGGAGATCTGTCACTTTTTTATTTAGTTCAATCTTTAGATTGGTCAATGTCAATCTTGTTTTCAGGTCGGTTCGGGTCATTTTGGTTCGGAATATTTCGAATCTTAATGCATTTGATTTTGAGTATGGTATGGTTTGATTTTAGTTCGAGTCAGTTGATTTCAATTCGGGTCAATGTCGAGTCAATAGGAGATGAGTCTGTTTTTTATTCAGCTCAATCTTTGGATAGGTCGATTTTAGTCGTGTTTTCAGGTTGGGTCGGGTTATTTCGGTTCTGATTATTTCGGGTCCGACTACAATTGGTTTAGGTTCGGTTCAAGTCATGTCGAGTTTGGTTTGCTTTTAGTTCGGTTCGAGTATCGGGTCGGTTTGTTTTAGTTTGGGTCAATATGAGATCCGTCGGTTCTTTGTTCATGTCAACCTTTAAATCGGTTGGTTTCATTCGTGTTTTCAGGTAGGATCAATTTTTTAAAGCCCTATAAACGGCATTCAGGTGAGTTGTGCGGTAGTTTTTTACCGTTTCCTTGTATTGCTCAGAATGGCAAAATTAGAAGAAGAAAAAAACACTTTTTTTCCGGTCAGTTATCTTATGCTCCTCTGAAAGCAATAACGAATCATTTATGTTTGCTTGCTGCTGGGATCTTATCTATCAGATTTCAAAACTAGTACGAATCAATTATACCTTTTTGGTTCTAATATATATGCTTAAACATTAAAAAATAAAGCTATATAATTTAAGGTTAAAAGTTTATGGTTTAAAATTTAAGAGATATGGTTTAGTTTGTAGGGTTTAAGAATTAGGGTTAGAGTTTAAGTTTTTACTGCTTGGGCATAGATAGAGACTTCAATTAATATAAGACAATTAATCAAAAATGGTCCAAACTCGACTATGTATACCATTACGATAGCTGCTGCGAACCTACCGCCTCGTTGGGTCTTACCGACTATTCTACCATTACCATAGTTGCTACCTCGAATCGGTATTGTAATGTCTCAAATTTTTTATAACCAGAGATATTATTGACCTACGAGTGATGATCATTAGACATATTGATACTAAGCTATAAATCGTGAATTTAATATTAATTTCAGGTCAATAGGAGATCTGTCACTTTTTTATTTAGTTCAATCTTTAGATTGGTCAATTTCAATCTTGTTTTCAGGTCGGTTCGAGTCATTTTGGTTCGGAATATTTCGAATCTTAATGCATTCGATTTTGAGTATGGTATGGTTTGATTTTAGTTCGAGTCAGTTGATTTCAATTCGGGTCTATGTCGAGTCAATAGGAGATGAGTCTGTTTTTTATTCAGCTCAATCTTTGGATAGGTTGATTTTAGTCGTGTTTTCATGTTGGGTCGGGTTATTTCGGTTCTGATTATTTCGGGTCCGACTACAATTGGTTTAGGTTCAGTTCAAGTCATGTCGAGTTTGGTTTGATTTTAGTTCGGTTCGAGTATCGGGTCGGTTTGTTTTAGTTCGGGTCAATATGAGATCGGTCGGTTCTTTGTTCATGTCAACCTTTAAATCGGTTGGTTTCATTCGTGTTTTCAGGTAGGATCAATTTTTTAAAGCCCTATAAACAGCATTCAGGTGAGTTGTGCGGTAGTTTTTTTACCGTTTCCTTGTATTGCTCAGAATGGCAAAATTAGAAGGAATAAAAGAAACTTTTATACTCTTGTGAAAGCAAAAACGAATCAAAGGAATCATTTACGTTTGTTTCTGAGCAAGCAGTGAAAATTGTAAAGGATAACGGATAGAGGCATAGATCAGGGAAATGTGGGTGCTCCAATTTGCTTTTTATTTAGGATAAACTACATAGATGACCTCTTAATTATGGGGTTGGTGTCAATTTGACCACTATACTTTTAATTTTAACAAATAAATTACATAACTATTGAATTAGTTCCATTCAGACCACTTGCAGTTAAAACCTAACAAAAATATGATGTGTCAGTTACTAAAATTTATATAATTACATATTTAGTCCCTAAAATTTAGGGACTAAATTAATTTAGTACATAGTATTAATTAAATTTGCTCCCTAAAAAGTAAGCAATGAGCGAAGCTTAGCAAAAAAAAAAGCATGAAAAATATAGGAGAGAAAAGAGAGCCGATAAGTAAATCTGACTGCTTTGTCTGATTTCCAAGTTGTTCATTTCCGAGGCATTTGTGTTGCTGCTGTGCTCTTTTGAAATTGACTTGTATGGGTCTAGGATTCCATTTAAATGAGTTGTAGCCCCTTATCTGAGCCGACGATGGCAGCTAGGACTAGGAGAGAAGACCCGAAGAACCTATCTGAGCCGCCGATCACTTTATTCATCGAAAACTTACCGGAGAAACTGCACTGGAAAGGGCTTTGGTTCGCCTTTGGAAGACATGGTGACGTAGTGGATTCTTACATTGCTAGAAAATTTGTAGAAAGGGAAGACGCTTTGGCTTCGTTAGGTACAAGAAGATGGAAGATGCGGAAAGGGCGATAGAGAGACTAAATGCCTTCACTTTATATGGTGAGAAAATCTATGTAGCACTAGCAAGATTCAACGAAAAAACAACTACAAAGAGGAGCGGGAGAGAAGATAATGACAGGCCTCTCAAAGCGAACATTGATACAGAAGCTAACCTGGATAGAGAAGAACGAAGATCAGAAAACATTACAACAAGCTTTACTATAAAGAAAACTGAGAGAGGAGAAGGAAGCAAGAGCAGACTAAGAAAATGCACGGGTCATGTAGAAAAGCAGACGCTATGGAAGTTCAAAAAATGTTTGGTCGGAAGAATGGCTTCAGTTTGTAGTGTGAGGAGCATTATGTTGCGTTTAGAAAGTTGGGGTTTAGGCGAGATAAGTGTGAAAAGGATGGGTGGAAATTTGTTCCTCCTCTCGATTGATAATGAGGATCTTTTCATCATGCTGGAGGACGTAAATTGGTCTTATCTGAGGGAAATTTTCGAAGAAATTATGCCTTGGTCAGAATCCATTAAACAAAATGAAAGACTAACTTGGCTTGAAGTTCCAGACCTTCCTTTGCACTGTTGGAACCATGAAACTCTAAAAAGGTTAGCATCTCTTTGGGGGTAAATTTGAAGCTGTAGGTGAGAACTTCAACCAGGTCATTAACTGTGAGAAAGTGTCTATTCTAATCAATACGGTAGATAGCTTGAAAATTGAAGAATTAGTGGAAGTAGAAGTTGGAGATAACACTCATGTGGTTAGAGTAATCGAAATGGGGTTCTCGGATGATTCTACTGTTGATGTGAAGTCTGGGAAGAATGAGAAGAAAGCGACGAAGGAAGCTATGGTTGATCGAAAGATGGAATCGGAGATGGTGGAAAGTACGTCGGATTCTTCGATGTCCTCATCGGAGAAGAAAATCTCGACTACGTTGGGAAACATGAACTTTGTTTATGATGAAGCCATTAATGCTGTATGTATGGAACATAACGACCTTAATGATATTGTCTCTTTGAAGAGAGAAGGACCCAGATTCCTTGGAGAATCAGATTTGGTGGGTGACAGAAGGGAGAGTCAAAAAGACGATAGAAATTCTGATTTGAAAGAAGAAGTTTTTAATGTTGTTCTTATTGGGAAAGAGGAGAAGGATGATGGTGTCTCAAAGAGTTTAGATGCCTATAGACATATTGGAGAAATGGATTTGGTGGGCAGTGAGAGTATGGTGAAAGTCGACTGCTTTGAAAAGAATGTGCCGACAGAAGATGATACTATTAATTACCAGAATGAATGCTGTTTTGTTCCCCTAAACGATAATGAAAAAAACAAGGCTGGTGTGGGGGAAAATGTGGGTTTATGTTCCAATCGCGATGAAGTTAGAACATGCACGGTGGAGTTGGATGGAGTTGGGCCCAATATAGAAGACCAGCAAGCTGGTACTACGCGGGCCGTAGAAGTTATTCAAAGGATGGGCCTACATCAGGGGGCTAGTAGTTTTAAATCCACTTGGGAAGCAGAGGTTGATAATCTAAATGGTGCAATTAGAAATAGGGCTAAATTGGTAGGTAGTTCGGTGGTTGTAGTTTCTTTAGAAGAAGGTGAGGAAGCTAGGGCTTTTTTCCCAGAGTTGGCAAAGAAGAAACTCAAAGAAAAACGATATAGCTCCTTAAGTAATTTCCAGGATCTTGCTTTAATTGACCTCCAAAGAAAGAAGAACGATCGGGCGACTAGAAAAGAGAAAAAGAAATCTAAGGAGTTTGCATCTTCAGAGCTGTCTGGACATTCACTGTCTGATTCTGATCTGGTGGGTAGGTGGGAGTACCTAACTCGGGAGGCTAGGAAAGCGCTAAAAGTGGGAAAAAGATTGGGAATTCAAATTGTAGGCAATGAAGATCAAGCAATAAGAGACATAGCCCTTCTGATGCAAAATTAGAAGGATTTGAAAAAGGGGTAGGCGAGATTAAAAATTCTCACTCGGAATGTAAGGAGACGACTTTAGGAGGAAATAGTCTTGGCGGTTAGGAAATTGGTGTTCACACAATGCCGACGTGCTTATGCCGCAAGAAACAAAAAGCAACAATCTGGTGGAGTCTGAGGGATATGGTATTTTTTCAATCTCGTAATTTTTATCATAATAACGAACTTGGAGGGAACTATATTTTTCTATCCCGGGGAGTTTCGGAACGGTGTTCGCTGTGAGTATTTTTATCATCGTTAAGTAATTAGATCGAGGGTTTTCAATGTGGTTATTTGGTGGCTTTTTCATCGTTGGAAGTTGTAAAAGTGAGAAGTGGTTGAGGGCTTTTATGGTTTGGAGTTTTTTTATCAGTCATTGAAGGGATCAATTTAATTGACCACCGGTGTAGGGTGCATGTTAATTCATAGTTTTTGGAGGGAAATTCTGTGTTTTGGTGGAAAATACAATGGAAACAGGACCCCTAGAAGATTTGGGTGCTGATTTTGCAGAATTATAGCCGTAAAGACAACGTTGAAAGTTTTTTAGAGGCGAAGTGGAGCGGTAAAGCTTATCTTCGGGTTGAATCCGACACAAAGGTTGTGTTGCTTTGGTTTTTGGAGGCTTTGCAATGACCTTGCGTTTTGGTGACCCTTTTTGGTTGTTTTGTCAGTTTGGCTGGAAAAAATAGGATTTTAGAGTTTGCCTACTTGCCTTGTTTTGTTTGGAAAAGGTTGGCCTGCAGATGGTTACCATTTTCTTAGCATGGTGGTAGATAATTATGGAGGTTGAAGTCAGTTGGGACTAGAAGAGCATGTGTGAATCTTTTTGCCATGCTAAGTAGTTTTCGAGTCTTTTAGGGTGATTTTGGGAGGGTGATTTGACTGAATTTAGATATTCTAAAAGTTTGGTGGTCGATAGGCATTTGATGTTGTGATTTTAGGTGTATTTCGTGTTTTCCTTTGATGTTTTGTTTCCTCCCTCTTGTTGTATGTACTTTTTCCCTCTATTTTAGGCTTAGGAAGGTTTTTAATGAGGCATACAATTTGGGGTTTATAATAATAAAATTAATTTGCCGAGCAAAAAAAAAATTTGCTCCCTAAAAGGCTTGAACCCAAGACTTGTGTGGAAAATACCCACGCCTAAACCACTAAGACAAGCCTATCATGGTGATATTATTTATCAGTTTATGTTATTAAACAATAACCTATGAAATTAATAAAAAATAAAGTTTAGAGGAACGGAATTTATATCTGATGAGGAAAAGGATGAGCATTCCAGGAGTTGGTTCTTTGCGTAAACTTGAGGAATAATATAAAGTGATATATTATATTGTGAAAAACAAAGAACACTTTCTGTGCGTTTCAATTGTCAAAACAAAATCGATTTTAAGTCGCTCTAAATGCTGATGATGGTGATTGTGCAATAACCGGCTGCCAAGAGGTTTTTTCCGGCTTGTAATACATCATGGATCGTCGGATTGTCTTCATCTGTTTACAAGAGGGAAACGTGCATGTTTAATATAATTTAATTAATTAATTTAAATACACATATAAATATGTGATAATAAAAAAGTAAATAGGATTACCTTATAAATAGGGTGAGAACATATTTAATTTAGGTTATTTTGAGATTTTTGGTAACTGGTAAGGGTAAAAGAGTCTTTATAACTCTAATATCAAACATCTAATCTAAAAAAGCTCCTATTATGAGCTTTTTCAAAATTAACGGTTTCACCCCAATCCGCTCTTTCAATCCGTTATTGACCAAACAATAATATTAGCGGATTTGACTGGTCAAACCTCTAATTATGCCTCAAACCTCTAATTTTTGACCAAACCTCTCTTTACCAAACATGACCTATAATATTCTGATGGTAATTAAAACAAAATTATATGTCCTTTTTTAGTGTTTTAATATGTGTCCTAACATTGAAAAAAAATAAGGTTTTAAATTTACTATTGGTGTTTAGAGTTTAAAATTTAGAGTGTAGAATCTAGTTTTTAAGTATTATGAATTAAGATTTAGGGTTTAGTTCCTTTAGTGTTGGGCATATATAAAATCTTAAATTAAATAAGATAATTAATCAAAAATGGTCTAAACTTAACTATGTATGCCATTACTGATCTTATCGACTATTCTACCATTACCATAGTTGCTACCTCGAATTGATATCGTGTTGTCTCAAATTTTCGATGATCAGGGATACTATTTACAAACGAGTGATGATCACTAGACACATTGATATTAATGTATAAATTGTGAATTTTTAATGTCAATTTCAAGTCATAGGAGATCGATCAATTTTTTATATTCAGGTTAGCTTTTAGATCAATTAGTTTTAGTCGTGTTTTTCATGTCAGGTCAATTTTTTAGAGCACCATATATAGCTTTCTGGTGAGTTGTGCGGTAGTTCACATCTCATATTTTTTTAATATTTTTTTATTTAGGATTACGTTTGGTTCGAGTGAAACTGATTCAGGTACATTCGGTTCGGGTGAAATTAGTTCGAGTCTATTTGATTCGATTGAAAACAAGTTTGGGTTCATTTGGATTTGAAAATCTATTTAGATCCATTTCGACAACTAAATTTTGGGCTGGTTTAGGTTCAAATCATTTATTTCAAGTTTCATATCAAATTTATATTATCATATTCAAGTCCCTATCAAGTCTTAAATTAGATAAATCAGTTCGGTTATCGCCATGGCATCCCCGAGTGGGATGGCAACGGTGAAAAGCAAATTGAAACTTTAATAAATTATCAATATATATTAAAATATTAGATTGCAGTGACATACTAATAATATTGTGATAAATAAAAATATTTTTTTCTTTAAATCAACACAACTGGATTTCATTAAAAAATAGAAGAAAATAATTTTTTCTTTTAAATATAAAAATTATTTAATTTTACAATTTTAAGCATTAAATTGGATCTTATGTTATCAATCATTTAATATTACATATAATTAGTAAATGCTCAGAATTTTGTTGTAATAAATTCTATTTTTAGAACAAATCTTAAAGAAGATAATTTAGTAACTAAAATGTAAATGGTTAATATTTAGAGTCGATAGAATATTTTTTTATGAGCGGGCTTTTAAAGATGATACATATCTATTTTAAATTTCTTAAACTTTAACTCTTAAATTTCAAACCACAAGCCCTAATATTTAAATAATAAAATATATTTTAAAACCTTAAAATCTAACCACAAATATTAAAAATTCTAACCCTAAAAACTAAATATTTACCTCTAGACCCTAAAACTAGGAGCTTGTAAAAAATAAGTTTTCTACTGCGACTACATGAAATATTTTTCCAATGTAAATTAACAGACTGCTAAAATTAGAGGTTTTGAGCTAAAATTAAATATTTACCTCTAGACCCTAAAACTAAATATTGATCATGTTTGGTAAACAAACGTTTTGAGCTAAAATTAGAGGTTTGATTAGTCAAATTCGTTAATTTGGATGTTTGGTGAATAGCGGATTGAAGTGAAACACCCCGGTGTAGGGTCCGGGAGTTTATCGATTTTGATCTAGGATTAATTTCAGGTTAAATTTAGATTAAAATGATAATTTTATAAAAATTGTCATTATTTACAAAAATTTCATTAATGAAATTTGAATATGGGAATTTGTTAAATGAAATAAAGAAAAGTTTGGGAGAATAGTTTTCTTCTTCAAAAAAATCTATTTTTTCACCAAAACTCTCTCCTAAACCCATTTTACTATTCTATTGATATTTCTCCTTCAACCAAGCAAGATTTCACCCAAAAAATTTAGGGTTTATAGGTTAAAACCTAAATGCATACCCATATTACCCTAAACCCTAAATTCTAAACATAAACCATAAATTCTAAACCCCTACAATAAATCCCCTAAACTCAAAACTCAAAACCTTATAATTAAGGCGCTCGTGGAAACAAAAAGTTTCCACCGCCCATGTATAAGATAATAATTCTTATAATTCTTATTAACATGTCTTATTTATACTTAGAAGAAGACTTTAAAGGGAAAAAAATATTCTTGTTGATTTTAAAACCTGTGACTTAAGGGAAGGAGGCATATGAGAGGTTTTGGCTCCCTGACAATCTTTGTTTTCTCTAAACCTATCATGATATATACCATCCTATAATCATGAGACAAATTTAATATTCTATTACATAAATATTAATAAATTAATAATTCATGTTATATATAAGTTAAGAACATTTATATTGGGAAAATATCTTATGTACTAGCGGTGGAAACGAAAAGTTTTCATAAATGTCTTAGTTTATGGTTTAGTGAGTTGATTTAGGGTTTAAGGTTTAATAGTTTAAGTGTAGGGAGTTTAGAATTTATGGTTTAGGGTTATAATTTAGGGGTTAAAGATTATAATTTAGCTTTTAAGGTAATATGGTTAGGGATTTAAGTTGTAACTCGTAAACCCTAAATTTTAACCCCAAACTTTAAATTCTAACTACATCCACTAAATTCAAAACTCGTCCAGTAAAACGCCCTAAACACTAGACCCAAAATGAAATCCCTAAATCTTAACCTGTAATCGCTTGTGCATGAAATAATTGCCCATTTATATTTCATTAAAATTATCAATTTATATTTTATAATATTATATTTTAATTTATATATTTTAGTGATATCAATTAAGCTACCTTTCGCTAACACTTACGTGTTAAAAAATTGGTGTAGTTACACATTTAGTCTTCATCATTTACATATTTTATCAATTTAATTTTAATTTTAATTTAATTATAGGACTAAATTAATAAGATATATAAGCAATAAGAACTAAAAGTATAATTATACTAATTTTAAACTGTCATGTCAGTTTCTCCCTTAACGGTTAACTATTGAAATAATTGAGTGACTCAATTGATAAATTAATTTATCAGTGATCAAATTAGAATGTCTCCTTAGTTAAGTACTAATCAAATAGTTTACCCCAATAAAAAAAGATTTTTTTTGTTCGTTCAATAGAATTTCCCGATAAATTTAAATCCTTGTCTTATAACCCAAATCTAAGGATAATCCCCCAAAATTCTTGCCAAAAATTCGTTCCTTTTAGATTCTCTTGTCCATACTCCCTTTTACCGGGGTAATCAAAATATACTCTCTTTTTTCTATTAAAAAAATATATCCTTTTTTTTGTTTTTCCCCATCTTTTATATTCCTAAACTTTGATCTCCTATATAAAATGCAGCTTTATGGTCCCAAAATGTTTGTTTTGGTTCAGTGATTAATAGGTATTCTGTAGTTTCTCAATCAAATTTTCTCCATTTGTTCATTCCTTTAATCGCTAAAGAAAACGATTTTTTTTCTCTTTCTAAAAAGGGAGGTTTTGTAAGGATTTTAAAAATGGGTTTTGCTTTTTGGAATTAATAGTTTAGAATTTTAATGGATCTGATAGTTATTTTAGCTATGTTTGGTAAAAAGAGGTTTGAGCAAAAATTAGAGGTTTGAGACATAATTAGAGTTTTGACCAGTCAAATTCGCTAATATTGTTGTTTGGTGAATAGCGGATTGAAAGAGCGAATTGGGGTGAAACTGCTAATTTGAAAAAGCTCATAACATGACTTTTTTGAGATTAGAGGTTTGATATTATAGTTGTAAAGACTATTTTACCCTTACCAATTACCAAAAATCTCAAAATAACCTAAATTAAATATTTTCTCACCCTATTTATAAGTTAATCCTATTTACTTTTTTTCTTTTTATTATCACATATTTATATGTGAATTTAAATTTATTAATTAAATAAATATATTAAAATAATTATATAAATAATAAATTAATATATAAATCATTCGAATATGTTTAGAAAATTTATATTAAATTTTTTATAGATATAATTAATAGTAATTAGATACAAAATATTGATAACAAATAAACTATTCAAACAAGTATTGAATATAATCATGTCCTTATATGTCATTTTTCTTGTTTAAATAATCTAACAACTATCAGCTATCAGTTAATTTTACCAAACACTTTTATACAATCAGCTAATACAAACCGCTAGTCAAATCAGCTAATGCAATCGGCTATCAACTATCAACTAATGTAATCCGCTATTCGCTAATTGCCAAACAAGGCCTTTGTAGAGAAGGGTATTAAGTTAATTTGTCAATATTAGCAAAGTGAAATAAGAGGGCCGAGGTGTTTTTCTTTCATTTTATTGGTGGAAAATTCAAGCTTGGTCGAAAGCTCGGGAACATATTATTGGTGGAACATATTGATTAAGATTAGAGCATGGAACATATTATTGGTAGAAAATTCAAGCTTGGTCGAAAGACCGGGAATGGATCGTTTGGTGAACTTTATTTAGGTATTTTGATAATGGCATTTTTATATGTGTTCTCTTTATTTTTTTCTTTCCATTTGTTTCATTGATTTTGGTGTTTTTTGTTTTGCAGGTGTTAATGTACAAAGTGGAGTGGAAGTGGCTGTTAAGCAGGTAATGGTTGAACTTGGTAGCGTTTTTCTTATTTTTTTAGATTGTATTGATTGATCAATAGATATGTAATTTCGATATTTTAGCCGAGCTTGTTGCTCTTGTGTTTGATGTTATGATATATTTCCTTATGTTTCATTTGGATGGCTAGTACTTTAGATCATGCGGTTGCTTTTGGAGAGTGTAAGAATATTTCATTAATTTATGCATATACATATTGTCATGAACTGCGAGCTGAGGTTCGATTCACATGCGCAACAAGATGCCTAAGAAGTTTAAAGGCAAACTCTAGGCTTTGAAAGACCACTAACCTGGCCCGATCCGTGGTAAATTTTAGAAGACATAACCACTTTTACCTATGTAAATTTTCCATTTGAGCATAAGATTCGTTTCCATAGATAGCATATTGTTTCTAGGGAATATTCTAGTATTATGCCAATGTGGTTGGTGGGCTTTGATTGTAGTCGTCGATGTAAATTAGTAGAGATCGTCGGATGTAAGGAGACTCAACTATAAATAGAGGCTCCTCACCTCACTTGTAAATCATTCATCTTTCGAGTAATCAAGACATTCACTCTAAAGCTCTTTGTTATTCTTGAGCGTTCTTGGTTTTCTTTCTTTGTTCTCGACTAAGGCCGCACGGTTAGCTAGGTCGAAACGCTAGCCATGTGACAATTACTTTACAGAGAAGGGTATTAAGTCAATTTGTGAATATTAGCAAAGTGAAATAAGAGGGCAAGGGTGTTTTCCTTTCCCTTTTTTTTGTTATAGTGAAGTGTAAAATGTTTTTCTTTCTCCTCCAATGGCAGCGGTTGCTCGTTCTGTGCATGTGCCGACAGTTACTCTAGGGGAGCCTACGATCGATCCCTTAGTGTCTGTGGTCCATCATTCTGTGCATGTGCCGGAAGTCGCACCTCCAGTGTCTTCGGTCGATCCTCCGACGGTGGCTGTGATGGACAACCACAAGTCAAAACATAAATGAACCGTATCTTATCTACGTCGTACTCCCGCGACGTCGAAAGATCAAGCAACGAATATCACACACCTCGACACCGAAGGTGTGTTCGCGTAGGTCTAAAGATTTGAAGTCCCATAACAAGATACTAGTGACGAGGGGCATAAGGGAAATGGGTGGAACAAAAGAGGATCCAGGAATAAATGTCTGGAGAAATCCGACATAACAAAGGAAAAATGATACACACAGCTGCATAAGATTCTCGTTAGAGGGTCGAGCCAATCCCTTTCTTACAAAATCAAAGATTCTGAGGACAAGTATGAGACTCGACATGGCCAAATGAAGCCAAATGGTTACTCTGTCTCTGGTTGTCATAAAAATAGTGTCTATGACAACCCCGACAATACTCACCACTAGTAAAATAATCCTCAAAATGGATCCAAAATGTAGCGCACATTGTCAACAAATGAGAAATGACATATATGAACACTAAATAAAATAAGCTATAGGGTAAAGTTAACAAATGGTCATTGAACTTTGTTAAAAAAATAAAATGGTAATCTAATTTTCAAATGTTACAAAAATGACAATTAAACTTTATGTTTTATAACAAAATGGTAATTCGGCCGTTAAGTACTTAACGTGTCTGTTATAAAATTCTGTATAAAAACACATATCATGCTCTATATTTACATATTCAATCAGTTTAGTCTTAATTCGAAAAAATTCACTAAACTTAACTTTCGTTAATTACACATTTTTTCAATTTTATATTTAAAGCAAAATTCCAAAGTTATTATGTTACATTCCATAAAATTTTTGAATAGCATATTTTTTTTCTATTGCGGAGCTTCTTCCAATTAGGCATTATATTCTATTATTTAACCTCAACAGTCTACAAGTTCCCTGACTTCGTCAAGGTAATATGTGTAAATTAACAAGGAATCAATATTTAGTTACGTTTAGTTTTTTAACATAGTTCAATAGTTATTTTGCGAAATTTACCCTAAGTTTTAATTTATGTTAAATGAATAAATAAATAAATAAATAAATAAATAAGACTAGTAACGTACAAAATAAATGACTGCTCTGATACCATATTAGAAACTCAATGAAGAATTATGATGAAATGAGTTTAAGTAAAGATGAAGATGAACTAGAGAATAGAGACTATGGTCTCATAGTTTTATTAGAAAACTCGTAATATCTCAGAGAACTGAGACCGAGACATTTAATATATTTTGTGTTGACTGTGCTAAGGCTAGAAACGTAATCTAACAAATCCTTAACCGTTTCCAGCTAAGCTCAGTAACAATACTAACAAACTCTTAACCATAGCAAGCAACTAGCATATACTTGTAACAATCGGATGAGCCAATAAGATTCCCCGGTGAGTTGGCCGGCGAGTTTCGACAAGAAAAACTCAATGGCTCAACAATGGTAATGTTGATGTCACTACCTTCTCCAACCAAGGGCCGATATTTGAGAATACCATCAAGTCCATGGACAACAACGTGAGACCCGATGAAGAGATCCGGGACCGATACCGTGACCCTGTCGATTGCAACAGTTTCCAAGACGACGCTTCTTCCAGTTAAGCATATTTTTTTGAATCGATTCTAGAAAATTTTTGAATAGCATATTTTTTCTCTATTGCGGAGCTTCTTCCAATTAGGCATTATATTTTATTATTTAACCTCAGCAGTCTACACGTTCCCTGACTTCGTTAAGGTAATATGTGTAAATTAACAAGGAATCAATATTTAGTTACGTTTAGTTTTTTTTAACATAGTTCAATAGTTATTTTGCGAAATTTACCCTAAGTTTTAATTTATGTTAAATGAATAAATAAATATGACTAGTAACGTACCCAATAAATGACTGCTCTGATACCATATTAGAAACTCAGTGAAGAATTATGATGAAATGAGTTTAAGTAAAGATGAAGATGAACTAGAGAAGAGAGACTATGCTCTCATAGTTTTATTAGAAAACTCGTACTATCTCAGAGAACTGAGACCGAGACATTTAATACATTTTGTGTTGACTGTGCTAAGGCTAGAAACGTAATCTAACAAATCCTTAACCGTTTCCAGCTAAGCTCAGTAACAATCCTAACAGACTCTTAACCATAGCAAGCAACTAGCCTATACTTGTAACAATCGGATGAGCCAATAAGATTCCCCGGTGAGTTGGTCGGCGAGTTTCGACAAGAAAAACTCAGTGGCTCAACAATGGTAATGTTGATGTCACTACCTTCTCCAACCAAGGGCCGATATTTGAGAATACCATCAAGTTCGTGGACAACAACGTGAGACCCGATGAAGAGATCTGAGACCGATACCGTGACCCTGTTGATTGCAACAGTTTCCAAGACGGTGCCGTTGCGGGTGAGCATAGTATGTTCCACAAAGAGTTGACGGTTAGGGAGGAGGGTGTCGATGAAGGCGGGGCAAGGGAGGGCGATGAGGTTAGAAAAAGAGAGGAAATGCGGGGAGACGTGGAGGAAGAGGGATACGATGTAGAGTCTGGTGGAAGAGCGTCGATCGAGGGAGAAGAGGAGGGAATTCGATGGTGTAAACATAGTGAATATGAAAGAGTTTTGGGAGTTGAGGAGGCGGATTTTGAGATCGGAGGTCTTTATGGTGTTGGGGAAGAGGGTGTAGCCTCTTGATCGTAGTGATAGCAGGGCAGCGTCCAGTTCTTTTGTGGTTAGGCCGGAAGTGGGGGTGGTGGCGAGGAGTAGTAGTAGGAGTATGGGAAGCATTGCGGAAGTTGGATTTGAGGAAAGGATTTCTATTTTCTGTTAGTTCTTAGTTTTTGGAAATCAAGATGGGTGTATGTTAGGGTTTAGCACTGTGTAGCATTTATTTTTAATGGTTCTGCTCTCTCCCTTGAAACAAGCGACCCCGTTTTGAAACGACTTTCTTGAGAACAAGCTGTTGAAGTCTGATGCAGCAAGCCGTATCGAAACGCCTCTAGCCGTTTTGAAATGCTCTTTGATCCGTATCGAAACGGTAGCAACCCCGTTTCAGAACGAGTGGCAGTTGATCTGCAATTTAAAAGGTCATTGGGAAAATAGTCGTTGGGGAGGTTTTGACCGTTGAGAGTATCGAAACACCAAAGGGGTGTTTCGAAACGAAATCCTCTGTATCGAAATGTTTCGATACGGGTTTTGGCAGTTTCAAACTGTTTCGATACAAGTCCTCCTGTTTTGAAATGGGTACTTTGAAAACTCTGGTTTGGTTACTTAAAAACATTTTAAACCTTGCCAAAACCATTTAAAAATGTTGGGTTTAATGATGCTTGATTTCCTTCAACCGATGTGTTTGCCAAGTTTGGAGAAGATTGAATTTTGGGTGTTAAAGAGGAAGCTAAAAGATTGAAATTGGACACATGGATTTATAGTGGTTCGGCTTTCTAACAAGCACCTACATCCACTACCTTAGCTTCCCACTAAGGATTTCAACCAAATTCACTAAGAATTTCGTCCTTTTTTCTAGGCTTAGGAGGCAACCTTTACAACCCTCAAAGCTTTCTACCCAAAGCTTGAGTAAACCCTCTTTATAAGAGAAATTCTAAGCAAACTTGAAATCCCTCTATTAGGTATTTGTTTGCACTATTAAGCTCTCACCGAAAACCTAAACACTTGAGCAAATTTAACAATGTTTAGCTCACTAGTGTTGTCTATACAAGAAAATGGACAATTGAGCTCTAGGACAAAATCTTAATCCTAGTGTTGTTGACAATTGAAGCATTAGCCTTCTCTTGATGCTTGGAGGTCCCTTTTATACTCCTAAATGAGTTTGTAGCCGTTGGAGTTGTTTTGGAGTCGTTTGAGACATTATTTCCCACCATAAATGTTGTTTTGCAGACGTCCGTTTCAAAACACTCGACCCCGTTTCGGAACTTCCTTCTTCAGAACTAGTCGTTGAAGTCTGATGTAGCATGCCGTATCGAAACGCCTATGGACGTTTCGAAACCCTTCTAGCCGTATCAAAACGGTTACAACCTGTTTCGGTACGATTGATAGTTAGGCTGCAAATTAAATTACCGCTGGGAAAATAGTCGTTGGGGAAATAGTCGTATCAAAACAGTGAAGCCCGTATCGAAACACTGTGTAAAACCCTCACCCAAATTAAAGCCCGTTTCGAAACAGACAAGGTTGTATCGAAACGTTTTGTCTTTGTGAATGGTCGTTTCGAAATGCCTAGGGGTATTTCGAAACACCTAAGTGGTTTTGTAAAGTTTGACTTTAGAAAGTGCATTAAAACCCCTTTAAAACTTCTTCAAACATATTTTCAAGTTGTTTGGACTTAAAAACATTTTGAAATCTTTTCAATCTAATCCAAAACTATTTTTCAATTATTATATCAAAACATTAGTTCATCAATCTCCTTCTTTTTGATATAATAAAACTAACTTGAAAAATTGTTTGGGATTCTCCCTCTTTGTATTTAAAAATTTGAATAAGAGATGAAAATTTTGAAAGTAAGTAAAGCTCCCCCTATTCATTTGAAAATACAATTTTTCAAACCAAACTCTCCCCTTTTTTGTTATATCAAAAAGAATTTACATAACTTTAAGTTCAAAATAAATTGAGAGGTTTATTTTTAAATGACATAAAAAGAATTTTGGTTTTAAAATGGCTCCCCCTTACTCAAAGCACCATCAAAAGATGTTAGTCCAACACATGATAATCTAGTTGAATTAAAAGAAAATAAATAAAATTTGACAAATAAAAACAACTAGATTTTACCGCACTTGAACTCAAGGGAGGGTGTGAAGCCTTCCTTCTTCAAGTGTGCTTCCTTGTGTGCATGGAGCTCCCCCTTAATATTTGACTTGTTGATCAATCTCAATCACACCTATCATAAGACAATCATACAAATTTTGGTATCCAAATTTCTTTGGATCCATAAACGTTAGTTGCACAAAATTTAGTCCCCTTAGGAATCTATTTTTGAATTTCATCATTTTTATGTGAAGTGATTAGTTTTTTTTGGAACACAAACACTTCTAAAACATTATCCATTTAAAAATCTAGGGGCACTAGATTGTCTTTGGTAAAATTTTAATTTTCCAAAATCATTTTTCTTTTCTAGTTCCTTGGAAATCAAAATCTTTCTTTCTTAAGATCATCAACTTCTTTTTTATGATTTTTTTCATTGTTTGAAGCAAGTTTTGTAAACTAGAAACTTGTTGCTCAAAATCCTTCAATTTTGCTTCAAACTCAAAATTGGTTTTCAAAAGTAAATCATTTTCGTTTTTCAACTTTGAAATCAACTTTTTGTTTTTTGAAAATGAAGCCTTGAATTCGAAAACCAACTCATCATAGGCTTCTTGTAACTCATAAAAAGTATAGGAATTTGAAATGGATGAGTTAGAAGTTACCTCTCCCTCATTAAGGGCCATCAAGCATAGGTGGGCTACCTCATCATTGGTTCATCACTCCATGTGGCCACATATGCTTGCTTTGAAGATGATTTCTTCTTGTTGGATTTGTGGGATTCCTTCATCTTCTTCTTCGATTCATGATAAGATATTTCTATTTCATTCTTCATGAACCGAGTGAATTTCTTAAAGAGATAGGTCATCTCTTCGTCTTCACTTTTCTCCTCACTTGATTTAACATGTCGGCATTTGTAGGATTTAAGAGCAACAGCACTCTCGTTGATGCCTAGCTCTTTGACTTTCTTCTCCCACATCTTCTTTATCTCTTCCTTTTTCTTCTCTTCTTCTCTTCCTTTCTTCATGATTTCGTGTGTGAGGAGAGTTCCCATGAGTTCATCGAGCTTTAAATATTTGAGATCTTTAGCTTCGATGATGGTCGTCTTCTTTGAGTCGCAAGACTCGGGAAGAGAGTAGATGAGTTTACAGACAAGTTTGTCTTCCGAAATGATTTCTCCATAACCTTTGAGTTCATTGGTGATGGTGGAGAATCTATCAAACATCTTTGTGATGTCCTCATACGGTTACATCTTGAAATTATCATACTCGAGGTTGAGGAGTCCGATCTTGGTCTCTTTTACTTCGTTGGTTCCTTCGTATGTGACTTCAAGCTTGTCCCAAACCTCCTTGGCATCTTCACAAGAAGACATCTTTTCATAGATGTTAGGGCTTAATGCACAAGAGATGATGTGCAAGGCTTTGCAATTGAGCTTTATCTTCTTGCGATCATCTGCGCTCTAATATGCCTTCCTTCGTTGTGGCACGAACGAACCATCTTCTACTATGTCCCAAAGCTTGTAGTCCTTGGACTTTATGAAATACATCATTCATGTCTTCCAATGGGCATAGTGTGTTTCGTCGAATAATGGTGCCTTGTCCATGGATTGCGACATTTGATTGGTTGGTTGATATGTTGTATCGAGCTTCCCGGATCACCTCAATAGGATGTTAATCTTCTTCGATTGAGCCAAGCTCTGATACTAATTGTTGGGTTTTATGATGCTCGATTTCCTTCAACCGATGTGTTATTGCCAAGTTTGGAGAAGATTGAATTTTGGGTATTAAAGTGGAAGCTAAAAGATTGGATTTAGACACAAGGATTTATAGTGGTTCGACCTTCTAACAAGCTCATACATCCACTACCTTAGCTTCCCACTAAGGATTTCAACCAAATTCACTAAGAATTTCGTCCCATTTTCTAGGCTTGGGAGGCAACCTTTACAACCCTTAAAATTTTCTACCCAAAGCTTGAGTAAACTCTCTTTACAAGAGAAATTCTAAGTAAACTTGAAATCCCACTAATAGGTATTTGTTTGCACTATTAAGCTCTCACCCAAAACCTAAACACTTGAGCAAATTTAACAATGTTTAGCTCACTAGTGTTGTCTATACAAGAAAATGGATAATTGAGCTCTAAGACAAAATCTTAATCATAGTGTTGTTGACAATTGAAACATTAGCCTTCTCTTGATGCTTGAAGGTCCCTTTTATACTCCTAAATGAGTTTGTAGCCGTTAAGGACCGTTGGGGTTATTTTGGAGCCATTGGAGACTTTATTTCCCACCATAAATGTTGTTTTGCAGATGTTCGTTTTGAAACACTCAACCCCGTTTCGAAACTTCCTTCTTCAGAACTAGCCGTTGAAGTTTGATGCAACAGGTCGTATCGAAACGCCTATGGACGTTTTGAAACCCTTCTAGCCGTATCGAAATGGTTACAATCCGTTTCGGTACGATTGGCAGTTAGGCTGCAAATTAAATTACCGTTGGGAAAATAGTCGTTCGGGATTTGACCGTTGGGGAAATAGCCGTATCGAAACGGTGAAGCCCATATCGAAACACTGTGTAAAACCCTCACCCAAATTAAAGCTTGTTTCGAAACATACAAGGTTGTATCGAAACGTTTTGTCTCTGTGAATGGTCGTTTCGAAACGCCTAGGGGTGTTTCGAAACACCTGGGTGGTTTTGTAAAGTTTAACTTTAGAAAGTGCATTAAAACTTCTTTAAACATATTTTCAAGTTGTTTGGACTTAAAAACATTTTGAAGTCTTTTCAATTTAATCCAAAACTATTTTTCAATTATTATATCAAAACATTAGTTCTTCAAAAAAAACATTCACAAACTTATTTCAAAGTTGTTTGGACTTAAAAGCACTTTTGAAATTTTTTCAATTTAGTATAAAATTATTTTTCAATTATTATATCAAAACATTAGTTCTTCACACACCCTCATCTTTGTTTTGACAATTTGTTTATCTATACAGTCCATAGTATTATATTGCTATTTTGGTTGTGGTCGTGGAATCGTCGTGGCTGATGTTATGGACAATACATCGTTGTTTTCCTCTCAATAATCATTGTTTCTAACTTATGATGGTTGCGATTGCGATAGTTGCAGTGACTTAAAAAATATATTTAAAAATAAATAGAACTGTGTTGAAAGGGATTAAGGGTTAGAGTGCGCTGGAATATAAATATTTATGTGTTTGTGACATGTTAACACAAATCATGTCAAAAACAATGATGCTCACGTGAGGAGTTTGACATTAATCATTCAATAAGAATAAAGTTAAAAACGTTATATTTGAACATTTAGAAAAGTCTATATTCATCCACTGTCTATAGAGATAAGAATAGATTCACAAAAATTCTGGTTATTTTTCTTTTTATAAACAATAGTTATTGATATCTAGTTAATTTGTGATATTATTTTAATCAAAACTTTAACATTAGTAGGTATAGATACAATTAGGAATGAGTCAAAAGTAGAAGTTGGGGTGGATATAAATATTTAAAAAGTGACAGTGACAAATTTATAATTAAATTATTTAAAAAAATAAAAGTTGAGGGGCATGGGCCCTTCCCCGAAACCTTAGTCCCTCCTCCGTCTTTTGATATAATGAAAGACGATTATGACATTAAAGAGGGCATGGCGCTCTTTTTTTCTTTTTTTGAAAAATTAATATATGACTCCTTCAAAATTTTAAATTTTTTATGAAGTTTAATTTTTTTTGAATATTTTAATTAAATTTTCTCACAATTTAAATTTTTCTCATTAAATCTCTCAAACGGTTAATTTTAGAAGAAGAAAAAAACTAGTAGTAATGACAAAAAGTAAAGGCTTATTATAAAAAATTGTACCTGAACTTGATACTCGTTTTCAAAATGATACCTAATCTTTTTTATTTTAAATTGGTTCATGAGTTTGGAAACTTTTCTCAAATTTGTACATGTGTTGACTTAACACCTTAGCAACTAATCAAGTTATTGATGTGGCATTGACCACTCAAAATGATGATGTAATTAAATGCCACATGTTGTAATCTAATTGGTTGTTAAAAAAACCCACATAAACACCGTGTACTAATTTGAGATTTTTTTTTCAATTTTAGATACCAATATGCGAATTCTTTTCAAGTTCATGTACCAATTTAAAAAATGTTGCCAAATACAGGTACTAATTTGTATAATAAGCCAAAACTAATACTATTGCATTTATCATCTATGCAAGCTGAATGAAACAAGTATTTTCCTCTGTGCATAAATATAACCAAACTAAAATGGATAAAATTGGTGTGAAAAAATGAACACGTTGCCTATTTTAACATAGAATGAGTCCACAGCTCACTGTAATTCCGGTCATTAGACCACCAAACCATCAAGCTCAATGCTTAACACAAACTCTGTTAGCTATCGATTCATTTGGTTTTTTCGGTTTTTAATTATAGCACAAGCTCCGATAATGTTAGTCTCGAATCGAACATCGATCTCACATGACTTGCATCACATGCAAATGTTGTTGTAGGCGGATTCCACACCCTCATCTTCGTTTCGGCAATTTGTTTATCTATGCAGTGCATAGTATTATATTGCGATCTCGATTGCAGATATGATCGTGGTTGCGGATGTTCTGAACGTTGCATCATAATTTTTCTCTAAAAAAATCATTGTTTTTAAATCACGGATTCACGGTTATCATTGTAGTGTCGAAGTGACCTTGGAAACCATTACAATGTGTCCGTTACACTGCATTGTAAGTTTGTAACCATAATTTAATAATATGATGCGGTGTTTTGAATATTTCATGTGATAGAATCACATTTAGGACAGTACATATGATGTAAAAGAGGAATGGCCAAGCAAATAGAAACACATAACAACAACAACATCTCGTAATGTAAAAAAACAATCTTTGAAATCAATAAAAAGAAAATGTACAAAAAAAATCCCTATGATCTGTATCTAGTATTCGATAGACATCCATTAAGCTAGGGCTGTCGTTTTCGAGTACCGAGGTTAATTAATACCTCTCTTGAGGTTGATTTTTAGGTCCGGTTATCATGCTTAATTAATACCTAGAGACGGTGAAAATTAGCTTATATATTCGATAGACATCCATTAAGCTAGGACTGTTGTTTTCGAGTACCGAGGTTAATTAATACCTCTCTTGAGGTTGATTTTTAGGTCCGGTTACCATGCTTAATTATTAGGCCATATGGATGGCAAATATGTATACATGCATGCCACATATACTCGAACCGTCATAAAAAGCAAATAAAAACACATAAAAAAACACGTGCATCGTACTATACTACGCATCATAAATACATGTTTGGACAAGATTTAAAGACATGCCATCACATATCAAAATAAATAACATGAGGGCACACATTAAAGAAAAACAAACATCACATGCATAACATATATTCGACATACTAAGTAAAATGCATGAATAATGAAATCATTTATCACGAAAATAAAATTCTAAGTGAATAATTAAAATACAGACTGTCAGGGACCGAAATTGTAAATAAACCCATTTAAGAAAACAATTGAAGTGCAAAATGGTACTTAATTAAAAAAGCGCGGAAAGCTGCAGGGATCGTGACGGTAATTTTACCCTTTGCAAATCAATTGAAACCAGACTAGGGATCAAATTAAAAATGCTTGAAACATGGGAGGACCACGGGCGTGGTTTTGAAAAGCGGAAACCCTCCCCGCGTGATTTTGAGAACACGGAAGGGTTTAAGACTCAATTAAACCAAATTTAACGTTTTAAAGTACTATAAAACCGAGACTTAAAAAAAATTCAGACACTTTTGTCATTCATTAACCCTAATTTACAGAGAGCTCCCCCTTTGCTCTGTTTGCTCCGGCGCCGGAACCCTGAAAATGGGGGGTTTCGACTTCCCCGACAACCCCAAACCAGAAAACCCTTCTTTTTCGAAACCAAAACCAAAGTTGAAATCCTTTTTTGTAAAACCCAAAAACGTAACCCAACAATCTTTCCGCGCTACCACCTCGCCGGTTCACCACGCGTGACCTCCGAAGAGATCAATGGGTTTATTACCGGCGAGAAGACGAACGGACAAAAAGGGAGAGGAAGAGACGCAAATGGTAAAAAACTTCTCTTTTTTTGTTTTTTTATTATTTCCGATCCGAAATGAAAAAAGATAACAGTGTTGATACCTTCAAACTTTTTCCTTGCTTGTATTGATATGAAGATGATTACAATGTCTCTCTGAAATTTTTGAATGATCTCCTCTAATGCTCTCTCTGAAAAAAACTCTCTTCTGAAAAAAACCCTTCTCTTACATTGCATTTTGCTTCGGCTTTTATAGCCGGAATATTACACTTTTTTCCTTTTTCTAAATACATGATATTGCTGGAAAATCTGATGGTTGATTTGTACGATTCGGTTTGTTGATTGCCTCTGATTTCTACATTTTCGTTGCGTTTTTTGGCTCCATGCATCTTCTGACGTCCTTCGTTTTTTGTTTGTTGCATGTGACCCGTGAGGAGAGGAGAGGGGACCATGGAGAGCTGGCCCGACGACGTGGAGTGCTCCGTGCCACCGATTGGGATCTGGAGAGACTCTGGCGTGTGTTGCACGCGCGCGTGTGGGAGTCGAATCGCTGCGCGTGGGCGCGTTGGGGTCTCTGGAACCTTCTCCGGCTCAATCTCAGCCATCCGATGCTCTCCCGATCCAAGGGTCATGAGGGGTGCGGCGCAAGGGCTACAGCAGAGGCCTCTAGGGTTTTTTTTTGCTTCCTTGATCGATCTGGACCGTTAGATAAGAGGCACATTAGGGTTTTTTTTATAGATCAGATTAGGTTTTATTTTCTGGGCCTAAACGGGCCGTAATATATGTATAATAATATGTTTGGGCTTTTTATTATGTATAATGGACTTTAAATTGTGGGCTTTTATTTATATTATGTTGGGCTTTTATTTATTTAATGTAGTCTTTATTTTATTTTTGATTCGATAATAATAATAATAATAATAATAATAATAATAATAATTATTATTATTATTATTATTATTATTATAATATAATAGATCATACTCATAATAATATGGTAGATAATAATAATATTAAGATAATACTAATAATAACGGTAATAATACTTATGATAACGATATATCTTATAGTAATAAAAGAGATGAAAGTATTGATAATAATATTAATATATGGTATGTGACAATAGGGTAATGGTATAATGATGAGTGATGGTAGATTGATAATGGTAACCAATAATTCTCTAAATAATATGTATATATATGTATTAAGTTAAACAAATCCCAAAGTGAATAAACAAAGCCCCTTCTCATTTAAACATATGCAATGGTTAATTAGCCCGGACAAAATTAGTGATTATATATTTTATTAGAATTATCAATTTATATTTTATAATATTATATTTTAATTTATATATTTCAGTGATATCAATTAAGCTACCTTTCGCTAACACTTACGTGTTAAAAAATTGGTGTAGTTACACATTTAGTCCTTATTATTTACATATTCTATCAATTTAGTTTTAATTTTAATTTAATTATAGGACTAAATTGATAGGATATATAAGTAATATGAACCAAACGTATAATTATACTAATTTTAAACTGCCATGTCAGTTTCTCCCTTAACGGTTAACTATTGAAATAATTGAGTGACTCAATTGATAATTTAATTTATCAGTGATCAAATTAGAATATCCCTTAGTTAAGTACTAATCAAATAGTTTACCCTAATAAAAAAAGATTTTTCTTTTTTTCGTTCAAAAGAATTTCCCGATAAAAATAAATCCTTGCCTTATAACCCAGATCTAAGGATCAATCATTCATCCCCCAAAATTCTTGCCATAAATTTGTTCCTTTTAGATTCTCTTGTCCATACTCCCTTTTATCGGGGTAATCAAAATATACTCTCTCTATTCTATTAAAAAATATATCGGTCATGTTTGGCAATTAGCGGATAACTGATAGCGGATTACATTAGTTGATAGCTGATTGCATTAGTTGATTTGACTAGCGGATTGTATTAGCTGATTGTATAAAAGTGTTTGGTAAAATTAACTGATAGCTGATAGCTGTTTGATTATTTAAACAAGCAAAATGACATATAAGGACATGATTATATTTAATACTTGTTTGAATAATTTATCAGTTATTAATATTTTGTATCTAATAAATATTAATTAGATTAAAAATTATTTTTTAATATAAATTTCCTAAACATATTTGAAAGATTTATATATTAATTTATTATTTATATAATTATTAAATTTTTTATATGCACATATAAATATGTGATAATAAAAAAATAGAATTAACTCATAAATGTCATCATATAAATTAGTAGTAACCAATATTTAATATTTTATTATTTATATTAAAAATATTATTATTTAATTTAAATTATTTAAAAATTTTTATAATTGTTAAGGGTAAAAGAATCATTACAACTTTGATATTCCTAAACTTTGATCTCCTAAAAAATTTCAATTTACTTTATCCTACCTATAAAATGCAGCTTTATGGTCCCAAAATGTTTGTTTTGGTTCACCGATTAATAGGTATTTTGTAGTTTCTCAATCAAGTTTTCTCCATTTGTTCATCCCTTTAGTTGCTAAAGGAAATAAATTTTTTTTCTTTCTAAAAGGGGAGGTTTTGTAAGGATTTTAAAACTGGGTTTTGCTTTTTGGAATTAATAGTTTAAAATTATTTGGATCTAATAGTTACTTTGGCTATGTTTGGTAAAAAGAGGTTTGAGCAAAAATTAGAGGTTTGAGGCATAATTAGAGGTTTAACCTGTCAAATCCGCTAATATTGTTGTTTGATAAATAGCGGATTGAAAGAGCAGATTGTGGTGAAATCGCTAATTTTGAAAAAGCTCATAACAAGAGTTTTTTGAGATTAGAGGTTTGATATTATTGTTGTAAAGACTCTTTTACCCTTATCAGTTACCAAATATCTCAAAATAACCTAAATTAAATATTTTCTCACCCTATTTATTAGTCAATCCTATTTACTTTTTTCTTTTTATTATCACATATTTATATGTGGATTTAAATTAATTTATTAATTAAATATATTAAAATAATTATATAAATAATAAATTAATATATAAATCATTCGAATATGTTTAGAAAAGTTATATTAATTTTTTTATAGGTATAATTAATAGTAATTAGATACAAAATATTGATAACTAATAAACTATTCAAAGAAGTATTGAATATAATCATGTCCTTATATGTCATTTTGCTCGTTTAAATAATCTAACAACTATCGGCTATCAGTTAATTTTACCAAATACTTTTATACCATCAGCTAATACAACCCGCTAGTCAAATCAGCTAATGCAATCGGCTATCAACTATCAGCTAATGTAATCCGTTATCCACTAATTGCCAAACAGGGCCTTTGTAAAAAAGGGTATTAAGTCAATTTGTCAATATTAGTAAAGTGAAATAAGAGGGCCGTGGTGTTTTTCTTTTACTTTATTGGTGAAAAATTCAAGCTTGGTCGAAAGATCGGGAACATATTATTGGTGGAACATATTGATTAAGATTAGAGCATGGAACATATTATTGGTAGAAAATTCAAGCTTGGTCGAAAGATCGGGAATGGATCGTTTGGTGAACTTTATTTAGGTATTTTGATAATGGCATTTTTATATGTGTTCTATTTGTTTTTTTTTCTTTCCATTTGTTTCATTGATTTTGGTGTTTTTTTGTTTTGCATGTGTTAATGTACAAAGTGGAGAGGAATGGCTGTTAAGCATGTAACAATTGAACTTGGTGGCATTTTTCTTTTTTTTTAGATCGTATTGATTGATCAGTAGATATGTAATTTCGATGTTTTAGCCGAGCTTGTTGCTCTTGTGTTTGATATTATGATATATTTCTTTGTGTTTCATTTGGATGTCTAGTACTTTTGATCATGCAGTTGCTTTTGGAGAGTGTAAGAATATTTCATTAATTCATGTATATACATATTGTCATGAACTACGAGCTGAGGTTCGAGTCACATGCGTAGCAAGCTGCCTAATAAGTTCAAAGGCAAACTCTAGGCTTGGAAAGACCACTAGCCTGGCCCGATCCGTGGTAAATTTTAGAAGACATAACCACTTTGACCTATGTAAACTTTCCATGTGAGCATAAAATTCGTTTCCATAGATATCATATTGTTTCTAAGGAATATTCCGGTATTATGCCATTGTGGTTGGTGGGCTTTGATTGTAGTCGTCGATGTAAATTAGTAGAGATCGTCGGATGTAAGGAGACTCAACTATAAATAGAGGCTCCTCACCTCACTTGTAAATCATTCATCTTCCGAGTAATCAAGGCATTCACTCTAAAACTCTGTGTTATTCTTGAGCGTTCTTGGTTTTCTTTTTTTTTCTCGACTAAGGCCGCACGGTTAGTTAGGTCAAAACGCTAGCCATGTGACAATTACTTTACATCGAAGGGTATTAAGTCAATTTGTGAATATTAGCAAAGTGAAATAAGAGGGCAAGGGTGTTTTTCTTTCCCTTTTTTTGTTATAGTGAAGTGTAAAATGTTTTTCTTTCTCCTCCAATGGCAGCGGTCGCTCGTTCTGTGCATTGTCGTTAGTTACTCTAGGGAAGCCTACGGTCGATCCCCTAGTGCATGTGGTTCATCATTCTGTGAATGTGCCGGAAGTCGCACCTCCAGTGTCTTCGGTCGATCCTCCGACGGTGGTTGTGGTGGATAACCACAAGTCAAAACATAAATGAACCGTATCTTATCTTCGTCGTACTCCCGCGACGTCGAAAGATCAAGCAACGAATATCACACAACTCGACACCGAAGGTGTGTTCTCGTAGGTCTAAAGATTTGAAGCCCCATAACAAGATACTAGTGACGAGGGGCATGAGGAAAATGGGTGGAACAAAAGAGGATCCAAGAATAAATGTCTGGAGAAATCTGACATAACAAAGGAAAAACGATATGCACAGCTGCATAAGATCCTCGTTAGAGGGTCGAGCCAATCCCTTCCTTACAAAATCAAAGATTCTGATGACAAGTATGAGACTCGACATGGCCAAAGGAAGCCAAACGGTTACTCTGCCTCTGGTTGTCATAAAAACAGTGTCTATGACAACCCCGACAATACTCACCACTAGTAAAATAATTCTCAAAATGGATCCAAAATGTAGCGTCGAAGTGACCTTGGAAACCATTGTAGTGTCGAAGTGACCTTGGAAACCATTACAATGTGCTTGTTACACTGCATTGTAAGTTTGTAACCATAATTTAATAATATGATGCGGTGTTTTGAATATTTCATGTGTTAGAATCACATTTAGGACAGTACATATGATGTAAAAGAGGACTGGCCAAGCAAATAGAAACACATAACAACAACAACATCATCGTAATGTAAAAAAAAACAATCTTTGAAATCAATAAAAAGAAAATGTACAAAAAAAATCCCTATGATGGTTGCGATTGTGATAGTTGCAGTGACTTAAAAAATGTATTTAAAAATAAATAGAACTGTGTTGAAAGGGATTAAGGGTTAGAGTGCGCTGGAATATAAATATTTATGTGTTTGTGACATGTTAACACAAATCATGTCAAAAACAATGATGCTCACGTGAGGAGTTTGACCTTAATCATTCAATAAGAATAAAGTTAAAAACGTTATATTTGAACATTTAGAAAAGTCTATATTCATCCACTGTCTATAGAGATAAGAATAGATTCCAAAAATTTTGGTTATTTTTCTTTTTATAAACAATAGTTATTGGTATCTAGTTAATTTGTGATATTAATTTAATCAAAACTTTAACATTAGTAGGTATAGATACAATTAGGAATGAGTCAAAAGTAGAAGTTGGGGTGGACATAAATATTTAAAAAGTGACAGGGACAAATGTATAATTAAAGGGTAATCTTTACCCGTTGTCCCTTTTGTTTTGGATTTGTTATATTTTGATCACCTAAATTCAAAAAACATTATTTTAGTCACTTACGTTCGAAACCGTTTTTGTTTTGGTCACTAGACTATTAACCTCCGTTAAATAAATAATAATAATTTCTAATTTGACCCCGCCAAATAATAATTGCTGTATTGAGGATGAGACTTCATCATATGTCGAGGACTCTTGAGATTGATGCTATCCACATATCTGATGATACGATCAGAGAAGACCAATCAGCTCTTGACTGTATATTTAGCAGTTTCCGAAAGATGCAAAATTCACTTCTAAAGTCTCTGGATGAAAATCAGCAATTCATAATTGAGAATTCAGTTCTTATTGGTTTGCTTGAGCAACTGAAACTTGAGGCTGAAAATCTTGTAATAGAAAATAATTCACTACATCAGGAGTTGGAGGTTCAGTCTGAGCAATTTTCAGAACTGGAGAATTCCCTTTGTAATTCAAATGCTGAACTTGAAGGATTAAGGGAAAACTTAAAGAGCTTACAAAATTCATGCCTGGTGCTTGGTGATGAGAAGTCGGGTTTGCTAACACAGAGAGAATGCTTGATATTTGAGTTGAATGTCAGTCAGAAAAGGCTGCAAGATTTGGAGAAAAGATACCATCAATTAGAAGAAAAACATGTGGTTATGGAGAAAGAGAGAGAATCTTCGCTTTATGAGGTAGAAGAACTAAAAAGGTTCCTAGATGCTGAAAAGTAAGAATATGCTAGTTTTGTGAAGTTGAATGAAACCCGAGCTATTTCTATGAAATCTCAAATCTATTTTCTACAAGAGGAAAGTCTGTGCATAAAGAAAAAGTACAAAGAAGAACTGGACAAGGCCATGAATGCTCATGTAGAAACCTTCATTTTTGCAGAAATGTGCACAAGATCTAGAAGGGAAGAATTTGTCTTTCGTGCTTGAGTGTAGGAAGCTCTTGGAAGCCTCTAAATTATCAAAAGAACTTATCTCGGAATTGGAGCTTGGAAATTCCATTAAACAGACAAAGATAAGGTCCTTATCTGATCAAATTACTGTGCTGAGGATGGAGCTTTATCAGATGTTGAAGTCTCTTGAGATCGATGCTGTCTGTGATTATGATGATACAATATTGTTATTTTGGGGAAGATGGTGAAAAATGAAGTTTAAAAATTTGAGGGTTAAATTAGAAATTATTATTTTTAATTAACGGAGGTTAACAGTCCAATGACCAAAACAGAAACAGTTTCGAACGTAAGTGACCAAAATAGTCTTTTTTGAATTCGGGTGACCAAAATAGAACAAACCCAAAACAAAAGAGACCACTGGGAAAGATTACCCGTTATTAAATTATTTAAAAAAAAGTTGAGGGGCATGGGCACTTCCTGAAACCTTAGTCCCTCCGTCTTTTGATATAATGAAAGACGATTATGACGATTAGAGAGGGCATGGCTCTCTTTTTTCTTTCTTTTTTTGAAAAATTAATATATGGCCCCTTCAAAATTTTAAATTTTTTATGAAGTTTAATTTTTTTTGAATATTTTAATTAAATTTTCTCACAATCTAAATTTTTCTCATTAAATTTCTTAAACGGTTAATTTTAGAAGAAGAAAAAAACTAGTAGTAATAACAAAAAGTAAAGGCTTATTACAAAAAATTGTACCTGAATTTGATACTCGTTTTCAAAATGATACCTAATCTTTTTTGTTTTAAATTGGTTCATGAGTTTGGAAACTTTTCTCAAATTTGTACATGTGTTGACTTAACACCTAAGCAACTAATCAAGTTATTGATGTGGCATTGACCACTCAAAATGATGATGTAATTAAATGCCACATGTTGTAATCTAATTGGTTGTTAAAAAACCTACATAACACCGTGTACTAATTTGAGATTTTTTTTCAATTTTAGATACCAATATGCGAATTCTTTTCAAGTTCATGTACCAATTTAAAAAATGTTGCCAAATACAGGTACTAATTTGTATAATAAGCCAAAACTAATACTATTGCATTTATCATCTATGCAAGCTGAATGAAACAAGTATTTTCCTCTGTGCATAAATATAACCAAACTAAAATGGATAAAATTGGTGTGAAAAAATGAACACGTTGCCTATTTTAACATAGAATGAGTCCACAGCTCACTGTAATTCCGGTCATTAGACCACCAAACCATCAAGCTCAATGCTTAACACAAACTCTGTTAGCTATCGATTCATTTGGTTTTTTCGGTTTTTAATTATCCGATAATATTAGTCTCGAATCGAACATCGATCTCACATGACATGCATCACATGCAAATGTACAAAAAAAATCCCTATGATTTGTATCTAGTATGGCATCTCAAACCGGCAAATAGGACAGTTATGGCTTTGTTTCAGCCATTTTTCGATACATTCACAGTGAAAAACATGAGAACATGGCATCCGGGCAGCATACGATCCGACTTTGAATCCCTCCAAACATATCATGCAATCGTCGTCTCCGTCTTCGAATCTAACCATCTCCGTACCGGACGATTCCCGAGCCGGAACCATCTCGTAGTTAGAACTTTCCGTCTCTTCCGCCGCGGAATCGGAATCCGCCAAAACCCTACGCATAATAAACTCAAGGCATTCCTTGCTTACCTCGACAGTTGCCTGTATCACCGAATCCAAACGCAGAACTTTACAGTTGAATCTCCTTTCAAACGTCCAATCCGCGATCTCAAGTCCGCGTCGGATGATCGTATCGATCATCGTGTCGAAATAAGAAGCGCTGATCCCGAGAGTCGTGAACGCAGGAGCGAGAAGGCGGTGAACCTGGCTGCGCTGGTGCAAGAGCAAAAGATCGAAGGTAACGGTTTCTTGACCGGTGGTGGGGAAGGAGAGTAGCGGTACGCGGTCTAAGCACCTGAAATTGAGCGTGAAGATTAGGGTTAATTCAACTTGGAGTTGAGAGCTTGGTACGGGATGGGTTTCGCTGATGATTTCCGATGCGAAAACATGGTGGAGAAAGCCATCGTAGACGAGCGCCGTTGAATCGGAAGCCATTGAATCGGAAGAAGAAGAATCTTGATCGGAGAAGTAGGGTTTTTGAGCTCTAACGGTCGGAATCAGATTTGAATTCTGCAACTTGGTGGCAACGGGGTACTTATAAAGCTCTTATGGCGGTGTAAAGATGACGTTAAAATTAATATACTACTAATTGTTTTAATTTATCTAAATATATAGAGAGATAATGTTCATCATTTAATTTACTAAATCCAATTCTTTTAAGGCTTTCCTAAAACTAAAATTTATTATAATAAAATTATAATTATTTTATAACGGTTGGATTAGAATTAAGATTAAGATTTTTTTAAATAACTGGTAATTATTTAATGCACTGGTGGTGAAATTTTTTTTCTACAAGCAGTCTTTTAAAGTTGATACGTATCACTTTTAGTTGGCTTAACTATAACTCTTAATTTTAAACCTTAAATTCTAAATTGTAAACCATAAAATATATTATCAACCCTTAAAACTTAATTACAAATCGTAGACCATAGTCTCTAAACTTTAAAACATATATGCTTGTAAAAACCTTTTTTGAACAATATGTCAATTGAATTTTATTTAAAATCAAAATAAGAAAATAATCTAAAAGAAAACAAAATATCATGCCAACAAAATACCTCTAGTGGGGCGCAAAATAGTGATAAAGATGAAATACCGGAGAAATAGAAGTGGAAAGTAAGACTTCTTAAAACATATTTGACTGCATCGGCAAATGAACCGCAAAATGAAATCAAACTACTAAAAATCACCGATAATCAGCAAATAGGTGTTGAACATCGTGAAAAACGTATTCAGGAGCACAAATTTACCACAATGATAGACGATAACGTGACATAATGCAAAAGCATGCAACAAGGCACAAGAAATGTGTGCCGTAATAAAAATAAGAAAACGTGCTACAAAACATATAAAATTAAAAAATACCAAAATATGAAATAAGATAAGAATTAAATATAAAAATAAGAGAAAATAATCATCGGCGATGACGGCCAGCACTAAAACTGACGCCATCACTAATGAATCAAGATCTAAAGTAAAAAGGAAGTGGGATTGTAAAATAATTTTGAGTAAATTTTACTTAGGGAGAGGCAGAAGGTAGGATTCCTCTTAAAAAAAGATTAGAACTCAAGACTTAAAAGAAAAAATTGAACGTTAATAGGAGTGTTTAACTATTTGCTCTAAGTCGTGTGTACATGATTATAAAAACTTTTAATAATTATATTTAATATAATATGATATAAAATAATTGATTACATAATATTCAATTTAATACTTTTTTTAATATGCTAATGTGATACAAATAATTTTTAATAAATATAAATAATTTTTATGTTCACGTATATTAAATTTTTCGTAAAATAATATTATTATGATCCTTTTAAGTTTTGAAATTATTTCAACTTATATATTAGTTTACGATCTAACATGTTAAATAATTATAAAGTCGAAACATTTGGGTTAATAGAAACTTTAATAAATAATGGGTAAATTACAACGGAGGTCACTCAATTATAGTTAAGGTTATATTTGGGTCACTAAATTATTAAAAGTTACATTTGGGTCACTCAATTATGGGTAAGGTTACATTTGGGTTACCCAATTATTAAAGGTTACATTTGGATCACTCAATTATGGGAAAGGTTGCATTTGGGCCACCCTTCATATTTAAAAAAAAAGTATATCAATTTGTGTATTAGATTAATTAATGATTTCAAATGAAGTACTCTAATGTTAACGAGGGTATACAAGTGATTTGGAAGAAAAAATGACTAAATTGATGTACTTTTTTAAATATGAAATGCGACACAAACATAACCTTACCCATAATTGAGTGACCCAAATATAACTTTTAATAATTGGGTGACTCAAATGTAACATTACCCATAACTGAGTGACCCAAATATAATTTTTAATAATTAGGTGACCCAAATATAACCATACCCATAATTGAGTGACCTCCATTGTAATTTACCCATAAATAATCAGTATATTGATAAATAACAGACATGGTACTTAACAATTCATGGCAAAGTAGTAAATAGCAATAATAAGTAAAGAAATAGTTATAAATGACATCATTAAAATGTTAAATTTTGTATAAGGAGTTAATAAGTTTTTATACCTTTAAAAACATGACCATTATTGGAACATTAGTTTAGATTTAAAAATATCAATTAAATCATAAATATCAGATAATTAAATTGTATGTTTCTAAGATTGCAGACCTTCTCTGTAAAACTTCTTGCAATGCCTTCCCTTATACAACCTCTGTGTTTTCCCAAAAACAACTATTAAACCCTAAAGAAAGAATCTGAAATTTTTCCCTTGACTCTAACAAAACCCCTTTCTCTTCTTCATGGGTAATCACTATTTCTTGCCAATTATGAGGTGGGCGTCGGAGCTCTTCAATGCTGTGAGCGAAGTTACAATTCGTAATGTATAGGCAAGTACTAAATTAAAAACGATGTTTAAATTGATAATATTTTAGACTAAATTGATAGATTGTATAAATTTTAGGGACTAAAATTCTTACTTGACCAAGCAATGCCACTGTTTCTTTTTATTTTTAACAGTCAAGGTACCAAAATAGAAACAATATGTAATATTACGTACCATTTTAAAAAATAATAATTTGAGTATTAAAATAGAAATACGAAAATAAGTAAAGTACTAAATATGTAGTTTACCCTTATTAAAAAATTCAAAAATTCAATATAAATGAAAAACAATTTAGTTAAGTGATATTTAATATTATTATTAGATTATTTTTGTCTTTTTATATTTTAAATAATCTTTAAATAGAGGAAGTTAAAACTATCCTTGAAGATTTGAAACCGCGACTTATAAATTCAACCTCTTACCACTTGACCTATAATCAAGTAATTTTTTTTAAAAAAATTATATATGTAAATATATTATATTTCACCGACATTGCATGCAATAAAATTTAATTTTTAAGAATATGAACGTTCAGACATATGGATCAAACTTTTAAATATAAATATATATATATATATATTTAAAAATAAATAGAAATGTGTTGAAAGGGATTAAGGGTCCCTTTTCAGTGTGTTGGAATTTAACATTTGTTCGAAAACTGAACGTACTTTTAATAGGAAAACTACAACACTAAAACTATTGCATTTCTCATTTATGCAATCTGAAAAAAAAAAGAATGAAGTTCACGTAATAAAAACATGAAATGAATCTTTAATCTTACATTCAGGTGCAATGGCATCGTAGAGGGATCGTCGTGTTCGCTGGTTTTCGTTTCTCACGAACAATGGCTTCCTTTATAGCAGGCAATTTTTGATGAACCTTTCTCCAAATATGATTCACGGCTCCATCAGGAGGGATTGGCCCTATACCGCCTGGATGGCCGTTATCATACACAAAAACAGGCTGAACCTTAGCCATGGCTCGACGGAGTTCGTTCCTATGTTTTTCGGAAATGCTTCTAAGATGAGAAACAAGCCAACTTGGTTTCAAAGCATCACTCACTGCTACAAAAACGGAAAATGTGGAGTAATCCACCATCCCCTCAAAGGGCAGCTCGATATTGTCGCTGACAATCACTGGTATACAGAGGCTTTGAATGGCATCAAATAGTCGGCATGAAGTGGGAGTATCACCGGCCGGGTGCAAGCAGAACTCGGATGACCTCATCCCCTTAATTGACTGCTCTCTACCGGTTGCATTAGGGAACCCTTCTTCCATAATGATTCCCGGTTCGTTAACCAACAAGTCCCATAATTTTTCTCGAATTAGGCCACCCTGCAAATTTTCATAACATTCAACTCAGCAAAGGAAAATCAAAGTTGAACCGTATCCATTCAAGAAGGAAATAATATTATCGGGAAACAACATAGTCTGGCCAAGATTCAGCGTCAAGTTGTTAGATGCTAACCCGGTGCCTATGTTTAGCTCCCTTAAAATAAAGGAGGGTGTGTCGTTTCTGGTTCTCCGATAGCTGCAACCGAGGAAGTAGATGGGTATATGGGACAATCACATCTTTAAGCAATGAAACTTGGGTGTGGCGTATCATGTCTGATGAGGTACCATCGGAGGATTTCGTATCGAGCCTATACCACCCACCAAAATCCACAACCAGTAGAACCGCTGGGGCTATCTCCTCTCTGAAATGCCACATTGCAACAGGGTCTGTCAAAGAATACTTCAAGGTTTAACAAAACTGATAATCCAGAAACTAAATCATAAGCTGTAAAACAAGCAGGATAATTTCCCACTTCTTTTGGCACCGAGGGCAAAGATATCAGTTTATGTTCCCATTTTATTACAGGGAGAAGGAACCGAATCAAAGTGAAAAGTTGACAAGAAATATTGTACATATTTCAGCCAATATATACCTAAAGCTAGATAGATAAATTTGATAATCCCATCCTTGCGCAATCGAAGCTGAATGAAACAACTATTTCTCTCTTCTGACCATGTAGTTCACTCTAATTCCGTCCTAAAGACTAGTTTCTGTGTCATCACAAGACTTAATTACCAAATAGCAAAAATAGCAAATCAACTAGCACACTATCAAGCCTTCATCAATGTCGAAAACGGAATCTTCTATCGAACACAGATGATTCTCTATGCAAATTGCACAGCAGCTATGCAACCATTTTCAATACAGCTTACAAACTTAAATCTACCCTTTAATCCTTTACACTAAAAGATAATTACTGGACAATTTCAGCAAGTAGAATGATACAAAGAACAAGTTATAAGCAACAATGCAACAGTCTAAATACAAAAGGGTAAGCACCAAGCAAATGAATTCAAATTCACATTACCAGTGAGAACAAAAACATGGTCTCGGCCGCCGGATTGTTTCCAAGCATCAGTGTTCCTCACAAAGTCCACCACTTTCTTTTGCCTCAAGTAATCCCCATTCCCAGCTTTCTTCCTAAACGCACCGTTTCCGGATCCCAGCTCCATCTCCGCACTCAGGGTGGCAAAAAACGGAACAAAAACAACATCAGCCTCGTTAGCATCGAAAACCCTTTTAGCAAAAGAACCGGCCCTCATTTCTTGAGGGGTTTCCAAATCACCCATGATCCAGTACTCCGCACTGTACTGCTTGATCAATGGATTCTCGGGGTAAGGCGGGTATTTAGCGGGTTTTGAGACATGGGTGGTCGAGATCCGGTGATCTGGGTCGGTGGGGATTCGGGAATCGGGGTGATCGGAATCCCAGTACTGTTGGAGTAAGCCATAGTTGAGGGATCTGGGAAGGTTGGGTACGTAGACTTTAATGGAGTTTTGGAAGGAAAGGAAGTGAGTTTGGGGGAAGGAATTTGTGGGTTTTGAAGCGGGAGAGCTGGAGAAGAAGACGACGATGAAGAAGGAAAGGGAAAGGAGGAGAGTGAATGTGAGAAACAGGGATTTTGCTGATTTTGATGCCGCTGTTATGCTACTTTTGATTGCCATTTTTAGTGGGCTTTTTTGCTTTCATCTACTTTCCTTCTATAACTTCTGCGTTTTGTTTTATTTTCTTAGTTGGAGTCTAAGGAACATTTTTCCGGAAAATATATATACACAATAAAGGTGTAATTCAGGTTTTAGTCCCTATACTCTACTATAGTATAAATTAGAATTTTCACGCCTCTACTTTAGTAGATTAATGGTCTAAATCTGGTAAAGGTCTTTGTACTATTCCAAAACTTAAATTTTAGTCTCCAAATTTTATTTTCTTGTGAAATAGAACATATGGCCATATTTGGTAAACAGGTTTTTGATTTAAAATTAGAGGTTTGAAGCAATTTTAGGGGTTTGACCAGTCAAATCCGCTAACTTAAATGTTTGGTAAATAGATGATTGTAATAACGGATTAGGGTGAAACTTCTCATTTTGAAAAAACTCACTTTATAAGCTTTTTGAGTTAGAGGTTTGAATAAAAAACTTTTTTGTCCTTGATAATTATAATTTTTTAAATAACATAAATTTGAATAACTAATAAAATTAAAAAAAAAACTAATTTCACAAATAATAAATTACTATATAGATATAAATTTAATAATTAATAAAACTATATTCAAAATATAATTTTATAAATAAGAAATTAATATATACATCTAAATTTAATAATTATTAAAATTATATTAAAAAGATAGGTTCACAAATAAAAAAAATACATACACGCTTCATATATGTTTAGTAATGATATTAAGAAAAATAATTTTCATAATATTAATTGATACATAATAATAATAATAATAATAATAACTAATAAATTATTCAAACAAGTATTGAATATAATTGTGTACTTATATGTCATTTTGCTTATTTAAATAATAAAAAAGCTATCATCTATCAGTAAATTTTTGAAAAAATTTACAACGCTCGACGAGCACCGCTGAGCACCATTAAATTAATTTATAAAGATTAAAAATCTAAAGGACTCAACGTATAGTTATAAATTATTCAAAAATTTAAAGGTAAATTATTTAAAATAAAATATTAATTAAATTATTTTCCATATATATAATATTTTTTAATTTTTTTAAATAAATGGATTAAATATCAACATTAATTTAAAAAATAAAATCTAAATCCTAAACTCTAAACCCAAAACCCAAAACCCAAAACCCAAAACCTTAAACCATAAACCCTAAAAACTAAAACCCTAAACTCAAAACCCAAAATTCTAAACCATGAACCTTAAATCTTAAAATATGAAACCCTTAAACCATAAACCATGAATTGTAAATTATAAACCATAAACCCTAAATTCAAATATTGGGTTTAGGATTTATGGTTTATGTTTCAGGTTTTATTATTTAGGGTTTAGGGTTCAGTGTGTCGAGTTTAGGGTTTAATGTTTAAATTTTTAGATTTTTAGTTTTGAGTTTTGGGTTTCGGATTTTGATTTTGGTTTTAGGGTTTCCAATTTAAGGTTTAGTGGTTGATATTTGTTCCAATTATTTTTTAAAAAAATTAACAAAAAAATATATGTGGAAATAATTTAATTAATATTTTATTTAAATAATTTATAATTATATGTTTAGTCCTTGAGATTTTTAATCTTTATTAATTAATTTAATGATGTTCAACGGTGCCCATCGTTAATGGTGCTCAGCGATGCTCGTCGAGCGTGGTAGACTCAACCGTTAATTTTACCAAACACTTTTATACAATCAGCTAATGCAATCCGCTATTCAAATCAGCTAATATAATCTGCTATCTGCTAATTGCCAAACAAGGCCTATATATTTTTTATTTAAGAATTTGGTTGTTCAGAGCAAGCACATTTGGCTGGTTGGCCAAGTCGTTTATCTTTGTTCTCTCATATTTTTTTAGGTCATGAGTTTTAGACCCACTAGAAGCACCCCATTTTTCCTATATAGTCCCTCTTCCCCTCCCCTCTAGGTAGGATTAAGATTAGAATTAAAATTTGTCAAAAAAAATAATTCTTCCACCAACTTATGTCTAATTTTATAATTTATTAATGACACGGAAACTATAAAAAAAGATATAATAATTTTTTAGTCACTTACATTTATATATATATATATATATATATATATATTTTTATCAATGTGACCCTTAAAGGTTTTAAACTTTGATGATTGAAAACTATAATGTTCTTTGTAAAAAAAGAAAAAACTATATTGTTCTATTAGTGATAATCAAAAGTTTATTTTTGAAAACTATGATTCAAATTAATAAAAAACCGTTAGAGACTAAAAAGGTATTAAACATGTTTAAACCAATGAAACTAATAAATCAAAAACGAAATTACAAATTTTTTTGAAGGATTATTATCCTATACATTTGAGTTTTCACAAACGCCTTAGTTTTAGAGTTTAGGGTGTATGATTTAGGGGTTTAGAATTTAAGGAAGGTGATTAGAATTTAGAGTTTAAGTTTATAGTTTAGGGTTTATAAGTTAAACCTTAAATTCTAACCATATTGCCCAAAAACACAAAACCCCAACCTCTAAACCCTAAATTCTAACCACCGTCCCTAAATTCTAAACACATACACCTAAACTCCTAAACCCTACACACTAAACTAAGACCCTAAAACTAAGACGCTTGTGGAAAGTTTTAGTTTTCACCGCCGGTGTATAGGATATAATTCATTTTTTGAATGCATATTTATAAACTATATATAATAAGGGTTAGGAATAATTATAGATAACAAAAAATATGAATTTTAAAAGATGATTAAAATTAATAAAAAATAATTTATATTATAATTAAAGTTTTCATGGAGAGTAAATCATGATAATAAATTGATTTATTTTAAAATAATACCTATGTAAATGATAAATTTAAAATGCACAATTAAAATTAATTAAGAAGTGAACTTACATATAGTAATCCAAAACGTAAAATCAGTTTATTTAAAATAAGAGTATTGAATTGCCCTACCGTTCTTTTTCTTTTGAATATGCTGGTGTGATGTAAGGGTAACATCTGTTCAATTTTTTTGGTCTTTTCAAAGACTGCACACACAGCAGATATTACTGATGCTCGAACTCGAGTCCCAAAAAATGATGAACATCTACCTTTGCCACCAAAACACAATGGGATGAGCGCAAGGTATTATTCTACCACTAGACCACCAATGCTTCACCAATGAAATATTTAAGATAATTTAAATTAAGTACTCATGTTATTAGTATTTTTTTATTTTATATGTTTTCTCATTAAACAAGGATTATTCAATTTTAGGTAGTGGGTTATTAGACAACTAACCAACGACTCTGAATTCGTGTTTAAGGTAATTTAGGTGATAACTCTTTTTTATTCTATCTTTTTTCTCAGTAAGAAAATTATTGTATCACTAATCTTGTTATAATTCCATATTACAATGAAAAAATTTTGATACACGGGCTAGTCTTTTAGTTTTAGGGGTCGAGATTTAATTTAGAAGTTTATGTTTTAGGGTTATAATTTAATGTTAGTGTTTGAAATTTAGGGTATATAATTTAAAATTTAGTATTCAATTTTTTAGGGTTAAAATTTGAGTTTTATAATGTAAATATGCAAGTTTGTGTTGTTTATCAAAATTCATCCTATTATAATTGTTATTAAAATGTCATATTTATTTAAATTTTTGTACATTTATAATTTATTTTAGCGATAACTATATAAATAGTACCCACATATTCACACGTTATTGTTTTAGTACCCCACTTATTTTTTTTTATAAAATAGTACCTAACATTACATTTATGTGCTGTTTTGGTATCCTACCGTTAAAAACAAACGAAAATAATGAAGTGGCTTGGCTTGTTTTTAATTGGGACAATAACAATTTTAGACTCAAAACTTATACAATTATATCAATTTAGTCTAAACTCTATTAATTTAATAATCATATTAAATATTTAGGTTAAAACTGTAAATCACGTTTTATTTTCTTCTTCCCCGAAACTCAAGCCCCTTTTCCCTTGAGCCACCATCAACCTTAACTCAAGATTTCATTCAAATCCGACAGAAGTCTAAGGTGGAAAACCCGTGTAAAAATTGTCCCAATCCATTGCGATAGCTCAAACAAAACATTAAAGTGATGAACACAAGAACAGAGCATCAACCTAGAATCAAAATAATGTTTTTTTCTTCTTTTTGCTAACCTTGGGAAGAAATTGTGATCTGACGGTTGGTGTTGTGAAATGGAGAAAGCAATCAAGGTTTGATCGAGTTAACCCAGCGTCAAAAACCATGGCTTTTTATAAGAAACACAGAAAATAGAGGATGCCAACAGAGGAGAAAGACAGGTCGAGATTGTGTCTGAAGAGAAATCGAAATCGAAATCCCAAACTCTGACGTTGGAGATTTGAAGGAAACAAAAATGGGAGAGAAGACAAAAATAGATAAATAAATAAATAATAATAAAACAAAAATATCTGTATTCGACCAAGTATTTGTTTGTACTTGATAATATTGTCAAATTCAACTCTTTTCAGGTCATGCAAAACAAGGATCAAAATAGGAATAAAAAATCCAAACTAAATAATTTTCTTTTCTTTTCCTTTGAACATAAAAGAAAACTCAAGCAGACTCTGTTTAGGTTTTCAGAGAAGAAGAAAGAAACAAAAGGGGCATTTGCAATTTAAATCCAAATATTTAAGATAATAATTAAATTGATAGAATTATGATCAAATTGATAGAAAAGAATAAGTTTTGGGGGCTAAAACTGTTATTATTCCAATTAAAAATAAACTATGTCATCAATTCTGTTTGTTTTTGACGGTCGGATACCAAAACAAAACAAAAATGTAACGTTAAATACAAATTTGCGAAAAAATAAGTGAGATACTAAAACAGTAACGCGAGAATATGTGTGGTACTATTTATGTAGTTATCCATTTATTTTATGTAAATTTTGACACATTTGTATATTTACAACATATTCGTATTATTTTCATGTCATATCCTCTACGGTCATGTTTGGTAAAAAGAGTTTTGAGCAAAAATTAGAGATTTGACCGGTCAATTTCGCTAGTTTGGATGTTTGGTAAAAAGTGGATTGAAATAGCGGATTAAGGTAAAACCTTTAATTTTGAAAAAGCTGCTAATATGAGTTTTTTGAGATTAGAGGTTTTGAGATAAGAGTTATAAAAACTTTTTTACCCTTAACAATTATAAAAAATTTCTAAATAACTTAAATTTAACAATTTCTATTTTAATTCTTCAACATCATGTATTTACATTATGACATTTGTAAACTAATATTTTTTGTTTTTTTCTTTTTATTCTCACACGTTTATATTTGTATTTAAATTTAATAATTAATTATATTATATTAAAAAATAATTATATAAATAATAAATTAATATATAGATCCTTCAAATATGCTTAGTAATGTTATATTAAAAATTATTTTTCATAATCTAATTAATATTAATAGATACAAAATATTGATAACTAATAAACTATTCAATCAAGTATCGAGTATAATCATGTCCTTATATGTCATTTTGCATGTTTAAATATTTAAACAACTATCAGCTATCAATTAATTTTACCAAACACTTTTATACAATCCGCTAATCAAATCAGGTAATGTTGTAACCCCCTCGTCCCGGTCTGGCCGGATGACCGGTCCGAGTAAGCTACACGGGGAAAACCGAGTGAAAACTCCCTAAGGAATTCCCCCTCAGTTAGCAACCCTATTTTTTTCATTTTAAATCTTGTCTAGATGAGTATTTAATCCTACGTGATCATACAGCGGAACAACATTCACGAGGCAAACAAACGAACTCAGCCCAACATCTTACAGCCCAATTTTAAGCTTTAACTACAGGCGGTATCGATACCCTTAAGGGGTGTATCGATACCCCTTGACTAGGTTTAAGCTTTAACTGCAGGCGGTATCGATACCCTTAAGGGGTGTATCGATACCCCCTTGACTAGGTCAACTGGTCAAAGTCAACCCGTAGAGACCGTATCGATACACCCAAGGAATGTATCGATACCCTCCCCAACGGTTGACTTCCCACGGTCAACGCTAAGATGACGGTATCAATACACTAGAGGCCGGTATCGATACCGAAATGGACAGTAGCTCCAGTGACCAAAATGGTATTGATACACCCCTCAAGTGTATCGATACACGAGGCCTGAAACAAGAAGGTGGTATCGATACCGTACCAACCGTATCGATACCCCTACTGCAAACTTGCAAGTTTGAGCTGATTTAAGGCACAAGGAGGCCCTTAAATCCCTCTAAAACCCCAACCAACACACTAACATCAATCCTAAGGCAAATCAAACATAAAAGCATGCTTTCACAAGAAACCAAAGGGCACTAATCAACCTAAGGAGGTGCACAATTCATACAAGCAACTTAGCATTCAAACATGAACAAGGCATCCATACATGACATTTCAGCAAAGGCAATTTAGCATATATGGGTATACAAGCACTTAAGAATTCATGTCTTAGCAGCAAAAGCATGTAATCATTCAAGGCATGCAACATAAACAATATTTACGAATCAAATGAGGCATTCAAGAACCGAGCCAACAACAACATACATCAAACTCGAAACAACAATACCTATCACATTGCTTAACTATTACATTCTATCCTTTAAAATTCATACATTGAGCTCACCAAAAGCAACACTTGGGACCTTTCCTTGCCCTTCCCACCCACAAGTTATTTATCTGCATTGTCGAACAAAAGAGAGCGTAAGCATAAAAGCTTAGTGAGGGTAAGCTCATAAAACAAACCTTCGACAATGCAGGGTCCAAGCACGAGCTATTTCCAAAATGAAATGCATGACCTTACCTCCGATCCACACGAGCCATAATTATAAATGATGCATGAACATATATTCAACATCATGTCATGCTCAACATGTTTAAATCCACAACATATGAAATCACATATATTAAACCATGTTAGCAACACATCCCAAATCACAATGGCTTACAATTAATCACATATTGGCAACATAAACCACAATCTGTATTGGCACCTAGCTATGACTCGAATACGCGGATAACCGTTGGAACTCACATCCAACAACACAACCATTACCTGACGGTGGGATTACACTCATCACCGTTCACGCGGAGGGGATTCCACTCATCCTCACGCCTCATTTCATGCGGAGGGGATTCCACTCATCCTCACGCCCCGTCGATGGGATTCCACTCATCATCGACTAATATAAATACAATTTTCGGGCGTACCCGTACTCCTCCTTGGTGACTCAACGCCACCAAGGCCACGCGCGAATTTAGACTCATGTGTGCACACTAACATCCTAATGATCGATCATTTGTACCCAAGCATACTAGTGCCAATACTACACATTTCAATAATCTTTCACAATATCATTTCATAATAACTTCCGTGCTTAGCACGTACTCACCATGACTCACTGTCATGCACAAACCACATTTCCATGCCTAGCATGTACTCACCATGATCCTCGGATCATACAATCACCTCATAATATCATTTCACACGTCAACACCACATGTACATCATTAACAACCATATCACATCATATTTTACACATGTGTATAACCATATCATATCTATCATCAACATGCATATAACAATGCATCAAACATGCCTCAACATACATGTATACAACATATACATAATCAACACCATCACAATTTAACACGGGGCACATACAACCATTAAAGAGTGCAACCAAAGTCTCTAATCAAAGCTTGGGATTAGGCTACTACTCTAATCCCAACTCTAGGTGGGTTTACCAAGCCCATCCTAGGTTCACATGCTTGAACCAAATACTCAAAATCATTTTAAAAATATTTAACCACGCACCTCTACCTCCAAGCTTATCTACCAAGCAACCTTGGTCTTCAATTTCCGGATTTGTTCCCAAGGCTTCACCAACACAAATTCCCGCTTCTAAACAACCTCAAACACAATTCAAACAATCCCAAATCAGCCCAACATCAAAAGACCAACCCAGAATACAATTCAATCACAATTTACAATGTTGCAAGCCATGACCAAACCCCATACTTTGCAATTTCGGACAGCCCACATACCCCTTCCAAAATCCACGTTTTCAACACCCATTGCACTCACAAATGATCCCAAATCAACCCCTAACCATAGTACTACCATTGGGCTATCAATTCCCACCTAAAACAACCCCCAAAACTCACCCAAAACCCTTCAAAAAACCCATTTATACCCAAATTCGGGAATATGTATAAAATCATGTAAAAATCATCTATGTTGGGTCTTATGGGTAGCAAACAACATATCTAACCATAATAAATCAATAGCTTAGGTTAAAACCCATAAAGTTCTCATTTTTAAACAAAACCCTAAAACTTTCAATTTCAAAATCATGAACAATAATGAGAAATATTGGTACCAACATGAAGAGGAAGACAAGGCCAAGTCAAAAATATATTTACCTTTCAAAAAGCTCCAAGATTGAAGAAGAAATGGGATGAAATGGGGAGATGGAGAAAAAGCCCTCCATTGTCGTGAAAATGGGAGAGTTGAAGAGAGATGAAGATGACAAGCTTTTGTTTTAATTAAAAAGGGGGTTTTAATTTTGGAAGTCCAACTATTTTCAAAAATGCCATTAAAATGGCTATTGGGCTTAAACATCAAAAATTTGGTCCAACACTTTAAATTTTATTTTGCAAATCAAAACCGGGATATTATTTTATTTATTTATTTCTCCCGACCCCTAAACTCGGGTGTTACAACTCTTCCCCACTTAAGGAAATTTCGTCCCCGAAATTTATCGGACAGGAACCCACTTTCTTTCACACCACAACACACTAACCAATCTCGATGGACTTACCACACATCAATAGATATCTGATGCTAAGATCTCAACTGATTCTCCGTTGCACGCAATTTCAAACTCAACTCAACCTCTTCAACAGACATAGCACGAAACAGATCTGATTCACATCCCCGAACCATTGATACACAAATCACATCACAACCCTCTTTCTAACTCTGGTGGTAATCGCAACAAATAAACAACTGAACTAGCACGATTCACAATCTCATACAACACTGTTTAAAACTTGACCGATGACTTTCTCTGACTGATCATCTGACTTTATCAATTAACCAAACACTGTGCAGACGTCTTCAAAAACAATCTAGTTGAAATCTCGGATCTCCATTACCCACTTCCATTAAGAACCTTCCACGGATGTAACAAACTAGAAGAAAACTGGTACTCGGTCTTGACACGCTGGCAATTTACACACTTACTCCCATACTGAACCACATTATTCGCCCACTCATTCCGGAAGTACTCATCTTCAACCCACAATACGTCTTCATACTACTCAGATGCAATACAAATGAACTACCGTGTGCTTCGGCCAACACAATACGTCTCAAAACACTATGTCCATAGGTACAACTATTCTGTCTCTGAAATGCAAAACTCTATCATCTCTGAAACTACATTCTGAAGGTCTTCCTTTTACTATGCCTCGCACGTAAGGTGCCAAGAATCTGTCTTGCAACTGTTTCTCTTCAAGCATTCTGACTCAAAGTAGGTTTAACATGAATCTCGGCCACAAAACTACTATCATTCGGTAAACTGAATTCGACAATCACATCTCGCAACCCAACTACTAATCTATCAACAAAATAACTCGGAACATCGGTTACTACGTAGACTCTCTTCAGATAGTGCTCAATCTTGATATCACAGTCTTTAAGCAATTCTAACTACTCATGTTGTTCAAGTTCCAACCATTCCTAAGTCTTCAAATATTTCAAGTTCTGATGATACGTACATTTACACTGTGCATTTCATACTATACAACTTTGTCTCTAAGTCTTCGAAGCAAATACAACTGTAATTAACTCTATGTCTCATATCAGATAACTCTTCTCACGGTCTTTCAACTATCTCGATGATCAAGCCACAAATCTTTCGTCTTGCATAAGCACACAACCTAACCCTATATGTAATGCATCACTATGGTTCACAACTCTTTCTCTGATATAAGCTGATTCAAGGTCGAAGCTCTCTTCAAAGTTTCTTTCAGTTTCTCAAGGGCTCATTGTCTCGCATCTAACCACACAACTGAACATTCTTCTGTAGCAATCTGATAAAAGAGCAGCTATCTTCGAACGGCTATTTACAAACTTCCGGTAGTAACACTGCTAGACTTAGAACTATAGGTTCCTGTCACAGTCTTCAATTTCTTCAAACTCACATCTTCTTTTGCCTACTTGAGATTTTCTCTAACACATTCAGCTGAACTACATGTCCTAGGAGAACATCTTCATTAACTCGGAGTTCACGTTGCACAACTTGGTACACAATTAACTCTCTAATAGGATCTACCACACTAACTTCAAAGCTTGTCATGGCCTTCTTCGGTACGTGAATATACTCATGTGACATCTAGAATAGCTACTACAACTGATCAAGAAACTCAGGAAAATATTCTGCTCAACATCTCTACGAAGGTAACTAATACACTAGTCAAACAAAACGGCATAACTCAAAGCTCAAGGTGATCACATCTTGCCCCTAAAGCTGTCTTCGGTACTTCAACTTTTCTCACTTTCAAATGGTAGTAAACGGGTCTCAAACTAATCTTCAAATAGACTGAAGCACATACTAACTGACCAACAAATCACTGACACTCGGAAACGGATACTAATCATTCACTGTCACTTGTTTCGACTGTATGTAATCTGAACACAATCTCGTACTGTCACTCTTTCTTCTTCACAAATTACACTGTAGATCTCTGAGATGATGCACTAGGCCTAATGAATCTAAGGTCTAACAAGTCTCGAAGTTAATTCTTCAACATTCTCAATTCTTCCGGAATTCATAAGTTACAGAACAAACAAAACAGAAGCAACCTCGAAAACGGTCTCAATAACAAACTCTTCTCCTTGTTGAGTGTGTAAAAGTTCTATCATTTACACCTTTTTAAACCCATATTTCTGCTGCATTCAAGCATCATTGCATATCATTTAGGTTAGTTTTTAATAAAACATCACAATTATATAAAAGGCACGGATTCTACTAAAAGATGGCTATTTTTGCAGGCATCTGTCACAGTAGATGTCGAAGGCAGGCGCAGGGCAGATAAGCAGGAGAGCTAAACTGGACAAGCAGCTGAAGAAGACGAACCTGTCATGGACCTGTCGTGACAGCATGGTGACAGCAGATTTATGAAGAGGAAAAGTGAAGTGGACCTCGATAGATAGAGAAAAATCTGCTCGTCTGTCGTGTGGAAGCCGAATATTTTTTCAAGCCCCGGATCAAAAGATATGTCAAGCCAAAGCTCAAGGAGAGGAATTTCCATGAAACAAGGAGGCGGCTGAAAAGTAGGAATCCTTAGAGATTTAGTCTTTATTAGAATCTTACTTTTAATTAAAGTTGTAATCCTTGTTACCTTAGATAACTTGAGCCCAAAGCTTATATAAAGGGCATAGACTAAACCTAGGGCATAGCCGACTACCCCATAACCAAAACCAAAACCCTGCCGTTTACCTGTCACCGATATGTTCTAAATTCCCCCTAGGGCTACGGGTTGTTTTGTAAAGTAGTTGCAAGGGTTGCTTTGTTTTAGGATTTTTCAAGTTCAATAAAATAAACTTCAAGTTCTTTTATCTTGGTTTTAATATCTTGCAAGAGCATCGGGAGAGCATTGTGAGGTTATCTATTTACTTAGCATCGGGAGAGTTAAGTATACGAAAGAGGTAAAAGCGCGTTCTCTAGTTTATAGTTGAACCATCTCGTGCTTAGGGATAAGGCGAGGTTAAGTGGCTAAGGAAGAATTCATACACATCGGTGTTCATCCTTCGATTCACGCCGGGAGGTATCATCAAAGACGTGATCATCGACAGACTTGTGCCTAGGGATAGGGCAAGGCAGATCAGGGATTCTTGCCAAGCTTGAGGTACGGAGTTAGTGTTCGCTGCCGCGACAGCTAACGGACAGACGCCGCGACAGGTGCTGTCGGCGACGGGTGCGACGACAGAACTGGAGATCCTAAGCAATTCAATACCTACACTACTGAGCAACTCAATACCAGCCCATTCTCTCTCTCTTGATATCTCAATCTTTTATTTACGTTTTTACTTTAATATTCGTGACAATTCTCTTAAATATTTCTCTTTACTTCGTGCAGTGAATTTAGGTGGAGTCATTAGCCCAATCCCTGTGGAGACGATATCCGATACTTAGTATCACTTTACTACTTGCGTCGTGTATACTTGCACTATAATTGCGATAGACTATTTTACACGCAACAAGTTTTTGGCACCGTTGCCGGGGATTGGCAACATAACTACACCTTTCTTTCCTTGCACTTTTTGTTTTTATTTTCGTTTTTGTTTTTGTTTTTATTTTTACTTTTCTTTAATTTTTCTTTTGTGTTTTAAACTCTTGCTTTTCACAAGGTTTTCCTGTTTATGCGCAGATCGAAAAGAGGTGAAGATCCTGAGTATAAATTAGATCCGGAGATTGAACGTTCCTTTAATCTCAAGAAACAGATTCGCCACCTTTTAGATCGAAACGAATACCTTGAAGAACAGCTAGAGCAGATGGCCCGCAATCAGCCTGTCGGTGAAGAAATCCCGCCTGTCGGTGACCCGCCCGCGGCAGGTGGACGACGGTCATGTCGTGACTACATGCTGAATGATCATGTAGAGCTGGAGACCACGCTGCCGGATATTGATGTTGACAACTTCGAGCTTAAACCTGTCATGTTTAGTATGATCAACAATGCCGGGCAGTTTGGTGGTTCTGCGACAGAAGATGCTAGGGAGCATCTCAAAATGTTCCAGGAGATCTGTGGTTCGTTTAGACTACCAGGAGTTAGTCCGGAGATACTGAGGCTTCGGTTATTCCCCCATTCATTGAGGGATAGAGCTAAAACTTGGTGGAATAAACTTACACCGGGTTCTATTATGACTTGGGCAGATTTAACTCGTGAATTTTTGTCTCGTTTTAATCCTTCACATTTAGCTGAGCGATTACGTAATGAAATTGTTACTTTTCAACAGGAAGATGACGAGCCAATGCACGAGGCCTGGGACAGATTCACAACTCTTCTACGAAACTGCCCAATGCATGGATTCCCCGTCTGGAATCAGGTAACTAAGTTTTATAATGCTGCTAACTTACAAACTCGCATTCGAATTGATTCTGCAGCGAATGGACTATTATTGGATAAAGATCCGGACGAGGCCCTGCAAGTTTTGAAACATCTGGCTAAGAATGAGGAGCAGTTTCCAACCGCTAGAAGAGGGGGTAAACGAGTACTTGCTGTCAAGGATTATGAGGCCGACAACACTATGAAATCACAGGTAGCATTCCTCACTAAAGCCATGAAACACTTATTGAGTGAAGAGGAAGTACGAGGGTTTGCTGTCGAGGAAGTCTGTGCTACATGTGAGGGAAATCATAGTAGGGATGAGTGCCCTATAAATATAGAAGAAGGAAAATATGTTGGAAATTACAAGCCAAACTACAATTCCAACAATTACAACCCTAATTGGAGGAAAGATCCCAAATTTTCCTGGAGTAACCCTAACAATGCCCTAAATCCGCAAGCATATAATCAGAATCAGGGGGGTCCTAGATTGTTGACGCGACAGCAGCCGCAGCCGCAGAACCTGCCGCCTCAGCAACAACAACAGCCACCACCTGCCACGAGTAGTATATTGGAGCAGACTCTGGCCACCTTTATGTCTCAGACTGGTACGTATATGGAAAACATCAATAAGTTTGTCAAGAAAACGGAAGACTTTATGGATGAAACCAAGATGAGAATGACAAACCATGAGGCCACCTTGAAATCTCTAGAGACACAAATGGGTCAGGTGTCGCAGCATATTAAGCCACGGCAGAATGGAGGTTTCCCTAGCAATACTGAAAATGCTAGACCGCCCCCACACGAGCAATGTAAGGCGATTACGACTAGGAGTGGGAAAAAGTTACCAGGGCCGGAAAAAGAAGCTGAAACAGAAAAGGAACCTGCCTTGGATAAGCCTGCCGAGGAAGCTGCCCCGACAGGTGTCAAACAGACTGTTGCCGATGAGCCTGTCACGACAGCAGAAGCGACAGAGGAGAAAAAAGAAGAGTATCGTCCTCAGATTCGCATGCAGTGGGAAGGACGCATTGCTGATTACCGTCCTCCACCACCTTTTCCGCAACGAATACAGCAAGCTAAGCATGAATCTCAACTTAAAAAAATTTATGATATTTTTAAACAGGTTCATATTAACATTCCGTTGTTAGATGCTGTTAGGGAAATGCCCGGTTATGCTAAATTTCTCAAGGATGTCATGTCTAAAAAATCTAAACTTGGGGAATTTGAAACGGTAAGGATGCAAGAAGGTTGCATGAGTATTCTTCATCGACAACCACCCCAGAAAAAGAAGGATCCGGGGAGCTTCCTCATACCTTGCGTAATCGACGATAAATTTGTGGGTAAGGCATTATGTGATCTTGGTGCTAGTGTTAATCTAATGCCCAAATCTGTTTTTCAGAAACTAGGTATTGGCAAGGCGCGGCCCACGACAGTTACCCTACAGCTAGCCGACCGCTCTTACGTTCACCCCGAGGGAAAAATTGAAGACATCTTGGTAAGAATGGATAAACTTATTTTTCCTGCTGACTTTCTTATTTTAGATTGTGAGGCAGATGAGAACGCACCAGTCATCCTAGGGCAACCCTTCTTAGCCACGAGAAGATCATTGATTAATGTGGAAAAAGGAGAACTCACCATGCGCGTAAACGATCAAGAAATTAAGTTGAACGTTCTCCAAGCAATGAAACATGCTGATGGGGATGAAGAATGCAAGGCCATCATTGAGGTGACCTTTGATCAACCCTGCATCAGGTCGGGCTGCCGGGATATAAAATTTGGTCACTGCTGCGACAGCCATTTACAAGCCTGTCACGACAGCAACGACGACAGCACCGACGACAGCGACTCCTCTGAATCCGATACATCTGATACTGAAGGTCATGAGGAGGTAGACTGGTTAGAACATCGCCCAAGTAAGTTATTCGAACCCTTGAATTACACTTCGGATAACCATTTAATCCAAAAGCCATCTAATGTTGAACCACCTGTCTTAGAACTTAAGCCCCTGCCAGGGCAGCTCAAATATGCTTATCTTGGTTGTGATAAAACACTGCCCGTAATCATCTCTGCTAAGCTGCCGCAGGAACAGGAACGACAGCTGATCGACATGTTGAGGCAGCATAAAAGGGCGATAGGATGGACGATAGCAGACATTCAGGGCATTAGTCCGGCAATCTGTATGCACAAAATCCTCCTGGAGGAAGATCATAAGCCGACTATTGATGCCCAAAGGCGGTTAAACCTTGCAATGAAGGAGGTAGTGCGTAAAGAAATAATTAAATGGTTAGATGCTGGTATTACTTACGCCATCTCCGATAGCAAATGGGTAAGCCCGGTGCAATGTGTTCCCAAGAAAGGAGGCATGACCGTGATAACCAACGAAAACAATGAGTTAATCCCAACCAGGACTGTGACCGGTTGGAGGGTTTGTATGGACTATCGGAAGCTTAACAAAGCTACCCGAAAAGACCACTTTCCTTTACCCTTTATTGATCAAATGCTTGATAGATTAGCGGGTAAACCTTACTATTGTTTTCTTGATGGTTACTCAGGTTATAACCAAATCGCTATTGCACCAGAGGATCAAGAGAAAACGACTTTCACATGCCCCTACGGAACATACGCATTTAGGAGGATGCTGTTTGGACTCTGTAACGCACCTGCCACCTTCCAAAGGTGCATGATGGCTATATTCTCCGACATGGTTGAGGACTTCCTTGAGATCTTCATGGATGATTTTTCTGTCTTTGGAGACGATTTTGAAAGCTGCCTCGGCAACCTTCAAAAGGTACTTGAAAGATGTGAAAAAGCTAATCTTGTTCTTAATTGGGAAAAATGCCATTTTATGGTAGATGAAGGGATAGTTTTAGGCCATAAGATTAGCTGCCGTGGGATAGAAGTCGACAGGGCAAAAATAGAGGTCATAGAGAAGCTGCCGCCGCCAACCACAGTCAAGGGAATTAGGAGTTTTTTAGGGCATGCTGGTTTTTATAGGAGATTTATTGCAAATTTCTCAAAAATCACGAAACCCCTATGTCACCTCTTAGAGCAGAACCGACCCTTTGACTTTAATGAAGAATGTACTGAAGCATTCAAGGTTCTGAAGGAAAAGCTAGTGACAGCCCCCATAGTACAGCCACCAGACTGGACGCAACCGTTTGAAATTATGTGTGATGCTAGTGACTATGCTGTCGGGGCAGCACTTGGGCAGCGTAAGGACAGGCTGTTTCATGTCATATATTATGCCAGCAAAACATTGAATGATGCCCAAGTGAATTACACCACCACAGAAAAGGAGCTGTTAGTTGTGGTGTTCTCCATCGACAAGTTTCGTTCTTATATACTTAGAACGAAGGTAATAGTGCATACCGATCATTCTGCCCTCAAGTATTTATTTGCAAAAAAGGATGCAAAGCCTAGGTTGATACGGTGGATCTTACTATTACAAGAGTTCGACCTTGAAATCAAAGACAAAAAGGGGACAGAAAATCAGGTGGCAGATCACTTGTCGAGGTTGGAGATGGGACAGAGTCTACCTGTAGATGAGACACACATACTAGAGACCTTCCCAGATGAGCAGCTCTTTGCTGCCGCAATAGCTGTCGCGACAGCCATGGCGGCAGGTAAGTCTTCTAACCTTCCCTGGTATGCTGATTTCGTTAATTATATAGTTAGCGAAATATTACCTTCTGATCTTACTTATCAAGCCAGGAAGAGGTTTCAAAATGATGTTAAACATTATTATTGGGACGAACCTCTTCTTTTCAAGATGTGCGCAGATCAGGTTATAAGGAGATGTGTACCACAAGAAGAACAAGAAGACATTCTCCATCACTGTCATGCTTCACAATATGGAGGACACTTAGGAGGCAATAAAACTGCTGCCAAGGTGCTGCAGTCAGGGTTCTACTGGCCGACACTGTATAAGGACGCATAGGAATTTTATAAAAACTGTGACAGGTGCCAGCGGACAGGTAATATCTCGAGGAGAAACGAGATGCCACTGCAGAATATTTTAGAAATCGAAATCTTCGACGTTTGGGGGATTGATTTTATGGGACCTTTTCCATCTTCGTGTGGAAATCTTTACATCCTCCTAGCAGTAGATTATGTCTCCAAGTGGGTAGAAGCAATCGCAACTCAAAAGAATGATGCCAAAACGGTCCAAAAGTTTTTGCACAAAAACATCTTTTCTAGATTTGGCATCCCGAGGGCGATTACCAGTGATGAAGGGAGACACTTTGACAACAGGGTAATTGCTGCCGCCTTGAGAAAATATGGTGTCAAGCACAGGATCGCGACAGCATACCACCCACAGACCAATGGACAGGCTGAGATTTCCAATAGGGAAGTGAAGAACATTCTTGAAAAGATGGTTAAACCAACTAGGAAAGATTGGTCTCTACTTCTGAATGATGCATTATGGGCATACAGGACAGCTTTCAAAACTCCATTGGGCATGTCTCCATTCCGATTGATCTATGGGAAAACCTGCCACCTGCCTGTCGAGATAGAGCACAAGGCATATTGGGCAATCAAGGCAGTAAACATGGACTTGGACAAGGCAGGCCAGAAAAGGCTGTTAGATTTGAATGAGATCGATGAAATACGGACGATGGCTTACGACAACGCAAGAATATACAAGGAGAAAACAAAGAAGTGGCATGACAAGAAGTTGCTGCCACGTCAGTTCTGCCCAGGGCAGCTTGTATTGTTGTTTAATTCTAGGTTGAAACTATTCCCAGGAAAGCTTAAATCTAGATGGTCTGGCCCGTTCCAAGTGATTCAAGTTTTTCCCCATGGTGCCATTACAATTCAATCATTAAAAGACGGGCACCAATTCAAAGTTAATGGACAACGCCTCAAGCATTATCAGGGGACTGAAGCCCCAGGAATACAAGAAGTGGTTACCTTAGGTGATGCCCCACAAGGCATCCCTAATTTAACCTAATTTTTATTTTTTTTATTTTATTTATTAGGAATTAGATTTATTTTAATAATGTTTTGTTTTTAATTTCAGTATTTTAGGAAATAAAGGAGTCAAGTGAGAGAGAAGAAGTGGCCCAAGCCCACCGCCCATACATCAGCCCAATAAAGCCCATTTATGATAACCTGTCGTTTCAGCTGCCGGCGTAGACGGATTTGACAGGCTGTCAACAGACGCACAGCAGACGAAGAAGCGTGCGGCAGACGCACAGCAGACGCATTAATGCGTGTCAGACGCGTCAGACACGCAATATCCAATCTGCCGCCCCGTTATTCCCGCCTGCCGTTGCGGCATTAAATGGGCAGCTACTCGACCGCTATATAAACCCCTTCCCCCTTTCATTTTTTCCTCACTTCTGATTTTTCTCTCTTGTATTCTCTTCTAGTTTTATCTACTTTCTCTCTTTTTTCAGCCCTTGCAACCAAAAATGTCTTCACGACAAACTCGCCAGAATGCTGCTGCCGCCTCTTCTTCAGCAGCAGCATCCCCGTTTGCCAACAAGGAACTATGGGAGGAACGGAGCTTCATCTATAACAGAGATGCCCCTCTTTTTGGACTCCGGCCGTTCATTATGAAGGCCATTACGGCACAACTTTGGGAGGACTTTGCCGAGCAGCCGGCAGAGCTTAACGACACTCTGGTCAGGGAATTTTATGAGGCGATCGAAAGTAAGACGGCGACATCTGTCGTCGTCCGAGGAGTGACAGTTCCTTTCACCGCCAGCAGCATCAACCATGTATTCGGCCTCTTCTTTGGCCCCAATGACGATGCTCATCAACAGTTTTGGGACACCCTCGATGCTGCCGGACATGATGCTGTCATGAGGGAGTTGACAGAGGAGGGCACGACCTGGAGCACCAGCAAGAAGAACCCCAACTCCGTCAACAGGGCAGAGCTACTCCCCGAGGCAAAATTATGGAATGCTTTTATCAAAAAGTGTATTCTGCCCTCGTCACACCATACGACAGTCAACAGACAGCGGTTGGCCCTCATCCACTCTATCATGCATGACAGGCCCATCAATGTGGGCAGGTACATGCGAGACAGCATTCTCGATTGTGCCTTCCGATCAGATTCACGACTATGCCTGCCCTTCACAATCACTGCCCTCTGCCGCTGCGCTGCCGTACCGGAGGACCCTTCAGACAAAATCAAGAAGGGCAGCGGCTGGACCGACAGCAACATCTCCAGCCTCATGGAGATCATCGTCGTATCGCCCCTCAACGCCTTCGATCCAAACGCCCCTCCTGCTGAGTCTGATGATGAACCTGCTACCGAACCTGCCCCAGAAGCTGCCACCAACACCGCTCCGGCAGATCAGAACGCCCACATCTTAGCTGCCATCTTGAGGATCGAGGAGCGCCAGATGGGTTTAATGACATTCATCCGCGACTTCTCCAATGCAATGGTAAACTTCATTACCAATACTTTGAATTTTTCGGATGTCATTTTCCCCACCTTCCCCGCCCATTACTTTAATATCCCCTCCCCCACTCCCACACCACCTGTCTCTCCCCACGGAGAATCTGCCTCCTCCACACCTTCCCCGACAGCATCCGGCAGCCCACCGGCGGACACTTCCCCTCGAGGCACCAAGCGAGCTGCCACTGACGACAGCCCTCTTGTCCGGAGGAATTTGGACAGCACTTTCACGCGGGTGAAAAGAATTAAACATGTGGCCAACAAGAGGATGCTGTCCAAAGCCATCACGAGTAACAGCTGGGACAGCAGCAGCAGTTCTGATATCAGACTAGTAGAGCCACCTGTCATTCAACCTGCTGACGACCCTGTCCCCCAACCGGAGGAAGAACCTGCACCTCAACAGGCTGCTGAACCTGTTGATCAACCTGCTCCGGAACCTGCCCAGCCACCTCCCCAACGCAGACGCTACCATCAGATCCGCGTCAGCAGCAGCAGCGAGGACAGCGAATAAAATTTAAGTTTTTGTCTATTTTACTCCTCTTATTGCTGCCTGCCCTTATATATTGTGATGTACTTTTATTTTTCATGATTTCTTTATTTGTTTTTGTGTCATTTTGCATTGAGGGCAATGCAACCCTCGAGTTTGGGGGTGGCAACCCTCCATATTTAATGGAGTCTTTAGCACATATTTTGTTTAAGTATTGTTTCTTATTAGTTAAGTTCTTTTCAAAAAAAAAATCAGAAAAATCAGAAAATTTAAACTGTTGGCTTAAAACTGTGAAGTTAACTTACCTGTCATGACAGCTCTGTCGTGGCAGCATCTTTAGGACATGTTAAGGAAAAGTTTAGAGCCTTTCTATAGTTCTGAAAACTTAAACACTTTTGTGACTGTTATATTGCTTAGACTTCTTTTAGCCAAACTAGAATAGGAAGCTTAGAACTTGGATAGCCCCTAGAGGTGCCTAACACTGGCTCTAGGAAAGAAGTTTAGCAAAAGAAAATCAAAAACCTAGAGGTGCCCGAAACCGGCTCTAGGAAGCTAACTAGAGGTGCCCAAAACTGGCTCTAGAAAAACTTAGCTTGAAAATAGAAGAAAAAGAAGCATGAAAATGTGCCTTCTAAAAGAAAGTAAACTTTGGCATAAAATTCAAAGTTAAGGAGTTGAATATTCTAGTGAAACTAAGAGAGTCTTAGCATATAACTGTTCACAAGCATGCACACACTGCACGAGAGCTATAGGGAGATTCCGGACAGATCCTAACCCTTCCGACAGGTTGCTGCCGCCATAGAGAATGAGCGACAGGTAAGGGACAGTTCACTGTTTGAAGGCCAACACAAAAATTTTTAGTTTTCTTTTAAGTCTTCATTGCTTGAGGGCAAGCAAAAACTTGAGTTTGGGGGTGTGTTGAGTGTGTAAAAGTTCTATCATTTACACCTTTTTAAACCCATATTTCTGCTGCATTCAAGCATCATTGCATAGCATTTAGGTTAGTTTTTAATAAAACATCACAATTATATAAAAGGCACGGATTCTACTGAAAGATGGCTATTTTTGCAGGCATCTGTCACAGTAGATGTCGAAGGCAGGCGCAGGGCAGATAAGCAGGAGAGCTAAACTGGACAAGCAGCTGAAGAAGACGAACCTGTCATGGACATGTCGTGACAGCATGGTGACAGCAGATTTATGAAGAGGAAAAGTGAAGTGGACCTCGATAGATAGAGAAAAATCTGCTCGTCTGTCGTGTGGAAGCCGAATATTTTTTCAAGCCCCGGATCAAAAGATATGTCAAGCCAAAGCTCAAGGAGAGGAATTTCCATGAAACAAGGAGGCGGCTGAAAAGTAGGAATCCTTAGAGATTTAGTCTTTATTAGAATCTTACTTTTAATTAAAGTTGTAATCCTTGTTACCTTAGATAACTTGAGCCCAAAGCTTATATAAAGGGCATAGACTAAACCTAGGGCATAGCCGACTACCCCATAACCAAAACCAAAACCCTGCCGTTTACCTGTCACCGATATGTTCTAAATTCCCCCTAGGGCTATGGGTTGTTTTGTAAAGTAGTTGCAAGGGTTGCTTTGTTTTAGGATTTTTCAAGTTCAATAAAATAAACTTCAAGTTCTTTTATCTTGGTTTTAATATCTTGCAAGAGCATCGGGAGAGCATTGTGAGGTTATCTATTTACTTAGCATCGGGAGAGTTAAGTATACGAAAGAGGTAAAAGTGCGTTCTCTAGTTTATAGTTGAACCATCTCGTGCTTAGGGATAAGGCGAGGTTAAGTGGCTAAGGAAGAATTCATACACATCGGTGTTCATCCTTCGATTCACGCCGGGAGGTATCATCAAAGACGTGATCATCGACAGACTTGTGCCTAGGGATAGGGCAAGGCAGATCAGGGATTCTTGCCAAGCTTGAGGTACGGAGTTAGTGTTCGCTGCCGCGACAGCTAAAGGACAGCCGCCGCGACAGGTGCTGTCGGCGACGGGTGCGACGACAGAACTGGAGATCCTAAGCAATTCAATACCTACACTACTGAGCAACTCAATACCAGCCCATTCTCTCTCTCTTGATATCTCAATCTTTTATTTACGTTTTTACTTTAATATTCGTGACAATTCTCTTAAATATTTCTCTTTACTTCGTGCAGTGAATTTTGGTGGAGTCATTAGCCCAATCCCTGTGGAGACGATATCCGATACTTAGTATCACTTTACTACTTGCGTCGTGTATACTTGCACTATAATTGCGATAGACTATTTTACACGCAACACTCCTCTAACAAGAGGTAAACCGGCAATTCTTCCAAACACTTCTAGGAGAAGAAAACACAACTATTCTAACATTCTGTGGTTTAATCTTCATTCAAAATCAAATCCATCACAATTGCTAAGCAAGCCTGTTGACTAAACTCAACCAATCTTTGACCTCTAAAGCTGGATCAACATTCAATAAGGAGTTCACATCCTTACCTACTACTATAGTCCCACAAAAATCTGCGACTTCAAGGCAACTCTATCTTCGTCTCAACGTATATCCTAGCTTGTGTTCTACCAGCCAAACCATGTCAAAAAGGTACATCGAAACCGTATGAAGACAATCACTTCACATCTACTAGAAACTAGTAACTCTGGACCACCAACAAACATCTTCTGTACATCTTTCCGATCACTACTATCTCCTAAAAGGCTAGTCACACGTGTCCCGACATCTAAGGTCTCAACAAAGATATCTAATTTCTTACATGCTCACACAAAAGGAGGTATCCGCGGAAATTGCAACTTCACATGTACACAAATGATAGCCTTCGGTCCTCTTGTCTTCAGACTGGTTCTTCAACAAAATCCGACTCTTCTAAACTGTTCTTAGAGCATTTCGTAACTTCAAGATTCAATTCTGATCACACACAAACAGTCATGCTGGACTTGTTCTACCCCTAACAAACAACCTGGAGTCAAAGCTCGAGACTCCCTTCTCGGCTCAACTATATTGGAAATGACTTCATCTCTTCCGCTTGCTGGAAGACAACCCAACGTACACTGACTCAATCACACAAACTAGCTCCCATTCACGGACACTGACCGGCTGTCTTGCATTAAAATCATAGGCCGAACCCTAACGGTCATCAACTAACATTTCCGAAATTCAGATTACTCACACGAGACCCCTGCCTAGATCTCGCCAAAAGAACTAAGGTACTCATACCTACTTCTGACACCTCATCGGGCACATTCAAACTTGCATACTCACTATCGATATACAAAAGCACGGGTTTAGAATCAACTGGAGGAAACAACTTATTACTGTACCAAGGGCTTATCTGTTAAAACATCGACACCACTCTAACTCCCACTCATATGCCTTCACTTCTTCTTACCAACTGATGCCAGTGTTGATCACATCGTCCCTCATCCACAGGAATCAACCCACATACGCACCGTCTCAAACGGGCAAATTGTACCTTAATTCCGGTACAACCATACCCCCCTAACAAAGATTATGGACTCCCTCAACATCGTCCACCTTTTTAGAACTACAACTTCTACTTACCGAAAAGCAATTAAATCAACAACAACATCAATAGTAAATCATACACGATTGGGTTAGCAAGGCAAGGCTTCCAAGTGGCTCAAGTATGTTCCCCTCACTTAAAATCTCTTTTTTTTTTATGTAATAGTAGCAATGGGACTCTACGAGACATGTTTCAAACAAATCAACACACATACATGCTCAACCAGGTATATAACAATGCTTACTTGCTAAACAAGCAAACACATGCGTACTATCAAACAACATACATTCTCAATCAAACAAGCTTACACCACAGCATTCACGGATAACAAGCAACATGCTTACATGGCAAGCAAACACCGTGCAATTTCAATCATAAAACACAACTTACCTCACTTCCCTGCCCAAGGTCTCGGAAACCTTAGGCTCTGATACCAACAAATGTAACCCCCTCGTCCCGGTCTGGCCGGATGACCGGTCCGAGTAAGCTACACGGGGAAAACCGAGTGAAAACTCCCTAAGGAATTCCCCCTCAGTTAGCAACCCTATTTTTTTTTTCATTTTAAATCTTGTCTAGATGAGTATTTAATCCTACGTAATCATGCAGCGGAACAACATTCACGAGGCAAACAAACGAACTCAGCCCAACATCTTACAGCCCAATTTTAAGCTTTAACTACAGGCGGTATCGATACCCTTAAGGGGTGTATCGATACCCCTTGTCTAGGTTTAAGCTTTAACTGCAGGCGGTATCGATACCCCCTAGACTAGGTCAACTGGTCAAAGTCAACCCGTAGAGACCGTATCGATACACCCAAGGAGTGTATCGATACCCTCCCCAACGGTTGACTTCCCACGGTCAACGCTAAGATGACAATATCGATACACTAGAGGCCGGTATCGATACCAAAAGGGACAGTAGCTCCAGTGACCAAAATGGTATCGATACACCCCTAAAGTGTATCGATACACGAGGCCTGAAACAAGAAGGTGGTATCGATACCGTACCAACCGTATCGATACCCCTGCTACAAACTTGCAAGTTTGAGCTGATTTAAGGCACAAGGAGGCCCTTAAATCCCTCTAAAACCCCAACCAACACACTAACATCAATCCTAAGGCAAATCAAACATAAAAGCATGCTTTCACAAGAAACCAAAGGGCACTAATCAACCTAAGGAGGTGCACAATTCATACAAGCAACTTAGCATTCAAACATGAACAAGGCATCCATACATGACATTTCAACAAAGGCAATTTAGCATATATGGGTATACAAGCACTTAAGAATTCATGTCTTAGCAACCAAAGCATGTAATCATTCAAGGCATGCAACATAAACAATATTTACGAATCAAATGAGGCATTCAAGAACCGAGCCAACAACAACATACATCAAACTCGAATCAACAATACCTATCACATTGCTTAACTATTACATTCTATCCTTTAAAATTCATACATTGAGCTCACCAAAAGCAACACTTGGGACCTTTCCTTGCCCTTGCAACCCACAAGTTATTTATCTGCATTGTCGAACAAAAGAGAGCGTAAGCATAAAAGCTTAGTGAGGGTAAGCTCATAAAACAAACCTTCGACAATGCAAGGTCCAAGCACGAGCTATTTCCAAAATGAAATGCATGACCTTACCTCCGGTCCACACGAGCCATAATTATAAATGATGCATGAACATATCTTCAACATCATGTCATGCTCAACATGTTTAAATCCACAACATATGAAATCACATATATTAAACCATGTTAGCAACATGTTGCGTGTAAAAGAGTCTATCGCAATTGTAGTGCAAGTGTACACGACGCAAGTAGTAAAGTGATACGAAGTATCGGATATCGTCTCCACAGGGATTGGGCTAATGACTTCACCTAAATTCACTGCACGAAGTAAAGAGAAATATTTGAGAGTTGTCACGAGAATAATAAAGTAAAAATGCAAATAAAAGAATTGAGTTATCAAGATAGAGAGAATGGGCTGGTATTGAATTGCTCAGTAGTGCAGGTATTGGATTGCTTAGGATCTCCAGTTCTGTCGTCGCACCCGTCGCCGACAGCACCTGTCGCGGCGGCTGTCCGTTAGCTGTCGCGGCAGCGAACACTAACTCCGTACTTCAAGCTTGGCAAGAATCCCAGATCTACCTTGCCCTATCCCTAGGCACAAGTCTGTCGATGATCACGTCTTTGATGATACCTCCCGGCGTGAATCGAAGGATGAACACCGATGTGTATGAATTCTTCCTTAGCCACTTAACCTCGCCCTATCCCTAGGCACGAGATGGTTCAACTATAAACTAGAGAACGCGCTCTTATCTCTTTCGTATACTTAACTCTCCCGATGCTAAGTAAATGGATAACCTCACAATGCTCTCCCGATGCTCTTGCAAGATATTAAAACCAAGATAAAAGAACTTGAAGTCTATTTTATTGAACTGAAAAAATCCTAAAACAAAGCAATCCTTGCAACTACTTTACAAAACAACCCGTAGCCCTAGGGGGAATTTAGAACATGTCGGTGACAGGTAAACGACAGGGGTTTTTGGTTTCGGTTATGGGGTAATCGGTTATGCCCTAGGTTAAATCTATGCCCTTATATAAGCTTTGGGCTCAAGTTATCTAAGGTAACAAGGATTACAACTTTAATTAAAAGTAAGATTCTAATAAAGAATAAATCTCTAAAGACTCCTACTTTCCAGTCGCATCCTTGCTTTTAGGAATTTCCTCTCCTTGGGCTTTGGCTTGACATATCTTTTGATCCGGGGCTTGGAAAAATATGTGGCTTTCACACGACAGACGAGCAGATTTTTCTCTATCTATCGAGGTCCACTTTGCTTTTCCTCTTCATAAGTCTGCTGTCACCATGCTGTCACGACAGGTCCATGACAGGTTCGTCTTCTTCGGCTGCTTGTCCAGTTCAGCTTTCCTGCTTATCTGCCCTGCGCCTGCCTTCATCATCTACTATGGCAGATACCTGCAAAAATAGCCATCTTTCAGTAGAATCCGTGCCTTTTATATAATTGTGATGTTTTATTGAAAACTAACCTAAATGCAATGCAATGATGCTTGAATGCAGCAGAAATATGGGTTAAAAAGGGTGTAAATAATAGAACTTTTACACACTCAACACACCCCCAAACTCAAGTTTTTGCTTGCCCTCAAGCAATGAAGACTTAAAAGAAAACTGAAAATTTTTGTGTTGGCCTTCAAACAGTGAACTGTCCCTTACCCGTCGCTCATTCTCTATGGCGGCAACAACCTGTCGGAAAAGTTAGGATCTGTCCGGAATCTCCCTATAGCTCTCGTGCAGTGTGTGCATGCTTGTGAACAGTTATATGCTAAGACTCTCTTAGTTTCACTAGAATATTCAACTTCTTAACTCGAATTTTTATGCCAAAGTTTATTTTTTTAGAAGGCACATTTTCATGCTTCTTTTTCTTCTATTTTCAAGCTAAGTTTTTTCTAGAGCCAGTTTCGGGCACCTCTAGTTAGCTTCCTAGAGCCTGTTTCGGGCACCTCTAGGTTTTTGATTTTCTTTTGCTAAACTTCTTTCCTAGAGCCAGTGTTAGGCACCTCTAGGGGCTATCCAAGTTCTAAGCTTCCTATTCTAGTTTGGCTAAAAGAAATCTAAGCAATATAACAGTCACAAAAGTGTTTAAGTTTTCAGAACTATAGAAAGGCTCTAAACTTTTCCTTAACCTGTCCTAAAGATGCTGCCACAACAGAGCCGTCATGACAGGTCAGTTAACTTCAAAGTTTTAAGCCAACAGTTTAAATTTTCTGAATTTTTTTTAAAGAAAAATAGATAAATAATAAGACACAACAATTAATAAAAAGATGTACTTAAGACTCCATTAATGATGGAGGGTTGCCACCCCCAAACTCGAGGGTTGCATTGCCCTCAATGCAAAATGACATGAAAAATAAAAGAAAGAAAAAGTACATCACAAAATATAAAGGCGGGCAGCAATAAGAGAGAAATAAAAACTTAAATCTTAGTCGCTGTCCTCACTGCTGCTGCTGACGCGGATCTGATGGCGGCGTCTGCGCTGTGGAGGGGGCTGGGCAGGTTCAGGAGCAGGTTGAGGGGCAGGTTGCTCCATGAGCTGGACGTCGGAACTGCTACCGCTGTCCCATGAGCTGCTGGTGGTCGTGGCTTTGGGCAGCCTTTTCTTGTGTGCCACGTGCTTAATTCTCTTGACCCGCGTAAAGTCCCTCTCCAAATTCCTCCGGATATGAGGGCTGTCATCAGTGGCAAGTCTCTTGGTTCCTCGAGGGGAGGTGTCTGCCGGTGGGCTGCCTTCTGCCGTTGGGGCAGGGGTTGGTGTGGAAGCGGCAGAATGCATATGGGGAGAGACAGGTGGTGTGGGTGCGGGGGAGGGTATATGGAAATAATGGGCGGGGAAGGTGGGGAATATGACATCCGAATAATGTAAAGTATTAGTAATGAAATTTACCGTTGCATTTGAGAAATCACGGATGAAAGTCATCAAACCCATTTGCCGCTCCTCTACCCGTTGGAGCGCAGCAAGGATGTAGGCAGACTGGTCTGTCGGAGCGGTGTCGGCGGCAGGCTCGGTGGCAGGTTCCTCATCGGAGTCTGCAGGAGGGGCATTTGGATCGAAGGCGTTGATGGGTGATGCGACTATTACCTCCATGAGGCTGGAGATGTTATTGTCGGTCCAGCCATGACCTTGGTGTAGTTTGTCGGAGGGATTCTCGGGTACAGCAGCACATCGGCAGAGGGCAGTGATGGTGAACGGCAGGTAAAGGCGAGAGTCGGAGCGGAATGCACAATCGATGATGCAGTCCCTCATGTATCTACCCACATTGATGGGCCTGTCGTGCATGATGGAATGAATAAGGGCAAGCCGCTGCCGGTTGACTGTCGTGTGGTGGGAAGACGGCAGGATACGCTTTTTGATGAAAGCATTCCAAAGTTTGGCTTCCGGTAGGAGTTGCCCCCTGTTGACGGAGTGGGGGTTCTTCTTGCTGGTTGTCCATGATGTTCCCTCCTCTGTCAACTCCACCATCACAGCATCATAAGCGGCAGCATCAAGGGTGTCGAGAAATTTCTGGTGGGCATCATCATCGGGGCCAAAGAAGAGGCCAAACATGTGATTGATGTTGTCGGTAGTGAAGGGCACTTCTACTCCTTGAACGGTGACAGATGTTGCCGTTCTGCTGTCTATGGCTGCGTAGAACTCCCGGACCAAGGTGTCATTGAGCTCTGCCGGTTGTTCGGCAAAGTCCTCCCATAATTGTGTCGTGATGGCCTTCACAATGAACGGCCGGAGTCCCATATGGGGAGCGTTTCTGTTGTATATGAAGCCACGCTCCTCCCATAATTCCTTGTTGGCGAATGGTGATGCTGCTGCTGAAGAAGAAGCGGCAGCAGCGTTACGGTGGGTCTGTCTCGACGACATTTTGGTTGCAAGGGCTGTGAAAGAGAGAAAACAAATAAAACTAGAGGAGAAAAACAAGAGAGAAAAATCAGAAGTGATGAAAAAATGAAAATGGGAAGGGGTTTTATAGCGGTCGGGTATCTGCCCATTTAATGCCGCAATGGCAGGCGGGAATAACGGGGCAGCCGAAACGACAGGTTTCCATAAATGGGCTTTATTGGGCTGATGGATGGGCGGTGGGCTTGGGTCACTTCTCCTTTTCTTCTTGACTCCTTTATTTCCTAAAAACTGAAATTAGAAAAACAAAACATTATTCGAATAAAATAAACCTAATTTCCTAATAAATAATAATAAATAATAAAATAAAAAGAAAATAGAAATTAGGTTAAATTAGGGATGCCTTGTGGGGCATCACCCAAAGTAACCACTTCCTGTATTCCTGGGGCTTCAGTCCCCTGATAATGCTTGAGGCATTGTCCATTGACTTTGAATTGGTGCTCGTCTTTTAATGATTGAATTGTAATGGCACCATGGGGAAAAACTTGAACCACTTGGAACGGGCCAAACCATCTAGATTTAAGCTTCCCTGGGAAGAGTTTCAACCTAGAATTAAACAACAACACAAGCTGCCCTGGGCAGAACTGTCGTGGCAGCAACTTCTTGTCATGCCACTTCTTTGTTTTCTCCTTGTATATTCTTGCATTGTCGTAGGCCATTGTCCGTATTTCATCGATCTCATTCAAATCTAGCAGCCTTTTCTGGCCTGCCTTGTCCAAATCCATGTTTACTGCCTTGATTGCCCAGTATGCCTTGTGCTCTATCTCGACAGGCAGATGACAGGTTTTCCCATAAATCAGTCGGTATGGAGACATGCCCAATGGAGTCTTGAAAGCTGTCCTGTATGCCCATAATGCATCATTCAGAAGTAAAGACCAATCTTTCCTAGTTGGTTTAACCATCTTTTCAAGAATGTTTTTCACTTCCCTATTGGAAATCTCAGCCTGTCCATTGGTCTGTGGGTGGTATGTTGTCGCGATCCTGTGCTTAACACCATATTTCTTCAACGCGGCAGCAATTACCCTATTGTCAAAATGTCTTCCTTCATCACTGATAATCACCTTAGGGATGCCAAATCTAGAAAAAATATTTTTGTGCAAAAACTTTTGGACCCTTTTGGCATCATTCTTTTGAGTTGCGATTGCTTCTACCCACTTGGAGACATAATCCACTGCTAGGAGGATGTATAGATTCCCACATGAAGATGGAAAGGGTCCCATAAAATCAATCCCCCAAACGTCGAAGATCTCGACTTCTAGAATGTTCTGCAGTGGCATCTCGTTTCTCCTCGAGATGTTACCTGTCTGCTGGCACCTGTCACAGTTCTTGTAAAATTCCTGTGCATCTTTATATAGTGTCGGCCAGTAGAACCCTGACTGCAGCACCTTGGCAGCAGTCTTATTACCTCCTAAGTGACCTCCATATTGTGAAGCATGGCAGTGATGGAGAATATCTTCTTGCTCTTCTTGTGGTATACACCTCCTTATAACCTGATCTGCACACATTTTGAAAAGAAGAGGTTCGTCCCAATAATAATGCTTAACATCATTTTGGAACCTCTTTCTGGCTTGATAATTAAGATCAGAAGGTAATATTCCGCTAACTATAAAATTAACGAAATCAGCATACCAGGGAAGGTCAGAAGACTTACCTGCCGCCATGGCTGTCGCGAAAGCGATTGCGGCAGCAAAGAGCTGCTCATCTGGGAAGGTCTCCAATATGTGTGTCTCATCGAACGGTAGACTCTGTCCCTTCTCCAACCTCGATAAGTGGTCTGCCACCTGATTTTCTGTCCCCTTTTTGTCTTTGATCTCAAGGTCGAATTCTTGTAGTAGCAAGATCCACCGTATCAATCTAGGCTTGGCATCCTTCTTTGCGAACAAGTACTTAAGGGCAGAATGGTCGGTGTGCACTATTACTTTCGTCCCAAGTATATAAGAACGAAACTTGTCGATGGAGAACACCACAGCTAACAGCTCCTTTTCTGTGGTGGTGTAGTTCACTTGGGCATCATTCAACGTTTTGCTGGCATAGTATATGACGTGAAACAGCTTATCTCTGCGCTGCCCAAGTGCTGCCCCGACAGCATAGTCACTAGCATCACACATAATCTCAAACGGTTGTGTCCAGTCTGGTGGCTGTACTATAGGGGCTGTCACTAGTTTTTCCTTCAGAACCTTGAATGCTTCAGTACATTCTTCATTAAAGTCAAAGGGTCGGTTCTGCTCTAAGAGATGACATAGGGGCTTCGTGATTTTCGAGAAATTTTCGATGAATCTCCGATAAAAACCCGCATGCCCTAGAAAACTCCTAATGCCCTTAACTGTAGTTGGCGGCGGCAGCTTCTCAATTACCTCTATTTTGGCCCTGTCGACTTCTATCCCACGGCAGCTAATCTTATGGCCAAGGACTATCCCCTCATCCATCATAAAGTGGCATTTTCTCCAATTTAAAACAAGATTAGCTTTTTCACATCTTTCAAGTACCTTTTGAAGGTTGCCGAGGCAGCTCTCAAAATCGTCTCCAAAGACGGAAAAATCATCCATGAAAATCTCTAGGAAGTCCTCTACCATGTCAGAGAATATGGCCATCATGCACCTTTGGAAGGTGGCAGGTGCGTTACAGAGGCCGAACGGCATCCTCCTAAATGCGTATGTTCCGTAGGGGCAGGTGAAAGTCGTCTTTTCTTGGTCCTCCGGTGCAATAGCAATTTGGTTATAACTTGAGTAACCATCAAGAAAACAATAGTAAGATTTACCCGCTAATCTATCAAGCATTTGATCAATAAAGGGTAAAGGAAAGTGGTCCTTTCGGGTAGCTTTATTAAGCTTCCGATAGTCCATACAAACCCTCCAACCGGTCACAGTCCTGGTTGGGATTAGCTCATTGTTCTCGTTGGTTATCACGGTTATTCCTCCTTTCTTGGGGACACATTGCACCGGGCTCACCCATTTACTGTCGGAGATGGCGTAAATAATACCAGCATCTAACCATTTAATTATCTCCTTACGCACGACCTCCTTCATCGCGTGGTTTAGCCGCCTTTGGGCATCAATAGTCGGCTTATGATCTTCCTCAAGGAGGATTTTGTGCATGCATAATGCCGGACTAATGCCTTGTATGTCTGCTATCGTCCATCCAATCGCCTTCTTGTGCTGCCGTAACATGTCAATTAGCTGTCGTTCCTGTTCCTGCGGCAGCTTAGCAGAGATGATTACGGGCAACATTTTATTTGAACCAAGAAAAGCATATTTAAGTTGCCCTGGCAGGGGCTTCAATTCTAAGGCAGGTGGTTCAACAGTAGATGGCTTTTGGATTAAATGGTTATCCGAAGTATAATTTAAAGGTTCGAATAACTTACCTGGATGATTGCCCATCTAGTTTACCTCCTCTTGACCTTCAGTATCAGATGTATCGGATTCAGAGGAGTTGCTGTCGTCGTTGCTGTCATGACAGGCCTGTAAGTGGCTGTCGTGGCAGTGACCAAATTCTATATCACGGCAGCCTGACCTGATGCATGGTTGATCAAAGGTCACCTCAATGATAGCCTTACATTCTTCATCCACATCAGCATGTTTCATTGCTTGGAGAACATTCAACTTAATTTCTTGATCGTTCACGCGCATGGTGAGTTCTCCTTTCTCCACATCAATCAATGATCTTCCAGTGGCTAAGAAGGGTCGCCCAAGGATGACTGGTGCATTTTCATCTGCCTCACAATCTAAAATAAGAAAGTCAGCAGGAAAAATAAGCTTATCCACTCTTACCAAAATATCTTCAATTTTTCCTTCGGGGTGAACGTAAGAGCGGTCGGCTAGCTGTAGGGTAACTGTCGTGGGCCGCGCCTTGCCAATACCTAGTTTCTGAAAAACAGATTTGGGCATTAGATTAACACTAGAACCAAGATCACATAGTGCCTTACCCACAAATTTGTCGCCGATTACACAAGGTATGATGAAGCTCCCCGGATCCTTCTTTTTCTGGGGTGGCTGCCGATGAAGAATGCTCATGCAACCTTCTGTCATCTTTACCGTTTCAAATTCCCCAAGTTTAGATTTTTTTGACATAACATCCTTGAGAAATTTAGCGTAACCGGGCATCTCCCTAACAGCATCTAACAACGGAATATTAATATGAACCTGTTTAAAAATATCATAAATCTTTTTAAGTTGAGATTCATGCTTAGCTTGTTGTATCCGTTGCGGAAAAGGTGGTGGAGGACGATAATTAGCAATGCGTCCTTCCCACTGCATGCGAATCTGAGGACGGTATTCATCTTTCTTCTCCTCTGTCGCTTCTGCTGTCGTGACAGGCTCATCGGCAGCAGTCTGTTTATCACCTGTCGGGGCAGCTTCCTCGGCAGGTTTATCCAAGGCGGGTTCCTTCTCTGTTTCTGCTTTTTCCGGCCCTGGTAACTTCTTCCCACTCCTAGTAGTAATCGACTTACATTGCTCATGTGTGGGTGGTCTAGCATTTTCAGTATTGCTAGGGAATCCTCCAGTCTGCCTCGGCTTAATATGTTGCGACACCTGGCCCATTTTTGTCTCCAGAGATTTCAAGGTGGCTTCATGATTTGTCATTCTCATCTCGGTTTTATCTATAAAATTTTCCGTCTTCTTGACAAACTGATTTATATTCTCCATATACGTACCAGTCTGAGACATAAAGGTGGCCAGAGTCTGCTCCAATATACTACTCGTGGTAGGTGGTGGCTGCTGTTGCTACTGCGGCGGCAGGTGCTGCGGCAGGTTCTGCGGCAGATGTTGTCGCGTCAACAATCTAGGACCTCCCTGATTCTGATTATGTGCTTGCGGATTCAGGGCGTTGTTAGGGTTACTCCAGGAAAATTTGGGATCCTTCCTCCAATTGGGATTATAGTTGTTGGAATTGTAGTTCGGCTTGTAATTTCCAACATATTTTCCCTCTTCTATATTTATTGGGCACTCATCCCTACTATGATTTCCCTCACAAGTAGCACAAACTTCCTCGACAGCAAATCCTTGTAATTCATCATCATTCAATAACTTTTTCATTGCTTTAGTAAGGAATGCTACCTGCGATTTCATAGTGTTGTCGGTCTCATAGTCCTTGACAGCAAGTACCCGTTTACCCCCTCTTCTCGCGGTCGGAAACTGCTCCTCATTCTTAGCCAGATGTTTCAGAACTTGCAAAGCCTCGTCCGGATCTTTATCCAATAATAGTCCATTTGCTGCAGAATCAATTCGAATACGAGTTTGTAAGTTAGCAGCATTATAGAACTTAGTTACCTGATTCCAAACGGGGAATCCATGCATTGGGCAGTTTCGAAGAAGAGTTGTAAATATGTCCCAGGCCTCGTGCATCGGCTCGTCATCTTCCTGTTGAAAAGTAGCAATTTCGTTACGTAATCGCTTAGCTAAATGTGAAGGATTAAAACGAGACAAAAATTCACGAGTTAAATCTGCCCAAGTCATAATAGAACCCGGTGTAAGTTTATTCCACCAAGTTTTAGCTCTGTCCCTCAATGAATGAGGAAATAACCGAAGCCTCAGTATCTCTGGACTAACTCCTGGTAGTCTAAACGAACCACAGATCTCCTGGAACGTTTTGAGATGCTCCCTAGCATCTTCTGTCGTAGAACCACTAAACTGTCCGGCGTTGTTGATCATACTAAACATGACAGGTTTAAGCTCGAAGTTATCAACATCAATATCCGGCAGCGTGGTCTCCAGCTCTACATGATCGTTCAGCATGTAGTCACGACATGACCGTCGTCCATCTGCCCTCGGCGGGTCACCGACAGGCGGGATATCTCCACCGGCAGGCTGATTACGGGCCATCTGCTCTAGCTGTTCCTCAAGGTATTCGTTTCTGTCTAAAAGGCGGCGAAGTTGTTTCTTAAGATTGAAGGAACGTTCAACCTCCGGATCTAATGGATACTCAGGATCTTCACCTCGTTTAGATCTGTGCATAAACAAGAAAACCTCGTGAAAAGCAAGAGTTGAAAGCACAAAAGAAAAATTAAAGAAAATTAAAATAAAAACAAAAACGAAAATAAAAAGTGCAAGGAAAGAAAGGTGTAGTTATGTTGCCAATCCTCGGCAACGGCGCCAAAAACTTGTTGCGTGTAAAAGAGTCTATCGCAATTGTAGTGCAAGTGTACACGACGCAAGTAGTAAAGTGATACGAAGTATCGGATATCGTCTCCACAGGGATTGGGCTAATGACTTCACCTAAATTCACTGCACGAAGTAAAGAGAAATATTTGAGAGTTGTCACGAGAATAATAAAGTAAAAACGCAAATAAAAGAATTGAGTTATCAAGATAGAGAGAATGGGCTGGTATTGAATTGCTCAGTAGTGCAGGTATTGGATTGCTTAGGATCTCCAGTTCTGTCGTCGCACCCGTCGCCGACAGCACCTGTCGCGGCGGCTGTCCGTTAGCTGTCGCGGCAGCGAACACTAACTCCGTACTTCAAGCTTGGCAAGAACCCCAGATCTGCCTTGCCCTATCCCTAGGCACAAGTCTGTCGATGATCACGTCTTTGATGATACCTCCCGGCGTGAATCGAAGGATGAACACCGATGTGTATGAATTCTTCCTTAGCCACTTAACCTCGCCCTATCCCTAGGCACGAGATGGTTCAACTATAAACTAGAGAACGCGCTCTTATCTCTTTCGTATACTTAACTCTCCCGATGCTAAGTAAATGGATAACCTCACAATGCTCTCCCGATGCTCTTGCAAGATATTAAAACCAAGATAAAAGAACTTGAAGTCTATTTTATTGAACTGAAAAAATCCTAAAACAAAGCAATCCAACTACTTTACAAAACAACCCGTAGCCCTAGGGGGAATTTAGAACATGTCGGTGACAGGTAAACGGCAGGGGTTTTTGGTTTCGGTTATGGGGTAATCGGTTATGCCCTAGGTTAAATCTATGCCCTTATATAAGCTTTGGGCTCAAGTTATCTAAGGTAACAAGAATTACAACTTTAATTAAAAGTAAGATTCTAATAAAGACTAAATCTCTAAAGACTCCTACTTTCCAGCCGCATCCTTGCTTTTAGGAATTTCCTCTCCTTGGGCTTTGGCTTGACATATCTTTTGATCCAGGGCTTGGAAAAATATGTGGCTTTCACACGACAGACGAGCAGATTTTTCTCTATCTGTCGAGGTCCACTTTGCTTTTCCTCTTCATAAGTCTGCTGTCACCATGCTGTCACGACAGGTCCATGACAAGTTCGTCTTCTTCGGCTGCTTGTCCAGTTCAGCTTTCCTGCTTATCTGCCCTGCGCCTGCCTTCATCATCTACTATGGCAGATACCTGCAAAAATAGCCATCTTTCAGTAGAATCCGTGCCTTTTATATAATTGTGATGTTTTATTGAAAACTAACCTAAATGCAATGCAATGGTGCTTGAATGCAGCAGAAATATGGGTTAAAAAGGGTGTAAATAATAGAACTTTTACACACTCAACACAACACATCCCAAATCACAATGGCTCACAATTAATCACATATTGGCAACATAAACCACAATCTGTATTGGCACCTAGCTATGACTCGAATACGCGGATAACCGTTGGAACTCACATCCAACAACACAACCATTACCTGACGGTGGGATTACACCCATCACCATTCACGCGGAGGGGATTCCACTCATCCTCACGCCTCATTTCATGCGGAGGGGATTCCACTCATCCTCACGCCCCGTCGATGGGATTCCACTCATCATCGACTAATATAAATACAATTTCCGGGCGTACCCGTACTCCTCCTTGGTGACTCAACGCCACCAAGGCCACGCGCGAATTTAGACTCATGTGTGCACACTAACATCCTAATGATCGATCATTTGTACCCAAGCATACTAGTGTCAATACTACACATTTCAATAATCTTTCACAATATCATTTCATAATAACTTTCGTGCTTAGCACGTACTCACCATGACTCACTGTCATGCACAAACCACATTTCCATGCCTAGCATGTACTCACCATGATTCTCGGATCATACAATCACCTCATAATATCATTTCACACGTCAACACCACATGTACATCATTAACAAACATATCACATCATATTTTACACGTTTATAACCATATCATATCTATCATCAACATGCATATAACACTGCATCAAACATGCCTCAACATACATGTATACAACATATACATAATCAACACCATCACAATTTAACACGAGGCACATACAACCATTAAAGAGTGCAACCAAAGTCTCTAATCAAAGCTTGGGATTAGGCTACCACTCTAATCCCAACTCTAGGTGGGTTTACCAAGCCCATCCTAGGTTCACATGCATGAACCAAATACTCAAAACCATTTTAAAAATATTTAACCACTCACCTCTACCTCCAAGCTCATCTACCAAGCAACCTTGGTCTTCAATTTCTGGATTTGTTCCCAAGGCTTCACCAACACAAATTCCCGCTTCTAAACAACCTCAAACACAATTCAAACAATCCCAAATCAGCCCAACATCAAAAGATCAACCCGGAATACAATTCAATCACAATTTACAATGTTGCAAGCCATGACCAAACCCCATACTTTGCAATTTCGGACAGCCCACATACCCCTTCCAAAATCCATGTTTTCAACACCCATTGCACTCACAAATGATCCCAAATCAACCCCTAACCATAGTACTACCATTGGGCTATCAATTCCCACCTAAAACAACCCCCAAAACTCACCCAAAACCCTTCAAAAAACCCATTTATACCCAAATTCGGGAATATGTATAAAATCATGTAAAAATCATCTATGTTGGGTCTTATGGGTAGCAAACAACATATCTAACCATAATAAATCAATAGCTTAGGTTAAAACCCATAAAGTTCTCATTTTTAAACAAAACCCTAAAACTTTCAATTTCAAAATCATGAACAATAATGAGAAATATTGGTACCAACATGAAGAGGAAGACAATGTCAAGTCAAAAATATATTTACCTTTCAAAAAGCTCCAAGATTGACGAAGAAATGGGATGAAATGGGGAGATGGAGAAAAAGCCCTTCATTGTCGTGAAAATGGAAGAGTTGAAGAAAGATGAAGATGACAAGCTTTTGTTTTAATTAAAAAGGGGTTTTAATTTTGGAAGTCCAACTATTTTCAAAAATGCCATTAAAATGGCTATTGGGCTTAAACATCAAAAATTTGGTCCAACACTTTAAATTTTATTTTGCAAATCAAAACCGGAATATTATTTTATTTATTTATTTCTCCCGACCCCTAAACCCGGGTGTTACAAATGTAATCTGCTATCAGCTATCCGCTAATGGCCAAACATGGCGATACGTGTTATGTTTATTCTTATTTTGTACAGTTTATTAAAATAATTTAATTTTAACCATAAACTGATTTACTTGAAATTTGAATCATTACATGTATGATACACTAATTAAATATTTTCATAAAAATAAATTTAGTATTGTCTATATTAGTAATAAAATTTTAATTGACTTTGGTGTCACGAATTAACTCGAACATTAACCTAAATAAAATTACAAAGGTACCATTATTTATAAAGTGCAATAAATATTATTGTGATTTTTTAATAGTCTAAAGGTGATTACAACATAGTATTTGTTCATACATATTCTTAACCTTTTAGCAATGGGCATAAAGTCAAAAAATACTCCCAATGTTTGACTGAATAGTCACTTTAGCCCCTATTCTTTTTTTAGTAACTCAACTTTCAACGTTTCATTTTGGGTCAAAATAGCACATGTACGGATGAAAATTGTTACAAATAGTTGACGGTAAATAATTTAAAATGACTTGACAGAACGATAAGTCAGCAGGAAAAGAATAGAGACCAAAGTGACTATTTAGTCAAGCATTGGGGTTTTTTGGCTTTATGCATTAACAATGGGATTACATCTTGTAGACAGAACAATTTGAACTCGTGTCTCTTAAGATAAATTTCATCTATTTTTTCATTGTAACACTTGTTGGGTTCATGAAGTTATTGGTATCCTTTTTACCATTTTACAAATCTTAAATAAAACTACTAGAACATGTTACTTAAAATTTAAACGCATGATCAAAGGTTCTATACATATACTTTTTAGGCAAAATGACAAAAGATGCCCCCAACATTTGCATGTTTTGTCATTTGGCCCCTTATTCTTTTTTTTGTCCAAGTATGCCTCCAACGTTTCAATTTGGTCTAAATATGATGAAAACTGTCAGTCAACTGACGTTCAATAGATAATGCTGACTGGACTTGCCACGTATTAAGATATATTGATGTCGCGTCAAAAAAATTATAAGCCGTTGAACGTTAGTTGATTGACAGTTTACATCCAACAAGGGCATATTTGGACTATGAATGAAACGTTGGGGCATATTTGGACCAAAAGAAAGAATAGGGGGCCAAATGACAAAACAAGCAAACATTGGGGGCATATTTGGACCAAAAGAAAGAATAGGGGGCCAAATGACAAAACAAACAAACATTGGGGGCATATTTTGCTTACTTTTTACCATCTCACATCTAATCATTTGATAATTTAATTTTTGCAAATTATTTTGTTTTTAGAAAAATGACAAAAGATGCCTCTAAAGTTTGCATGTTTTGTCATTTGGCCCCTTATTTTTTTAGAGCAAACAACCCCCAACGTTTTAATTTGGTTCAAATATACTCATGTTGGATGAAAACTGCCAGTTAACTAACGGTCAATGGCTGATGCTGACTGGACTTGTCACATGTTAAGATCTACTGATGTGTCAACATTATATTCGCCACGTATCACCATCAGATTCAACCACGTGTCAGTATGATAGTCAGCCATGTGTCACCATAAAGAATGGTATAACAAAATATTTTTAAAAAAAATCTGATGTGTCAACAGATCTTAACGCGTGGCAAGTTCAGTCAACACCAACGGTTGACCGTCAGTTGACTGACAGTTTTCATCCAAGGAGGGCATATTTAGACCAAATTAAAACGTTAGGGGTTGTTTGCTCTAAAAAAGAATAAGGGGGCAAATAAAAAAACATACAAACGTTGGAAGCATCTTTTGTCATTATATCTTTTGTTTTCTTTTTCTAATTTACTTCTTTTGTCATTATATCTTTTGTTTTCTTTTTCTAATTTATATTTTAAGTGTTTGTTTTAGTTTGTTGCGACTTAACACACAATTATTGTTCACATGAATACATGTGTGTCTTTTTTTAATAGTCTTAAAGTGACTATAATGTAGTATTTGTTTATGCTTTTTTAACCATTTGATAACATACATATACTTTACGAATAAAACTGCTCGAACTCGGTCCCATAAGATGAACATCATCTTTTTTTCATTACGATCACTTGGTGGGTTCTGCATACATGTGTGTCTTAAAAGCAAGTGTTTAAACATTTAATCGTATTTTTCAAAAATAGCAAGAGCATATTTAAATTAGGCTTACTAGTGTATGAAGTCCTTGAATTTTTGAAACGAAAATTAAGCCCTTGAACATTTTGTGTACTCAAGTTATTAAACCAATAAATTGAATCAGTTAAGTTCTTTGACTAACATTGACCATTAAATTTTAACAATTTTTCTTTAGATATTACTGCCACATGATATACTACAATTACAACATATGATGTTTATAGATTTTAATATATATATATATATATATATATATATATATAAGTTTTTCAAAAAAAAAATTAAGGCTTTTAAAGAATTTTTAAATAAAATAAGAAATTCTGAAATGTCAAGTGACAACCTTGTGACACGACGCAATGCACCAAATGATCTAAAAATTGTTATATTCAACAGTCAATGCTAGTTAAAAGACTTAATTGATTCAACTTATTGGTTCAAATGTTTAATTAAATATAAAAATATTTTAGGACTTAATTGATTTTTTTTCTAAAAGTTGAAGAGTTTCTTACCCCTAAACATTTAATTTATAAATAAAAATGTTTTTAATATTTACATTGATAGTACTATATATTTAATTTTGGTATAATATATAAAAATAAAAAGAAAACAACATTGCATTAATGAAAAAAAACAAATCAACATAAAAGGGCCCATTATAGAGACGATCCTCCTAGGTGAAAATTGGGTGGAGAATATTCGAAAATCGTGGAAATCTGAACTGAAGTGTATGAGAAATAACCAAAATTTTTACTCACGGGGACGGGAACGAGGGGAGTTTTATCACTGAAGCTCAAATAGAGATGGAGGCGAGGATTGTTATATCCGAACCGTGGGAATAATCGAACCGTAACGGTATTAATAACCGTGGAGATCCCAAAAAATATTCCCAAGGATCTCGATATTTTACAAATTTTTTAAAATATATTTATTTATTTATTTATTTATATAGCTCTAATAGTATTATCACTTTAACTTTCTCTGTCACACTGAAGTTTCTCAACATGTTTATATCTTAGTTTTTAGATATAACCTAAAACCCTCGTCTAAATCTTCGCCAACACAACACTCTTTCAATCTTCATCATTTCGTAACTGCTTTCAATCAAAGTATCTAAACTTTATATTTTAAACTGAATTTGTCATTTATTTTGGTCAGTAAAATAGTAATTTTATTTAATATTTTTGCGCATGGAGATTCCCCGAAAACCGCGGGATCCGCGCATGAAGGGTATGGGGACAAAAAAATTCTCGAAGTATTTGATGGGGATTTCTTAAAACCGTATCTGCAAATTTTAGAGACGATGTGATGAATGTAAAACCGTCTCTGTCCCACCCGGTTCCCACCCCCAGATCCTCCTAACTTAATATTTTCATTCGCAACGCCCTATTTTAAGACTCTAATCTTACTTAAGGATCTATTGTCTCATTCTACTTAATCAGTCGATTATTGGTATCAAACGGAACATTTAAATAATATTTTCATGATTTCAAAAAAAAATAATTTCAATAAATTATTAATGTATAAAAATAATATCACATCATTATTTAAAATATCACATCACATCATTTTATTTTATTATGTTTCAATATCTTGAGCTCCTAGCTTCACTCTGCAACAAGAATGGATACCCAATCCCCCTTCTCCTCGAAGGAAACACCACAAACAACACACTCACCACAAACCCCACCACCAGCGGAACGGTGTTGGTCACTTTCCTCGGAACCCCCGGATAATAACACGCCACAACGTCGCCGTGCGACCCCGCGAACGCCAAGAACGCCACCAGAGACAGCCCCGCATGGAACAAATCAGACCATCTCAGCCTATAATCCGACGGCACACAAGGTTTCTTCCTCCCGGCATTGAACGTCCAAATCCCACTCAACGTCGCCACCCCGTAGTACAACCTCCTCCTGGCCGTCCGGAAGCTGTCGGTGAACGTGAAGAACACACACGACGCCGCTAGGAAGATCAAGAAAGACCCCAGCATCCATCTGTCGAGGGCGGTGCACCGGCCGTCGTTGCTCAAGAGTGGGGCGAAGATGGTGAAACCCAGGATGGTTGCCGTCGGTAAAAGAACGTTGAGCCTCGCCGTTCCGCTGAGGATGGCGTTGATGATGTAAATGAAATTCGTTTCGTCTGATTCTTCTTCTTCTTTGAGGTGGTGATAATAATCATCGGTTAGGTCTTGGGTGATTGAATCTTCCATTTTTTATTACAGGATTTGTTGATGTAAGAAATCATGATATCAATGTTTTAATGGTGATTTGAGTTTATATATGTACAGTGTTGAGAAGAATTTGATTCTTTGTTTCAAGTTTGGAGGGAGAATCAATCCCTTTCCTAGGCTTTTCTACTTTGATATTCTTTCCCTTGGATTTGGCATTTCTTTTGGAAGTTTGTCATTTATACAAGGATTAAATAAAAAAAAAACTTAATACATTTTTCCCTTAAATTTTACCTGTTTTTTTAACTTGCCCTCTAAATTTATTTTGATCACTTTTGTCCCTAACGTTTTTTTCGTTACCTATATTATTTCATACCGTTAAAAAAATTTCATCTTAACCAATCAAAACGTGTCACGTCATTTTTCTTATTTATTTTTAAATTTTAAAATAAAATAAATTATTAAATTATACCTAAATTTACTCAAATATCCCCATCTTCTTCCTCAAACTCACTCCGTCTTTTTCACCAAACCCCATTGAAAGAATTCAACCAAAAAAAGAAGACAAAGAACTCAGTTAACAGCATCACATCACACCTACGCCTAATCTCGCCTTTCCTTCCAGTTTTGATCCTTTAAGCCTTTATATAATTTGAAGGCTGATTTTGTTATTTAAGCCTTTATATGATAAACGAAAAAATTATTTTGATAAAAAAAACGAAAAAATTATACTTGTCAGTTGTCACCAAATGGTTAGATTAATTTAGTTAAATATTTGATGGAGTAATTTTAGTATTGGTTTTACTCGATTTGATAAGATTGTCATTAACGTCCGATACCTAAATTACATATAATTTATGATTTTTAAATTAGAAATAATTATGCTTGAACACATTTGAAATTATGTATTCTTGGATATTATAACAGCAACAGAGTTAATTGAGTTAATATTTAATTTGGATTCAGTGACAGGTCTATTTTTTAGGTGGATACAAGTCATAAAAATCTCAAATTTTAAGGTGAGCACAAATTATAAAATTTAAGGACTAATTCATAAAGACTAATAAAATTGAAGTCAAATATGTAAACTTTGAAAAGTTTATGGTGGACACAAACTCACCCAACCATACATGTAGTTCCGCCGGTCTAAATTAAACAATATTTAATGGTCTCTAATGCTTTAATTGAGTTAATATTTAATCTAGATCGAACCCATGTGGTCTATTATACTTTAAATTAATTGGTCTAGCAAGATGAGACATATGCTTCTTAAGCAAGGTCAGGGGTTCGAATCTTGACGTTGTGAATGAAAAAAATTAGATTAGAAGGGTCAATCTCGTGATGAGCCTCTATAAAATCTAATTTGGGTTAGTCGGCCAATGAGTTAGATATCAATAGTCAACAAAATAAAAAATATTAATATTAAAATGCACCCAAATAATCACATCGGTCTTAGTTATATTTGATGTCGCACTGAATCAAACCTTAAAAAGAAGGTAAAATTACCTCAACGTTGTTTTCTCTATCCACAAAACATAAACCCAAAACTATAATTGATAAACATCGAGTTAATATAGTTTGATTTATTGGTACAATTGACAAAGCTAATTCCAATTTAAAGGATCATGGTAATATTTGCCTTTACACATGCACCTATAAACAATGGGGCAAGACTAAGCCATGGAGCACTTGAAGCTCACCATCACCTCTTGCATGGGAAGCACTCCCGGCACGGTCGTGAACAGTCCGGCAAGCTCGACCTTGTCAGTTATAACTCTGCCCCCACCGGGCACCACCCTTTCATGCACAAACATTATTAATTCACTCACCTATTTCGGGGCCGAAACCAGAAATTTAAAATATGATGGCGGTGAGGTACAAAAGGAGACGAGGTAACGTTGGTGGAAAACTAACCTCACGCTCCACTTGTCCTTCCTCTCCAAATTTGACAACTTTTTCAATAGCTGCTTGCTGCACACATGCATGGCAGAATAACTGACCTCAGTGATGAAATTTGAGGTAAATTTTGCAATGGACAAATTACCATGGTGATGATGACCAGTGAATGAACAAACCAGCATTATTCCACCAAATTTAAAAGATAACTTGTTCATGTTTGTTGTTGTTTGGTTTTGAAGAAATTAAAATTTCGTACAGTTCAGAAGGTAAAAAAGAAAGCATGCAAGAGAAAACCCAGGTTTTGGTGGTGGGCGACTCCGTGTAAGTACATGTATAGACTGACGAAGAAAGGGAATATTGACCCGATAATGTTGTGAGATATTTTATATCGATTTTTATTTTTTATTTTACGAGCGAAAAAAAATTGATTTGAAAATATTTATTTGTAGTCGTCGAAGCGACTTCCCTTCCTTTGTACGTCTGAAGTCGTTCTAAAAACATTATTCAAATATCTCTACATAATCTGTGGCAAAATACTCGATAAAGGCAGTGAGGCCTTAAATGTAATATATTTTCAAAGGGTTTCACATGATTCGGCAACTTATATAACCCCTTTATTCTATATAAAGTATAACCACTCTGCTTACAAAAATCCCGTTTTAATGTTAGTTCATATAGTGAAATGACAAAATCCTAACAAACTAAATTATAACCACTTTGCTTTTAAACATCTTCTCATCATTACATTCTACCCAACAAATCAATGTTTTACATAAGAAGTGGACATTGAAATGGGCCTCTATGCCCTGCCCTCTATGCCCTTCGTTTGAATAAGGCTCGGCCCTGCCATACACCTTACAAACAAAACAAACTCAAAAACATCATCATCCCTTTTGCCATAAAGGTGAAGGTCAGACCCTTGAGTTAAATGAACTATCTTCCTTCACTCCATACTTCGATCAGATTTGCAAATGCCATCCAAAACGAGTTAAGAAAACATTTAGAAATTGAAATCACAAAATATGGCACAAAAATGTAACATAAGAGGCATAAACAAGCGCCTATTGGCTTTTACTTTAACTAACACTTCCTTTACATTCAAAACTAATGTTAGATATAGTTCGAATGTGTGATAATACCATGCATAATGATCCGGACTTATTCAGGAGATAGGTTTCCCCAGGACCCTAACTGTTCCTATCAAGAACCATAAAACAGCACACAAAGCACCTAAGATAGATATAATAAAAAATCCCCTGTTACTGTTTTTCCTCCTAGCAGTTCCGGAAGAAGAACCATTCATTGCGGAAACACTAGCATTTAATTTCAATTTACTAAAACTAGACATTCGCTCAAAAGCACGATTTACCAAAGGCCTCTCAGATGCAGAAGCGGGGGTTGTAGGTATTGACTCCACAAACGACCACAGAGAAGAAGAAAACCAGCCTCCACCTCCATCATTTTTGTCGCCTTGGTCTTGCTTAGTAACATTGTTTACAAAACCTAAACACAATAAAAAAGATAACCATATATAAGCATAGGCACAAGTTCCAGGGTTTTTTTTTACAGTGTTTTTGTCATGTCTACCCAGAGGATGGGCTAGGACAACAACTTGGTCGGATGAATATAAGATAAGTTCACAAAAAACTCCATATTGATTTCCACATTTGTTCTACCTGAAGTTGGGGAGGCATTCCCAAGATTCGATCCCGATGGACTGAAGACATCACCACTTTGATCATGTGCCCAAAGTGAGCCATTAATCTGATCCGTTTGCAGCTGTTGATTCAGATCATAATAACCCAGCTGGTTTAACATATCTCCAGAGCCATTCATTTGAAGCTGCAACTGCTGCTGTTGATTCTGATCATGGTAACCCTCCTGGTCCACAGTTGAACGGAACATCAATTGCTGATCCATCACGTTCACATTAGGACCGGAACTAGATTGATAACCCACCTGGTTTAACATATTATCTCCGTAGCCATTCATTTGAGGCTGCAACTGCTGATCCATCAGGCTCATATTAGATTGGGATTCCAACTGGAAACCTGCTTGACGTATCATATTATCATAAGAGAGTGGAACCATTCCTTGGTCAATAGGCCCAATGTCCTGTAGAAACATGGCAGCATCATGGTACAGGTCAAATTCGCACAGCCCATCCACCTCATTGAACTGCACATTCTCCATAGGTTTCTCGACATCAGAGACCAAAGGTTCAGGACCAAGGAGGTCATCAATTTCCAAGAAATCCACCTCACATAACTGGGGGGAGTGTTCAAAGTGGTCAACACCGGATGTGACCTCAGGTGCATCCTGCAACTGCAATTGGGAAGTAGGTGACTGAGAGAATTCAAAGCTTCCTTGACCATGGATAACTCCAACTGGCTCGGGAAAGAGAATATCTCTTGGAGATGGGTCCAGCAAAGTACTTTGAGTCTCGTCCACACTGGCAACCTGAGGCAATACATGGTTAACATGAGCTTGTGGTTGTGGAAGCGGAGGCTCATCAGCTAATTGTCTCATGAACTCCTCGATAGACAGATCTTGAGCATGAGCTTTTACATTATCACCAGGGATAGCCTCATCAGCTGCCTTCACGGGAGTGATCGTATCTACAGGACTACTATCATATTCCTCATTGGCCCACACTTCCTCTTTAAACGGTGCCCCGTACTGCTCACCGTTTTTAGGACCAGGTCCGCTTTTTTTATACAATTTATAGAGAGCATAGTAATCCTGAAACACAAATGAGAAACACATAATTAAGAAACAGCTCACATATACTGGACGAAAACCAGAAAAGTTTCCAAACAAACTTAATTTCAGCTACATACCTTTACATTCTGGCACCTCTTCAGCTCCTCTTCGTCGAGCGTATATTCATGCATGACCCAATCGGTTCGCTCACCGTTAGGTGCACGTCCCCTGTAGAAAACTAAAGTTTTCTTGATTCCAACTGTTCGAGAATTGCAGGTAACAGTCCGATCCTTCCCGGTTGCCTTCCAATACCCATGTATGGTTGCCCTATTTGACCTTGCTCCATTAGGGTACTTCCTGTCCCTCGGACAGAAAAAGAACCACTGTCGATCCCCACTCTTCAGTATGGATTGCCCTGATAACATTTTCTGTTTATTAGATAACCAATAATTCGAACAAATAAAGACGAAACCGAAAAACTCGAAACCAGAAAACATTATCTACCGATAGCAACAATAATTCCAATAGGTACAAAGACAAATCATATACGATGACGGATTCATCCAACCATTTTTTACAATTCAAATTTCCAACGAAATCGATCAATAGAAAACTAAAACCAAAGAAACAGTCCAATTAGTGTGCAAATCAAACCGAAGTCAACGCTGCCCAAATAAAATCAATTACAGATAGAATCATAACAATACCCTAAAAAGGCAATTTGATCAAACATAAACGAAGTCAAAGCACCAAATCAGCAGAGAAACCAACAAAATAAAAACGAAAAATGCATATCAACAATCAATTACTAAACCCTAAAAAGCAAATCCCAGAATTTGGGGGGTTAAAAAAAGGGAAAAATTACCAGGCAATTCCTCCGGATCCCACTTGTAAACATCAGTTTCCCTTATGATGTCAAGCTTGATCCTTTTCTTACAGATCTTTCTCTTTAAATAATAAAGAACCAGCTCTTCGTCAGTTGGGTGGAACCGGAACCCCGGTGGCCACACTTGATCGTCCCCAAAGCATGAATCAGCCGTCGCCGCCGCCGCTGCAGCCGTCACCTTCATCTCTCTTGACGATAATTTAAAAAAAATCAGAAAATGGACAAAAAATAGAAGAAAAAAAATCCGGATCAAGATAGCTAAAAGCTTATCAAAACCCAAACTTCAAAAACCAAAAAAAAATATTTTTTTCACATTATAATCGAGAACTAAGAAAGGAAAGAATTGAGTCAAAGGGGAAATTTTTTGGAGGAGAAGTAAAGCGGTGAAGAGTGGGTGGCTGAGGGTATTTTATAACAGATCCTTTAAAAACCGGGCTTATCCGAACCGGTTTTTCCAAATCCCGGTTCTGCTGGTCTCGCGGTGTTTTTTTCCCGGAAGGTTCCTTGCGTTGAAAAAACAGACAGTGTGCGACTCACCTTTTTAGTCAAATGTAACGCTTGCCTTTTTATATTATTAATATAAATATTTAATATTATTGTCTTGTCAATATTTTCCAAACTACAAATATATACTTTTTTTCTCTAATTATTTATCAGTCCAATAATTATTATTTTTTTGCATTTTATTGGTAGTATAAATATATGTGTTGGCCATAAATTTTAAAATTAATTTATTGTTAAAGTGATATTTAAACTTTCGGTCACTAATTAAGGTATGAGAGACTTTTATCATTTCATCTAAACTCGTAATTAAAACTATAAATAAATAGAAAAAATCTTGATATACATATTGTGTAAACTTAGAGTTTTAGTTTAGAGTTTAAAGTTTATATGGTTTAGTTAATGTTAGTATTTAAAATTTATGATATAGAGTTTAAAGTTTGAAATTTAAATTTTAGAGTTAAAATTAAAAATTTAATTTTTATAGTGTAAATATTTAGATTTGAGTCCCTTAATATATTGTTAAGAAACACAAAAACAAGTTTATTTTGATCACACGGTTTGTCTTAAAATAAATTGGGTAAAGTATACAAAAATCATTAAACTAAACAAAAATCATTTTTCAGTCACTAAAAATTTAAAAATTACAAAATAATCATTGAGTTTATTGAACTATTATAAAAGATCTTTAAACCTATAAAAAATTCTCATAAATTTATAAAGTAATCATTTTATCAGTTTGATATGTTTAATAATATTTTATAATTTCTAAAATTTCAATGATTAAAAATTTAATTTTTATTTAATTTAATGATCATTTGTGTATTTTATTTGATAAAATTTTATTTCCATGTAGAGTAGCAATAGTAAGCAGCAACATAACAGTTGGTTACAGTTGTCGATTAGATCTCGGCTAAATAACAAACTTAAGGCTTTAGATCTTACGTATTTACATTTCTTTATATATGTAAACTTTATTTAAATTTATTCCAAATTAAATCATGTCGTGTACATTTTATCAGAAGTTTTTCTATACCAAACTTATGCTGTATTTGTTTTTTATTATTAGCTTTTTAAAAATATATATTATTAGTTTTATTCATAATAATTCAAATTTATTGTTTTTTCAAATTTTCAATCAATATGCTTGTAATCGGATGAAAATTCTTTACCCATACTACATTTCTTTTGGTGCTTCCACTTTAAAAATATTAGATTTAAGGTTTAGATGTCATGGTTAGGGTTTATGAAATTAGGGGTAAAGTTTAAGGTTTATGATGTGAAATTTAGGGTTAGAATTTAAAATTTATTTTTAGTGTATTTTAATGCGAGACATAGAAAGGGACATAGCTAAAGGTAGAAGATTTTTGTTCCTTGTAATTATATTCATATTAAATCTTAAAACATTGATATCCGAATATGAATTTGAACTAATTAAATTTATCTATCGGATATAAAACCCGCTAAAAAATATTTAAAAATTTAAATAAGAATTTTAAAAAGCAGAGTAAATAAAAGAAAAAATTTTGATACACAAGCCGCTAAAGTTTACATGTGACTTTTAGTTTTATGGGTTATGGTTTTGGTTTAAGGTTTAAAGTTTATGGATTTAGGTTGTAAGCTTTAGAATTTATAATTTAGGGTATATAGTCTAAGGTTTAGGGTTTAGTTTTTTTAAAATTAAGGTTAGGAATTTAAAACTTGAGTTTTATAGTGTAAATATGTAGGCTCGTGTAAAATTAGTTTTACACAGTCCGTGTGTAAAAAATTTACCCTTATTTAAATATGTTATCTACAAAAGCAAAATAAATTTGTACAATAGATATTAGAGGTGTTAAAAAATACCCAACTCGGATGACCAAGCTCATTGATCCACCGACCTAATAAAAAAATTCAGGTAATTTTATAAATGTTTTCACCTCACGGATCAGGTACTGGGCCTGCCATTTCCCTGGTCGAGATCTTGTCGCATAATTCTAAATTTTTGTGTACCTGTATATATTTAAAATTAAAACATTTTTATATCTAATAAATACATATTTTTATATTAAACTAATAAATCATCTTAAAATATTTTTATATTTAATAAATACATATTTTTATATGAAACTAATAAATACATTTTTTATATTTAATAAATACACATTTTTATATTTGGGTACTTAATTACTCAATTTTACAAGTATTCGTAACATCCGATTACCTGACTGGTCGACCAAATTATTACCTAAAAACTTGAATACTCGAATTTAAACACCCCTAGTTGATATTCACATCTAAATTAGTTATAAGTAAAACAACTTCGAACAATGAGTATCATTACTAAAAGGAAGTTAATACTCTTGACTCTTGTAATGATAAAATTTGTTTATAGAACATTATTATTTTCTCTATAAAATTATCTCGAGAATAAAAGGAAAGAGAAAATATATGATGCACTGATAGTAGAAATATTTTATTTTCACAAGTGCTCCAATTTTAAGGGTTAGAGATTCATTTTAGGTTTATAGTTTAGGGGTTTAGCATTAAGGGACCGTAGTTTTAATTTATAGTTTAGGGTTTAGATGTTAGAGTTTAAGTTTTAAGATAATATGATAGGGATTAAGATTTTTATCTATAACCCCTAAATTTTAATCATAAACTCTAAATTCAAACCACAATCCTTGGCTTCTAAACACACAAACCTAAACATTTAAATTATAAATCCTAAACTAATTCCTTAACCCTTAAACTTAAAGTGCTTGTGAAAATAAAACATTTCTACCGTCGGTGCATTGTTAATTATTCAAAAGGAAATTATAAATAGTATAGATGGAAAAATGTATTGGTCAATTTTGTCATATAAGAAATATTGGTCAATGCTTTGAATGTACCCATCGTCTTATAAAGAGAAAAAAAAAACAACAGAAAAACAATTATGAGATGAGCATGGCTCATTATGGTTTTATCCAATAATATTTTTTTATTATTTTTTAAAATAAATTTTCACCTTTTTCTTACATGTAATTAAGGAGTAAATAAATATTATTAAATAAATCATAGATGACTTCTGACAAAGCTATTCGCAATATGGGAGCCCTCAAAATTTTTAGTTTAATTGCCTTTTAAGGCCTCCTGATTTTAAATCGATGACAACTCTCACGAGTTTTCATTGTCTGGAGCTTTAATGCGTAGTCGCATGCTTTACCAGGGCATGCATATAAGGTGAGCCAAACTCGACTAAAAAGTAAATTATTTGACTCGACAAAGTTTCAAATAAAATTTGAGTTATAAAATAAGACTCTCCAACACGTAATTTTTTAACTTGACTCGATCCAATGCTCACCTACATGCATACATGATACATATATGCATGCACCCAGCCACCCAGCCACCAACCAAAGTGTGCACGTGTTGCACACGCGCTTTAACTTTGCTACCAACACACCCAATGAAAATAACTCAGGAAAAAGAAAAACAACAATATAATGATCAAATTTCAACCGTTTGTAAAAAGTAACATAATCCCTGGCATAAGTAAAAATGTACATACAACACAAACAATTAAATTTTCTACTCGTTCCATTGGTACAAATATAAAACTTTTGAGGTGAACTGTGAAGGATACCTGAGTCGACAATGTAGAGCTTCAACTCCACATGATTTAGCCAAAATGCTTTCTCACTTTCATTTTCTAGAATCCAGTTTGGCACGTCGTTCTTCGTACGATGCTGCAAAAAAAATATGAGTTGGCCTAGGTCATGTTAACTCACACAAGTTGAAGAAAACGTACAGAATGCCACTTGCGTTCTACAGAGCATAAAGAAGACGAGTACTTAAAAATGTGAGAGTTGCTGAAACATTAAATACATTTCACTAGTCGACCAAAACAAAAGTTGTCTCCGTTAATAGTTGGTGTTTGTCGACGCATCTATTGTAAAAAAAAAAACAAAAAACTCAGATGATTAAGCTATCCTATTCCTCGTCGCGGAACTCACCATCATCTAGTGCAATTGTAAGGAAAAATTGAGGGCAAATAAAAGAACACGAAGGCCGCCCCCAGACTTTTCATAAAGAGATGGTATTTAAGATTATAGGAAACCCTACACTAGAAGCCATTCATTTCTTCTAAAACATACATTTCCTTGATGACTAACACGCTCTAGCATGACTGCTTTCCTAATAATACCATTCACAAAATGGAAAGTGTTGCAATGTTCCTAAGGGTGCGAACCGCCGAACCCTAGGGCATTGATCAGACTTGAATGTTTCTAACTTTCAAGGTTGTCGATTTTTTCGTAATGAACATCACACACATCACAAATTTCTAGATGAGGTATGATATAAATGTCATCATTGATATACATGTGAACTTTGAATGTTCCTAGATAAGTTTCTTTTTGTTGTTTTTTTCCATAAATATATATCGACGCCTTTTTAAACATCCTCATGGATATGAATAATGAAGGGTAGCATCATCTTCTAGCAGTGATGCCATCTTTAATGAAAGCTCAAGTGTAGCAGCACTTACGCTCGGTTGGCCGTGACAAGAGAGGAATGTGAGAAGCGACCTTGTTGATTGTTCCATCATTCAGTAAGCTCTGGTCTGGAAAAAAGTCAAAGCTCTTTCACCAAGATGTATCAACATAGAAAAATAGAACAGTAAGACCTTGATAAAAATGATATTGTAGAACTTGGTTTCTACCATTTGCTAAAGGCAAACAACTCAGAGCAGCTTCCTGAAAAATTGCTGATTGAAGCTGGTATGCTCGAGCCTCATTTTCCAAGTGTATACGCTGTGCTTTCCCAGAATCTACAAATAAAATCACTGGATAATTCAAATATTTCAAACATAAATGGTTGCCGACTTGGCAAATGTGCAAATGATATATGGATGCAAATTGCAAACTTTAGTGTTTTCTTATGGATCAGAGCAAATTGTGGCATAAAAATCAGTACTCGATATTCAGCATGAGTCGAAGATATGAGGTTGGTGGTGGTGGTGTGTGTGCGTGCGCGTGTGTATTTTTTGGTATTATGTACCTGAGGAGCAAATAAACTTGACATGTTCGAATTCACAGGATTGAAGGACCAATGGTATCTCTGGAGCCATGGCATACTGAGGTTTTCTTGGGGTCTTCTCAATGTCCAATAATACATCTATCAACTATACAAAATTGATTGATAGGTCACTTGATGTGAATGTAACTCATGCTGAAAGGTAAAGATGCATGCATAACACTCTATAAAGATGTAAAAAACAAGCAAATTATTTGGATTGGCCATCAGTATCATGAAAAGGACCAGCTTGAAGGAACAATACTTAGTTCCAGTGTCTGTTTAATTCCACCTCTGACCTAGCAAAGCAATTTATCAAAAACTGAAGACAAAGAGGTAAAGAGAATAACAGTCACACACGTCAACAGATTCGAGACCTTGGCCGATCATAAATAGCACAGCAACCATGCACCGCACCTGATGCCATAGGAAGGCACTACCTTTAACTTTAATAGCACATAGCTGATCGCCTTCAAACCTGCAAGTAACAACAAAAGATTATCCACTTCTTCATACATACTCATGGAACTTTAAAATTGACACTTAGAATCTACCATTCTATCCAATATAAATATAAAATATGTGTGAGTATGTATTTATATATATAATCTCACTTGAATCAACCAGAACAAATAGATAGTTACCTCATATTAGAAGAAGAAATTTCAAACTGTGTAACACGTCGCCTGTAGTTGTGTACATTGACTGCATCCATCTTACAAAAGTTTCTGAAGTCGTGCTCTCCAATAAATTTCTTTCCAGCATTCTCCATAGCCTAGAAATATATATATATATATATATATAGTAATGCAATATGTCTTGTAAATCTGATGAGAACATATAAAGTCATCCATGTAAAGAAAATGCTTACTGGGAGATTCAAATTTCCTCTCCAAAAGAAGTATTTATATTCTCTAGACAAACAACTAAACCTGCACAGACAGATATGTCATCATTCTAACCAATAAGATAACTAATATAATGAGTTCAAAAAGAAAATTGTAATGATAACAATGAGCCAATAATTCTGGCTACTATAAATCCATCTAGGATGGATTAGGTTTTAACTATCCTTTGTAAACTGAATCATCCTCAAAATGTAAAAAAGAAATGAACTTTTCAAATTTTAGAAAGACCTTGCACTGAAATCAATTGAAACAGGACTCCATCCTAAAATTCGAATATCGCTTGGAAGAACTCGGTTCAGTACTCTCACATAATCAATTTCTCCTTCTGATAAAAGTTCAAAAAGTAACAACAGCATAAGTTACGAGAAAAGATACATTTTGCTCCTTTTCACTTCACTTTCAACATGTTTACATTTTTCAAAAGAAGCTGAAGCTAATAAATTGATAATGCCATTTAGAAAATGCCACATTTTACTTTATATGTACTCTGTTTTTCTTGCAGAGACCAACTCACATGCCTTCTAACTTTGAAGTTTGGAATAGTTTCCAATAGGATGGGGAAAGAGCTTATTAATCATCTGATTAGGCAAAATTCACCAACATAGATAGAATGCTGATGTGACTGTCAGGCAAAAATAAACTAAAGAATTATTCAGACTTAAATTAGTTTCTAATCTTGATCCAAATTTTTATTTTCCTGAAACTTGCAAGTTCTGTACTAGTTTGCCCTTATTATGCATGTGTATTGTACCCTTTGCTACTGGAATTGCTCAGGAATTTATTTGACAGCACAAGTGAGAAAATTAAAGGAATGCAAGAAATGTGAATAGCTATGTTTACAGAATTTTATTGCTCCTAATTTAGTCTTCTCATTGACCTAAAACATTTTACATAGAAGGATTTTATTCCATATCAGCACTACTTTGTCCCACATTTTTTCATTCTAGTTTCTCCAATTGTATAACCAGGTCGCTCAATGAAGAAGTGAGACTGCTAAGACGGTGAAAAATTATAACATTCAAAACTTTTTAAACAGTTTGATCTACCTAAAACCAAAATTGTTCAGCCTAAATAAAATTCTATCTGTCTCTAGCCTTGTTAGTTAAAAATAAGTCTTTTCATGTTCAATTGCAAATTTGCAATGGGACCTAGAAAAAGATAGAATTCAAGGGCTTGGAACAAGAAAAATCCATGAATCACCAACATCAAATTATTGTTACAGATACAGCTTTTACTGGAACTTAAGAGTCTCCAGGATAGAATAAGTGGCTGACCAATTTGCATCTCCGGAATTAATTCTCCTGAAATTTTGTTGTTTGCATCAGTTTCTTTGAGGTTTGATCTTAAAAACAATGCAATCACCTGCATCGAGCATTCTTTCATATTCTTAGCGTTCAAATAGGTAAATGGTAAACCATGGTTCAAAATTACAGTTAGATGAAAGGAGGTTCATCTAGTGATCAACTTACTTGGCCAACAGAGGATACCCCCTTATCTGTTCTGCCACATCTTGAGTACTGTGATTCCTTCCTCTCACCAATTAAAAGCCTTGTTTTCTCGAGAGCTTTGAAAATTTCAGACTGCATGAACACTAGAGTTATACAAAGGAAGATATCCAAGAAAGAAACTAACTGAATCATACACATCTGATACAAGTTCAAGTATATCATGATTTAAGAGTTAATTTCTTTTTTCTCAATAATAATTATTTTAAAAAATTCAAACAAATCTTGTACTTGACATTCATCATCTGTAAATTTCTAAAAGATATTTAAGAACCATACCTCAACAGTGGGATCCATTTGTGCTTCTGAAGCAAAACCATAAAACCTGTCATATAGCACCTGGAATTATAAGGCGTTGCTTTCAACAGTCTTTACCAATCTATAGATTTTAATTTCGTTTTAAAATTTATGGGTTCCAGAATCAAATGATAAAATGAAGCAGGCTTCTAAGGCCAAGAAAGAGTCTCTGCTGATGCAGAGAATAAATCTCACTTACCCTACCAAGGTGGGTATCAGAAGGGCTTAATCTTGATATAATCTTAAATTAACTTTTCGATGGTATTTAATCGAAATCTTACAGGTAAACTACACAATCAAACCGATGCCATGTTGATACTAGAAGAAACTTAGTCCAACTCCAACCCCAAGATTTCGATGTCTGAATCTCTTAAAATGCCGGCAAGTGATAAATGCAGTTAGCAGTATTTACATACTATAGGGGAAACAAGTCTAGATGTTGTTACTGTTATCAAAGGAATAATGCCCTAGCAAGAGGGTAAAGCATAAAATCATCACTTTGGGTGACCCTATCTGGCTGGAATGAAGGCTGAACAAGCTTAGTGGAATAAACTGTGAACTATTAAAACTAGTTTTTCTGCCATAAATACTCAATTGCTATCTTTTATTATCCTCCCCCCCCCCCCCCCCCCTTCACATCTTAAGGTATGTGTTATGAGAGAAACTTGTAACAGATGAGGAAATATGCTATTGACACCAAGCAACATAGATATTACAAGGGATTATGGTTAAATTGTGTACCTTTGACCAAAATACATGACTTTTAGAGCAACATATCTCTTGGGATGGTGACTCATAATTGTCAAATAACCTGTTTAGAAAGGATAGAATTTGATACATAAGAAGATCCCTGATAACAATGTGACACTTCTCGAGAAAATATGCAACATTAAGCAAAATACAACTACATAATCAAGGAAACTGTTTTACTAGGACAACTTTGTAATATACTCAGAGTTAAAATGGTTCAATTGAACAGAAGCTGAGTAACTATTGTTCTATAGCAGAATATCTATGCAGCATTTCTATGAAATACTACTAACTCAACACGTCTCCAATTTCATATCTCAGGAATCAATTGATGGTTATTGGCAAGCAGAAGAAAAGAAACTACGACACATATGTTTGAAATAATCACATATAGATACGTGAATAAGATTCAGACATGTAATTTTTTCTTCTTTTCATCAAATGCATACATCAAATCTGCAATCAGTGTTTATTTTCAGAAGGTGCATAGGAAACTGGAAACAGGAAGGATAGATCAATCATAGGAACCAAAAGAATACAGAGATTAAGCAGACGCAACAAGATCAATTCAAAATAGCCAAATAGCATTAATTAATTGTCAGGAAAAAAACATGAATAATGACCAGATCCTGATGGCATAAGGGTTATTTATTTTATGCGGTGTTTGGTAAATCCCTCCTTATTTCTTTCATATCTTTTATTAACTATACATCAACTCGTAGGTGGAAATGTATCATATACTCCAGCCTTTTCTGCTATATCATATTTTATTTATCAGAATATTAAACTTGACTATTGCCGCAGCACCACTTATGGAGTATCTTCTCTAATAAACTAGCTGGAAGGTTTTAACACGAATATAAACATCGACTCTCACATTTAACATAAATGCAAAAGCATGTATGGTGGAGGATGCCTATTGGACCAAAAAGAAATTTATCATTAAAAAGCCACAATTTTCTCATTAAGATTTTATACAAATTGGCAAACTTGTTTATTACATGAAAGAAGCAATATTTGAGATAAAGCAGAAATTTTCAACACTAAGACATTGTCCGTTTACTCTAATCACAAGGAGCAATTCGTTGAGAATTTTCCTCATTGTAAACAAACTCAAACGATATTTTAGATCAATCAAAGACCGAGAATAGAAAAGAACCTGGATTTCTTTCTATTGCTTTCTTTTTTCTGGTCTTATCACCTCCAGTGTTTTTTCTTTGACTTTCCACACCCTGTTTGAAGCATTGGACATCAGAACCGTTATGCATCTCCTCTGTCGGCATCGTACCAGTACTTATAGTCTCAAAAGTAACCAATTGAAAGTATAAAAAAAACCTCTATCCCCTCTTTTGATCGAATAAAAAATATGAAATTAACACAATAAGGTGTATATAAATCATAAACCAAACATGGCCTATAACTCGCACCACACTCCTAAGGGACAAGAAGTTTTTACAAAGTACACCAAAGACTAATTAATTGTAAATTGCAGCTTCATCCTTTAATATAGCACCAAATTGATCATTTTACTAATAAAAAAATTGTTAAAAGAAAAAAAAAGTGGCAAAATGAACTACTGAAAAAGAAATTGTTGCAAATATGGTACTTCTTTTGCAAATTCTTTTGATATACAGAATGGAAGAACAAGTACAAATTACAGATAATAATTATAATAACAACAAAATAGAAAGAAAGAAACTCAAAGTCAATAAAGAACCTGATGGCAACAACATTTGGAGAGTTGAGATGATAGCTTCGCATTCTCAGCCTCCAATTCCTGATTAATAAATTAAAAACATAAGAAATTAAAAATTGATGATAATATGAGAGCTGACAAGCAATGGAAATTTAAATAAAATAAAAAAAAGGAAAATCAAGAAGAACCTTGACTCTATTTTGGAGAGCCTGTAGTTGGGATATCAAGCTACCGACGACATCACTTCCAGAATCGCTTGTTACGTTTGACATTTTCAAAATACCTACGCCGGCGAACCGTTGCTAAAGCAGGTAAGTATCGCCGCCGTTTTGTTCCGTTTATCTCTACCTCGGGACAATGGAGAATTTGTTCGAAGTTAACTACAGCAGCTTTAAACTACGACGTATTGAACTTCAGGGTTTTTTTAGGTAAATTACACAGCAGTCACTGAACTTTGACATCGCTTCCATTCTGAGTACTAAACTATTAAAAATTTCAATTATAACGTGAAACGTTTTGAACGCACTCTTTTAGTCACTAAACCATTAAATCCAAGGTAATCTTCGCATGTGGTCTTTTTTGTTTGGGGTTTATTCTATTTTGGTTACTTAAATTTAAAAAAATTATTCATGCCACTTATGTTTTGAATCGGGTCTGTTTTAATCTCTTGATCGTTATTTTCCGTTACTTGACTAACGAGTAGCTGATATGACCCTTAAAAAAATAAAAATAATACACATGTATAATATATGTGGAATAGACGGCACACATACTAAGCACCTTTACCCTTGTCTATATAATAATCCCCTTTACTTCAATGAAAATCCTAAATCAATTTGTTCTTCCTTTAACTTTATTTGTTCTTCTTTTCTTATTCATTCTGCAAAAATATAAAAATAACAAATAAGAGAAGATGATAGAAATGAAAGCAGATATACTTATTTTTTGATGTGACCTTGAAGCAATGGTTGCAACTTATTAGATTGATGGCAATTTTGATAGGAAGTTTTTTGTTGTAAAAATTATGGGAAGGAGGATTATTGTTGATTCTTTGCTTGGTATGATACTCGTTTAACACCACACGCAAGAGTGGTAATTATTAAATTGTTAAAAAAATGAAAAAATAAAGAGGGCAAAAAAGATTGAACGAATTTATTGGTCTTGCTTACTGATTTTTTTTCATGACAATAGTATGGGTTATGAAGTAATTAATTAATTAAGGCTTATTTTCATAGAATGTTAGGGTTTGTGTTATAGGAATGATGTTGTTATTACATAGATTATTTTGTATGAAGTAATTTAATATGTAGATTTTATTTCGATGGATTATTATTTTGTACTGTTTGTATCAAATAATTTTTGAATTGTACTGTGAAATATTTTCGGTGAAGTAATAAAGATAGTTTGGTCAAAAATTAGTATTACTCAATTTTATGTTGTGTTCATGTGAATAAAATTGTTATAAAATTAAGAGTAGAGTAAAATTATTGCATAAAATTAAGAGTAGAGTAAAATCAATTTCAAGCTCATAAACCTCCTATATCAACCGTAAAATATGACATCATCTCCTAAACATCATGTAATAATTATAAAATAAATATTCAAACACGTTAAGTTTGTAAAATAAATCTCTTGAGTTTGTCACAACTTCATTCCCAACAAAATATGGCATCAACTGCTAAACTTTCTGTAGCAGTTACAAAATGTGACACAAACATTTCAATTCACAAAATTCAAAATAATTTTGTCCCAACTTCACTCTCTAGTTGTTGATTGTGATTCTTGAACTAGAGACACTGAATTCTTGACTTGGCATCTATCTCACAGTTGTTGGTGAAAGAAGAGGTTGTTTTCTCTTTATTAAAAAACTTTTCCTTCGAGGCACACGAGGTTGTTGTGGCTGCTAAGGTTGTTGATTTTGTGGAGGTTGTTGTGGCTGCTTAGGATTCTGATTTTGTCGAGATTTTTGAGGTTATTTAGGTTTTTGTCTCTTGGATGTGGGTCTTCTTATAGGTTGATTTGTACCCACATTTTTCTCTACAAGCCCTTCTGTTGTAACCTGATTTTTCACATTTTGTGTAGTTGCCTTGTTGTTCACTTTTGTTTAGCTTACGATTACTAACTTTTTCAGATTTTAATCTTCTCTTCTTAGCTAGTCTTTCTGGTAGTCATATTATGATTGGTGGCAATATAAATTTTATGTCAATCACTGGAACCCATTGAAACGGACCTATACACAAAGTAATGAAAGAAATTTTTTACTTGAGTCATAGATTGAATGTAGGGTACAAACTAATTTAGATGATCACCTTTGATTAGTTTAATCATGTTCGAGTAAATAGCTAGCTATGTACTATTTTGGTAGCATTCATTGACATAATTTTTAGGCTTTAAATTATTCAGTCGAAAGACTGATGATGCATGGGGACATGAGATCCAATGAGATTTCATGTCTTTTATGAACATGATCTTTTCGCAAGATCCACAACATGTTGATTATGTAATGAGCAATTCTTAATTCAAAATAAAATTAAAAACATATGAAATTTGATTTAGAAACCTGATGGATGCTTTATACTGATGTCCAATTTCTTTCGAATTTTTCCACACAATAACCCTTTACACTTTTCAACTGTCTTTTTCTAGATACAATTCGAGTTATAATTTTCATTCGAATTGTCTTCATTATAATCAACATAGGTTTATCTTTTGCCTCCAAAATAGACTGTATAAAATATATTAACAATAAAAAAGTTAAATACATATTAAGTATAACATTATTGTCTTAATTAGTAAATAATTGAAATGAGTTATATTATCTTGTTAAAAGACTCACAATGATTATGAAAAAGCATATCACACTTGTTCTTAGTGGAGAAGTATAATCTAGACCACTGAACATAGTGCTTCCCTTTAATCTGATTATAAGCAGCCTCTAACAATGTCTTCAACTAGTTCATATCAATTTTAAACTCTCGCAAAAATAAGTAGCTTTGACAGCCTTTCAAAGAGTATCTTTTAGAACTTGACATTTGCGTTTTTTTCTAAAAATTTGTGTACTTCAATAACTTCCTTAAGGCTCTATATAATTGTATTTAAAGTTAATATCTGAAATAAATAAAGCATATGTAAAATAAATTAAAGAGAGAGAGCTAACCTTTTGTTTATCAGACACGAAACATATGTTGAAGGAGTTATCAGTTTTTAAATTTTTTACAAACAAATACTAAGAAGACATATTCTCACCCTCTATAACAACATATGTTATATGATAAATGCAATCATTAGCATTAATCTCTACAACTGTCAACAAAATCTTGTAAAAATAACCCATTAAAAAACAACCATCAAAACCAATTATTCTTATATAGATTACTTTTTACCCTTCTTTACAAGCAAACATACAATCTCTAGAGCAACCTTAAATTTAGATATCAGATTGTAGTTGTTTCACGATTTGTAATCTTTAGCTCTTGTAAGTAATTATAGATTTCACAAAACAACCACAAATTTTAAAATTCCTAACTCTCCAAAATCTAAATTCTAATTTAGGTCAATTTCATCGTCGATTGCCATGCCACTGCCCACCGCATCAGTCGCCAGACCATCACAACTATCTTCTCTATCACCATGTCGTCAGAAATTGATCGACGTCGTGCGAAATGCTGAAATTGTCGAATAGTTCCTTCAAAAGATTCATAACGAACGACGGCAAGACGGATGACGAACGATGTGAAGATTGCTCGACGAGGGGATGACACTTCATTTTGTCGATGGCAACAGGGCAAACGTTGGCGGGAGTGGTCGAATTTGGGGTTTAGGGAATTAAGGACTATTTTGAGAATATTTAAAAAAAAATTAATATATTTTTATTTTGTTTTATTAATTCTATTTATTTTTAATATATTTTTGAAATTTTTAAGAGATGACATGTGTCCTTTAACGGTGAGAATTAACGAAGAATCTTAAATGCATCACGGAATAAAACGTTAAGCACATATTTGACCCAAAAAATAGTTTCGGCACTTAACTGAAAAAAGGGCATAGTTTGAGCACCTATTTACCTATTAAGCCCTTTTTTTGCTTAACTACAAAAGAAGTGTCCAAATTATGTCTCTTTTTGTAATATGTGTCTAAAATATTTTTTGGCTGAAATAAGTAATTAATGTTTCATTTTTGGCTGAAATAGATACCTAAAGTATTTTTTTTTGCTAAAATAGGTGTCTAAAATTTTTATTTTTGGTTGAATCTACCCAAGTAGGTGCTTCAATTAACTTTAAGACAAGTCAAAAATGAAACTTTAAGCACCTATTTCAGTTAAAAAAATACTTTAAATCCTATTGCAAAAAAAGACATGGTTTAGGAATTTATTTTATAATTTAGTCTTTTTTGAAAATATGTTGGATCTTTTGTTACTCACTTTAACATTTGAGTTTTCTTATTAAAAATAGACTGTGCCATGATGGTTGTATGACAAGTTTTATTAAAAAAGATAAAAAAATTTACAAAACTCGTTATATTAGCCAAACAAATTTTATTAATAAATATTCGTTATCAGATGACGAGTTTAATGAATTTTTATTTTTTAATAGAAATTATCATACTAGCGAAACGAATATCTGTAATGAGTGTTAGATCGAGAACTAATATTCGTTATTACACACTTTGCTAGTCGAACATTGAACGTGAAATAACCGTTGGCACAACGTTCGTCGATTTTCGGCGACAACGAGTGAGGGGAAATGTTTGGCTAAGGTCAGCATCGGCGACGACAACGGTGAGGATTTGAGAATTTAGGATTTATGGATTTTTAAGGATTGGTTTGAACACTTCTATAAATTTTGGGATTTAAAAAAAATTAAAGTTTTTCTTTAAAAATAATTTAAAAAATTAATATTTATGTGTTACGTTTTAAGTGGATAAAAGTTTTTTTAATATTCGTACGCCTAAAATTATAACTTTTGAAACTTTAGTCATTTATTTTTATAAAAAAAAATTAAGTACCTAAAATTTAATAGTAGTATATTTAGGCAATTGTTTTTCATTTAAGCGATCTTCTGGTCATATAATTACAATTAACAAATTTGCTCCGGTAATATCACAAAAATCAAGAGGGACGGAAAGTAAAAAGGGGGAGAGAGATGGCAGTGAGCGCAACGGTGATCGGAGCACTGCTGGGGCTGGGCACTCAGATGTACTCCAACGCCCTCCGCAAGCTACCTTACATGCGGCGTGAGATTTCTTTATTTCTATCCTTTCATTTCAATTGAATTCGTTCCGCATCTAGATCGGAAATTGAAATCCAATATTGGAATTGAAATGCAGATCCATGGGAGCACGTTTTGGGCATGGGTCTCGGCGCCGTTTTCGTGAATCAGCTCGTCAAATGGGACGCTCAGCTCCAACAAGACCTCGACAAAATGCTCGAAAAGGCTAAGGCAGCCAACGAGCGCCGCTACTTCGGTCAGTATTACTCCCTTCTTTTCATTTCATCACATTACTTTGCTTTTAGTACTGTATTTGTATCTAGTAGTAGTTGTTGGGGAAAAAAAAAACTTGCCCTCAAGATTTTGGAGTGTTGTGGTATAAGAAATCTGCTTAAAACCCTAGAATGAATGGCAATGACAACAATGACCTTGTCTTGTAGAGTAGATATCTTCAAGAAATATTCCTGTATCTTAGTCTTAAACACTAGAAGTTTAGAACCAATGAATTCAGCTGGGCTTGTATTTTAGAGTTGAAAGAATAAAATCAATTGGTCTTCACCTGACAACTCCTTAATTTGGTTTTGGTTCATCGGGATAGAGATAGGCAAAAAAGAGATTTTCTTTGTCTGTGGATCACTCGAATAAATGCAGTAATGCGCATAATGGGGTATTCTATAGTTATAAAAACTGCTACTTTGCTTGGGTCATCCGATTGTAACATCAGTTCTTTAAGTGAATGATTATGACGCATGTTCTCCTAAACGCTTGATTCTACAATGAAACCCTAAAAACCTGGACATTGGCAATAACTGCTGAAATTATTTTTAGTTCCATGACCCCCTTGAATTTCCTCTACATTAGACTTATTGTTGATATTATATTGAATTTGAAACTTATACTTCTCAATAAGTTCAAAGAACAAGATTGAGACCTAGAGGTAGAGCTTTATTGTAATAATTCTTCTCTGTGGATGGGCTGCCTTAAATAATTCTCTCTTGATTTCATCCCTCCAAGGCTCCAACTGGTCTTAAATCGGGCTGTGACTAGAGATTCACATCTTCCACAAATTGACTTCGAATCATGAACTCATAAGGCTTTTGCATATATTCTGTTATTGGCATGCATGCATATTAAAAGTAGCAGCCTGGTCTCACTTCTTGTCACGGTAATTTGGCAATAAATACTTTTTCTTTAAGTATGGATTTCATCTCATTCCATGTACTGATTTGTGGTTGTCCCAACCTGGCTATGTTTCTTTCTACACCCTACAACCATACCATTCCTTTCCAAACCCAAAATGCTTAATCTATGCTATTGTGTTGTTACTTCTTGTGCAGCTTTGCCATTTCTTGAAGATGTTATGCATGTACAATTATAATTTAATTTCTCCATGTGCATATGTTGTAATTTACTTTGTCCCCTAACAAACCCATTTCCTTCTGGAAGTACATATTCTGATCATCTGCACTAGTAATTGTTTTAAGACCTTTCTTTACATAAGTTCGAGACCGAAGTTACGTATGTTATCTGCTTGCATAGCATTGTTCTGACATATTTCCTCCCCCCCCCCCCCCCCTCTCGAAACTGCAGATGAAGATGATGGTTAATGCTTTTCCTTATCATCAGATAAGCATGCACCTAGCAAGTAGCAATGGTCAGAAAACTGGTTTGGATTGTTTGTTTCAAAACCTGATGAACTTTACATCTTCTGTTTTTTCTTTGTTGGTAAATATAAGCATCCATGTCTTTTCGGTGCAAACTGGTTACTGCAAGTGCTGATCCTGTAATAATTAGAAAAAATTCAGAACATTGCACCATTTTTTGAGCTACAATTCACTCAGCTATAACATAATAATCCTACTTTGGTTGTCGAGTGTTTTTTAGGCTTTAATACCAAAATAAGTGTCCAAACTATATCTTTTTGAGATGAGTGCCTAAAGTTTTTTTTTTTTTGCTGAAATAGGCGTCTCAATTTTTTGGGGTCCAAAATAGGTGCCTAAAAAGCGGGCAGCCAAGAAAAAACTTTAAGCATTTACCTCAGAAGAAGTTTGAGCACTTATTTGGTATTAAGTTTTTTTTAACACCACTAGTTGAAATCATCATTTAATTGCTAGAAAATATCTCTCCTGGTTTTCACTAACAATATTTCCCTTAATTAAGTTACATTAGTGCGTTTGGTTTGTGGTATGTAAAATTATAAAATGATCACGAATATTAACTCTCCTGTATCGATGATGTCGCATGTTAACATAATTAAATGGTTAATTTCTATTTTTTTTTTATATTTTAAAAATAAAAAAGCTTATTGGTCCTCTATGAAATGCGAAGAAGTTTTTTTTCTTATAAATTGAAAATCCAATTAAATTATATTACTTTGATCGTTCATAAATAAACAAATCAATTAGATGATGATGTGGTATATTAAAAAGGAATTGTCAGGTTAGCAAACAATGAAAAACATTAAAAATATAAAGAGTACAAATAAAAATTAAAAATAATAAATTTTTTTAATATAAATTTTTTATTTTTATTTTTCAAAAAATATAAAATATTAAAACATAAAGAAATTTAAAAATCAGATAAAATATTAAAACATAAGAAATTTAAAAATTATATAAAATATAAACAATTATAAAAATATTCAAAGGGGAGGACTTTAGGCAGATTGCAAGGACTTTAGGCAGATTGCAATCAAACTAAGGGATGAGGTGCTGGAGCTATTCGATTTGATAAGCTGACCATAAGTGAATACTAGATAAATATGAGATAAAGTGATTGACAAACATACTAAAGTACCACGGAAAAATTTATTTGATTTCTTAAACATGTTTCAAAACTCTATTATTTTTTAGATGGGATCTTAAACAAGTTACCAACTAAAGTCCGTCTCGAATATTGGGGTTTAGCTACGAATGGTTTATACTTGTTGTGTGGGACTGAATTCGAAAGCATGAATCACTTGTTCTCGGACTGTTCTTTCACTTGCGAGATTTGAGAAAAAATAATACAAGCCTATAAATTGCAAAATCATCACTTTCAGCATTGAGATGACAAATTGACATGGATCGTGGATACTTATAAAAGAAGGTTTGTATAGGTTTACATTTTGAGATTGTCTTGGATCGATCTTTTATATTATATATGACAGGAACGAAATCACAGAGTATACAGAAACACACACCATTCGACTGATAATATTTTTAACTTTATATGCAACATTGCTAGTAATAAATTGTACAAATTTTATATACATAGATCTGATAGCCACACGAGACACTTGTGTACAACTTAATGAATCTAGTAGTACTTATCCTTGATATTTTCGCTTCCGATTGTTATATTTTATTTTAGAAAATTCTGCTTACTTGGATAAATTATCTAAAAAATGTTCAAATATTATTAAGAAAATTAAATATTCTCTCTAAGTTCACTAGAAACGAGTTTTCTTTGCAATGAAAATCATCATTGTATTTAAAGTTTATAGTTTTTTTTAGCAAAATGATAAAAGATATTTACAAGGTTTGTATATTTTGTCATTTGATCTCTTATTTTTTGGTCCAAATATGCCTCCAACGTTTTAATTTGGTCCAAATATGTCATCGTTGGATGAAAACTGTCAGTCAACTGACGGTCAACAGCTGATGATGATTGCACTTGCCACGTGTTAAGATTGTTGATGCCACGTCAGATTTTTTTTAAAAAAATTGTTATACCTTTCTTTATGATGACATGCGGCTGATTATCATACTGACACGTGGCTAAATCTGATGACAATACATGTCAAATATAATGATGGCACATCAACATATCTTAACTTGTGACAAGTCTAGTCAATATTTACCGTTTACCGTCAGTTGACTGACAGTTTTCATCCAACGATGACATATTTGAACCAAATTAAAATATTGAGGAGCATAATTGGACAAAAAAAGAATAGAGGCCGAATAATAAAATATACAAACGTTAGAGTATTTTTTGTATTTTTTTTTTATAAAATGTTGGTTTATTTTAGTTGATTCTTTGCTGTTAATAATTTTTATATTTGTAAACAAAAACTTGATATGTAATAAAAATATGCTCCATCCTAATTTTTTATATTGTGTATCGAGGACATTCTCAATTAAATTAAATTCAATCGTCTCGTATTTTAATTTTAATTACCCTCTCTTTTCTTGTTAATTCTTATCATGCGACAAGTTAAGGCTTCTCGCTTTTTTATTTTTTTATGATAATCACATAATGTTTGTATCTTTCATCATGTGATAATTTATTTCATATTTTATGTAGTTTTGTCATAATAATTTAATTTTATCTCAATCTTTTATATAGAATCAAATCATTAATACAAGTATTATATTCAATTTAAACTTTAATATGATATTACGGTGTCTAATGATCTGGCATATTCTAGCATATTTACTATTTAGATGCAAGAATAATTCCAAAAAGAGTAAATTAAAAAAAACAAAATATAACATCATTGTCATCCGGATTACTGTACAATTTGAGATTTGACTTTGAATAAATAATTCGAGAGGGACTAAATCCAAAAGTTTACTCAAGTTTGAGGATTGATCCGAGAATAAGACCTTTACCATTTGACGTGGCATGTCATTTGCATTGAACCATGAGAATTTGAGCAAATTGAGCGAGTTACCCGCGGTAATTTGTCCCGTTTCAAAAGGCAAAATCCAGCCGTTAAATCCCCCTACACTTTCCCAGATCACCGTCCATCCATAACGGAACTCCAACGGCTTTTTTGCAGCCGACTCTCTCCCTTTTGAACTAAAACCTGAAACTCACTCACAAGCAAAAGCACACAAGAAATAAAATTGCTTTACCAAAAAAGAAAAAAAATCTTAAAAACAGAGAATCGGACCGCCGGTGTGATACGTCGCTCCGGCGAACGGTACTTTCAAATGCCTTTTATTGCTTTACCATTTGATCTATTTTTTAATGATTTATGTAGTGGAAGATCGGTTATATGAATGCTTGAATCCAAAATTTGTGTATTTTTAAGGCTAGATTGTTCGTCGCAATGATTTTGAAATTCCTGCTTGCTGAAATTGATGTTCATTGTTATATACTTCAAGATTCGATTTACTAATGTTTTTAAGAATCAATTTTAATGCTTTTGGTAAGATTATTTGGTGCATATCGGATTTGATCATTCAAATATATGAGGAAAAGATGGAAAATATTGATTATATCCGTACACATACACATATTCAATATTTATACAGTTTTCAAGTTCTGTAAAATAATTAGTCTAAGACTCTTGGCTTAAAAAAATCAACATTTTTTTGCAGCATAAAGGAATAATTGTTCTTCTTGAAGGAAAATTGGGAATTGTTCAGATCAATATTGCTAGCTTCTATAATTCCCTTGACTAAACTCTGTAGAACTTGATGAATTGGATCGGGACATTTAAGGATCGATTGCGAGATTATGAAACATCAATAATTTGCTGGAGAATGTGGATACTACCTATGAAGGTGTGATAGGAAGTGAGAGAGATCCTAGCACCCAGATTTTCCAACATCTTTTAGTCTATGCGGTTTAATGGTGGGGTATGTTCTTCAACTTCAAGGAATAAGTGGAAAGTGGTGAGTAGAATTGGATAAAATGAACGGCACCGGTGATTTTATATCGGATGAAGGCCGGGAAATTCTCCAATCGGCATCAGGCAGTGAAGGTCCATTATCTTCTTCTTCTTCTTCTTCAAAATCTCCTAGTTCAACACAGGTCCATGGCAAAGGCAGTCCAGTTAATCATGATACGCGTTCACGTTCTCCAGTAGATGGTCGTCCTAAGAAAGGTAACTAATTATACTAATATCACTCCAAAATCTAGTTACTTGACAATAGTGAAAAGAGCAGTAAGGAATCGGAATCGAATGAATGTGAAAGCTGATACCATTTAGTTAGCTATTGATCTTGTTCAACAATTTTATTGCAGATGGTTGTGGTGGTAAAGGAACTTGGGGAGGGTTAATGGACACTGATTCCAGTTCTCATATTGACTCAATGGACCCAAACTGTTATAGCAATGAGGAAGTTAGTCCACAATATGTTCCTTCTACTTTCTCTGGATTTTTGTTCTTGTTCTATCTTTTTGTTACTTCAAATTTCCAGAGGATGACTAACACCTTTTTAAGGATTCAAAGCTCAGTTTGATTAAAAAATTGTGCTTGGTGCAGGAATGTGAACATCCAAACGCAAGTGAATCAGCACACGATTTTGATGCATATAAAAAGAAAGTGACAATAATAGTGGAGGAATACTTTGCTACTGATGATGTTGTCTCAGCTACCAATGAATTAAAAGAACTTGCAATGCCCAGCTATAACTATTACTTTGTTAAAAAGCTTGTCTCTATGGCTATGGATAGGCATGACCAAGAAAAAGAAATGGCTGCTGTCCTATTATCTGCAGTGTATGCTGATGTGATTGATGCCCCACAGGTTTACAGAGGCTTTAGTAAACTGGTGGAATCTGCAGATGACTTGATTGTGGACATACCAGATACAGTTGATATTCTTGCTTTGTTTATAGCTCGAGCTGTGGTCGATGACATACTCCCTCCTGCATTCCTTGCAAAACAAAGGGCGCTCTTACCTAATGATTCAAAGGGGGTGGAAGTCTTGGAAAGAGCTGAGAAAGGGTATCTAGCAGCTCCTATGCATGCAGAAACTATTGAGCGTCGCTGGAGGGTTAGTAAGAAAACAGTCGAGGATGTGAAAGCGAGGATAAACAACTTGTTGATCGAGTATGTAACGAGTGGTGACAAGAAAGAGGCTTATAGATGCATCAAGGATTTGAAAGTTCCCTTCTTCCACCATGAAATAGTTAAACGGGCGCTTGTTATGGCAATGGAAAAGCGGAACACTGAAGATAGACTACTGGATCTACTCAAGGAAGCAGCTGAAGAAGGCCTGATAAACTCAAGTCAAGTCACAAAGGGATTCGATAGGATGATTGATACAGTCGACGATTTGTCCCTTGACATACCAAATGCACAGAAGATACTGAAGTCTTTAATTTCTAATGCTACATCTGATGGTTGGTTGTGCGCTTCATCTTTGAGGTCCTTATCATTGGAGCCTAGAAATAAATTATTGGAAGACAATTTTACTAAAACTTTCAAGTTGAAGTGCCAAACAATCATTCAAGAATATTTCTTGACTGGTGATATCTCGGAGGTTTTTAGCTGTCTAGAAGCAGAAAACAAAACTTCCGCGGGCGAATTGAATTCTATTTTTGTTAAAAGGTTGATAACTTTAGCTATGGATCGGAAGAACAGGGAAAAAGAAATGGCGTCTGTTTTGCTATCATCTTTATGTTTTCCTACAGATGACGTAGTAAACGGGTTTGGGATGTTGATAGAATCTGCAGATGACACTGCTCTAGATAATCCAGTTGTTGTCGAGGATCTTGCTATGTTTTTGGCTAGAGCAGTGGTGGATGAAGCTTTAGCCCCACAACACCTGGAAGAGGTTGGGAGCCAATTTTCAGGGACAGATTCCGTTGGGGGCAAAGTGCTTCAAATGGCAAAGTCATTGCTAAAGGCTCGCCTCTCCGGAGAGCGCATCCTAAGGTGTTGGGGTGGCGGTGGTAGCAGTACGCCAGGATGGGCTGTTGAGGATGTGAAACTCAAAATAGCAAAGCTATTAGAGGAATACGAATCCGGAGGAGACATTAGGGAGGCTTACCGGTGCATCAAGGAATTAGGCATGTCATTTTTCCACCATGAGGTTGTAAAGAAAGCACTGGTGGTGGTTATGGAGAAAAAGAATGACAGACTTTGGGGTTTGCTTGCACATTGTTTTGGCTCAGGGCTCATAACCATGAACCAGATGACAAAGGGTTTCTCCAGGGTAGAAGAATGTCTCGACGACTTGGCTCTCGACGTGCCTGATGCACGGAAACAGTTTCTAGCATATGTCGAGAAAGCTAAGACTATAGGATGGTTGGATTCATCATTTCATTATGGCAATTCCATGAATGGTAAAGAGAATGGGGCCTGCCTATGATAATCAGTAAGTTTTCTCATCTTTTGCTATACCACATTTTGATTTTATAAAACATTCAACATACTAAAACGGGATTCAAATCCCAGAGTTACTAGATGCCACAGTTTAAAGGTTCTCAACTCGATTTAATCATATTTGACAAATTTGTTAAACCAGATCATTCTACATTTAGCAGAGCTGACATGGTTCAAATGTTTTACTCTTGAAATTAACCATTCATAGTTTTCCAGGGAAGTTGAGTTGAGTTCCTTCTAGCTGTGCCCTGGTTTTGCAGACAATAAGTTAAGAAATCGACTTAAATGTAGCCTGACACGCCGCATTCATGTCGAAGCCAGCATGTTTTTTGCTGTTACAACTTCTGTAGTTATGTTCTTTGGTACTTCAGTTTCTGCACAACTCCAAGATCCAACATCTCGAAATTTCGACCAGGTGACATGTTGGAGATTGTTTCATCACATTGTTCTCCATACTCCATTTTTGTTGCATTGCATTGTATTGGAAGAGCTGAGCTTCAAGGAATATGCTCATTTTCAGTGCAGAACGTGTAGTAGACAATAATAATTTGGACATGCAACACTCCAACTGTTTCTTGATTTTGTTGTCATTTAAGCTTTAATCTTTATTTATTTAGGTAGAGAGCACTTTTATGTTGGGTTTTTTTTCCCACTTGTTTAGTAAGATCTGACTTTGATTTTATAAGGCAAACTATAATTTTTATTATTTGATTTGTTTTGCAAGAATCTGTTTTTTTACTATTCCACTTGTTTAATTTGTTTTATATATCACTAGAAAATTAATAAAAACTACTAAGACTATGAGAAATTGAAAGACCATTAAGAAATATTACAAAAATATAAGATATAATTAGTTATTTTGATGGCTAAAAGGATATGAGTAATTTACCCGGAACATTTGGTTCATGTAATCTCACATTACTTGGGACTTTTTCTCTCTCTTTGCATTGTCTACATCATTGACTTATTTATTTATGGATTATTTACACAAATGTTTAACCAAATTCTAATCATTAACCTTAAATTATAAACCCTTAAACATATTACCCTAAGATTTAAACTCTAAATTTTAACCTCTAAGTCCTAATCCTTAAATTCTAACCATTACCATTAAATTTTAAACCTCTAAACCCTAAATTGAGTCTTTAAACACTAACACTAAGGCGTTTGTGGAGATTAAAAGTTTCCACCGCTAGTATATTGAATATAAATCCTACTTATATTAGGTTTATTGCATTCATAATATGGATCAACAAAATATTAGATAAAAAATTATTTTATAAATCATAGACGAAGTTAGAGGCTACTAAAGATCATGACCCCTTAAAATGATAAAACTTTATAGTAGTTTCAAATTTTAAATTTCAAGTGCAGATGAAAGTAAAATTACAATTTTATAAATGATAAAATTTCAATTCAATCTTTTTAAATTATAAACTAAATCAATGAAAAATTTCAATTCATTATATATATATCGTGTTTGAATCGTAATAAAGTTTATTGTCAAATGTGTTGCGGTATTCTATTGATATGTTAGTATGAATAATGTTTATCTTTAGCATATCATAGTTAAATATAAGAGTACAAAGACCAATAAAAGAACAAAATCTGTATAACTCAAGTCCAAATTAAATATGACATTACAAGATTTGGTGAGCAAAGGCTTACAAGCCTATATTGGGAATAAAGACTATCAAGAAATTTAATCTTGATTCCATTTATTCTATGGTGAAAACTTAAAAAAGATTTAAGACGTCAACAATTACAAAAGCTCATATATAAAAAGTATATCTAGTTGGCCGAGTGATGTTTGTTTTCTCGAAATGTTTAATTATATGTATTTTGATTGAAAGGAGGCCCTATTCCTCAAATCACTTGGCCAAATCATGTTGCCTCCTCCTTGAACCCAAATCAATTTAGTATTCCAGCTTTTCTCTTGTAGTTCAACAACGGCACGCACAATCGGGAGGGAACATTGATCATTGTTGAGATTAGGTGTGTTTATTGAATTGAGCAGCTCGCAAACAATTTGAGTTTGATTAGAGTTGAATAGACTTAAATACAAGTTCGATTCAAGATCCTAGCGAGTCGAGTAAGGTCCAATTCGATTTGATAAGTTCGCGAGCAGCTCATTATTTTTTTTATAAATTTTTATTGATAGTTTGGTGTCTACCTTAAAAAAATATGTTCTAAGAAATTTAAATGCTAGTTAAAAACTCTAGAAAAATTCAATAAATTACTAAGTAATTTGATTTCAAATTTTCAAAACGATTCGTATTTTCTTAAAATTCGAAAAGTTAAGTTGTATTAAAAAGAATTAAATTATAATAATTAGTCTTTATTTCTTCTTGTTATTAAAGCCTTTCATTTTTCTTTTATTATTATTTACTTTATGTATACAAGTAAAAAAGGGAAAAGTCTTCGGTACTGATATAAAAAAATGCGATTGAAAGTCAAAAGCCTAAAATTCTTAAGGCCTTCTATTCTTTGTTGTTTATCGAAAATTGTTGAGAAAATAAAAAAAGTCTCACACTCGAATAACGACTTCATCTCTAACTCGATTATAACAAGTTTATTTATTTATCTCCTTAGTCCTAACGTTTTTTTCCTGAATTTGTTTGTTTATATTGTATCACTAACTTTTACCTATATCTAAAAAAAATAACCTAGGTCGTGGGTTCTAGACCCATTAGGAGCAAATTTCCGCTTCCCTTCCCCTTAGGTAGGAATTGTTCAAAAAAAAAAAAAACAAGGTAAAACTTTGGCGAGCTTGAGATTTTTTAACGAGCACAAGTAGAACAAAATTTTATTGAACTTAACGAGCAACGAGTTGAGTCGAATAACGAAAATTTTTAACGAGTATGAGTCTAGCACTACTCAACTAGCGATCGACTCGCTCGATAAGCACCCTTAGTCGGGAGTATTAATCAAGGAGACAACTTCAGCGGCAAGAGGAGTAGAAACGCCAACCGGTTTATGAAAACCAATTAACCAAACACCATCCCATGCAGGAGTGACACCTCCTATAAAGCTAATTCCCGTTGAATGAGACACTGCGCCATCGGTGTTGAGGCAGCACCATCCTTGCGGGGGTGGCTGCCATGAGATAGCCTATTGAGACTGTATTCGGGGAGGAGCAGAGGAAACATACCTATGAAAATACATGGCCCAATTAGTCAAGGGCGGAACTAGAAATTTTTAAAAGGGGGACCAAAATGAAATTTAAAAAAATAAAAAATTTATGAAGGGGACCAAAATGAAATTAAAAATTTTAACGGGGGCCAAACTAAAAATTTGCAAATTTTAAAGGGATTATAGAGGTAATTTTACTTTTTTTCTAAAAAAATTCTATCTTATTACTAATGAAAAAAATTGGGGGGACCATACCCCCTTAAACCCCCCTATGGTCCGCCCATGCAATTAGCACTCCATCGCCCTAGCTCCTGTATTGATAAACAATTGTCAGTCTGTCATTGAAGATGAAATCATTCCAACGTAAGTATCGTAATTTGTTAAAAAACACCAATTTTAAATTGTTATTAATAAGTTTATTCTTTTTATGTTTTTAAACAAGTTTCGAAACTTGTCGTCTTTTAGCTGCACTCTATACCTGCAGCGCCTCAAACTTACTGTTTACATATGCCAAATCAAGGAGAAGAAAATAAATAAAGGGAAAACTACCTACTTCCTCCGTCCCATAATTTGTCTTTTATTGACTTTTTTTTGGTCAAATTTTTTCAACTTTGACTCATAATTATTTAAAATGTATTATTGATAAAAATATATTTTAAAAAGTTCTAGTTTTCAAATATATATTTTATAAAATTTAATTATTTAAAATATTTAATATAATAATAGTCAAAGTTTAAAAATTTTGACTTTCAAAAAATCAATAAGAGACATTTTTTATGGGACGAAGGTAGTATTTAGTACACCATCTATGGCCATGTTACTGTTTCGGTACCTAACTATTTTTGTTAGTAAAATAGTACCTAACGTTGCATTTCTAAATTGGTACCTCATCCGTTAAAATATTAACGGCATGTTGACTAAGAGAAAGAAATCATGCGTGGCAAGATGTCACATCATTTTTTTATCTCCTAATCAGCATGCAACATCAGATAAAATCATAAAAAAATTACATGTGGCATGCCGATCAGGAGAGAGAAAATGACGTGATTTTCTATCTCTTAGTCAACATGCATTTTTTCTCTTTTAGTCAGCATGTCGTTAATTTTTCAACGGCAGATACCAAAATAGAAACAAAACATTAGGTACGATTTTGTCAAAAAAAAATAGTTGGATGCTAAAACAGTAACGTGGGCATAGGTAGAGTCCTAATTAATAATTAGTTTTCCTACAAATAAATCAACTATTTAAAAAAAAATACTTCTATACATATGTAAATGTAATTAACAATTATTTCAAATATAACATGAACTGCCTTATTTTAGTAAATGCATATCTACAGTAAAAAAAAAGAAACACAATATATTTGCATAAATAATTGCCCAGATATATTTAGCAAATCCATACCCACAGTAATATAAAAGAATCCAAAATGAATTGCTGGGGGCAATGATTAAGATGTTTGTTGTTTATTTCTTTTGAAAACGTAAACCAAATCTAATAAACCAAAGCATAATTTTGCCGCCATGTCATTGCAAAACCGAACCTTGCTGAAGGTCATTGTTCTCGGCGATAGCGGGTACGTACGATCATTTCCGATATGAATTCTAAGAAAAGTTTATGAATTTTGATTTGGGATTTCTTGAAATAAATGATACTCCGTATTTGATTGTTTTTACGTCAATGTCGTCAGGGTGGGCAAGACGTCGTTGATGAATCAGTATCCTTTCAAGTTTCAATCGTCTTTGGAATTTCAAGCTTTTATTATTTCTGGGTTATTTTTTTAGATCTGAATTTGGTTGATTTTTATCTGGAATTTAGAACTTGATTTTTCACGAGGTTCGTTGTTTTCAGAATTAACTGCTTGAATTTAGATATGTTCATATGAAGTTTAGTCAACAATATAAAGCAACCATTGGTGCTGATTTTGTCACTAAAGAACTCCAGATTGATGAACGCAATGTCACTCTTCAAGTAGTTTTCTTTTTCCCTTAATGTTAATATTATTATTATTCATTTTGTTTGTTTCCATGTTCTTTATAGCTTAAATTTGAAGGGGGTTTTTAATTTTAATTTGTTGCATTGGATAGATATGGGATACTGCAGGGCAGGAAAGGTTTCAGAGCCTTGGAGTTGCTTTCTATAGGGGTGCAGATTGTTGTGTTCTAGTCTATGATGTTAATGTGTTGAAATCATTTGATGACCTTGATAATTGGCATGAGGAGTTTCTTAAACAGGTTTCTCTTTTCCCCTTTCTATGTTCTTTCATTGCATTCCATTTGGATGTCTGATTTACGGTTCATATTCGAGGTTCGGGTTACCCCTTCCACCTATTCTTCATCAAATTGCATGTGTCACTTTATGTTTTTTATGCTTCTATACTATGTTGTATTAATACGGATACGAGTACGAAAAACGACAATTTTTAAAATTACAGGTACAGGTAAGACAAATGTTTTACAAATATACAATAAATTATAAATTTTAAAAAATTTAAAAATAAAAAGTCATAAAAAAAATCATGTGATCATCGCATTACACGTACTTATATACTTATAGTTGAATTATGTGAGCAAGAGAAAGTCGAAAAGAAAGAAGAAAAAGACATAAAAAAGGATGAGAGAATAAAAGAACAAAAAATAGGGAGAAGAAATACTTGTAGGTACCTAAGCCGTAATGGAGACGTGGTATGGCTTTAGACTGAAGTACTCGTGCTTCATAGCCTCTATAACATCCATTGACATGGTGACAAAGAATGACAAAAACAATGTGTTCTGCATGTTTTCTTTGGCTTGCAATGCATTATATGTTTTCCAGAGAAAAAAGAAAGAAAGCAGAATCCTGGACATTTGTCCTTATGTTTACCGATATGCTAAAAGATTGAAGCTGCTCTAGTAAACTTTCCCAATGACAATTGTATTAACAAATTTTGACAAATTCTTTTGAGAAACATGGTGGATACTTATTTGAACCACACGCCTTGCATGAGCAAAATTTTCTTGCAAGATGGTGTCTTTTGTTGATTGACCTCGCCAACTGGTTACGTGACCACACCCTAAACCGTTATTTGTGAAAGTGATTATGCTGAACTGGTTTCCGATTTTCATTTCGTGCCAGGCAAATCCTACCGACCCCAGGACGTTTCCGTTTATATTGCTTGGAAACAAGATAGATTTAGATGGTGGCAATAGTCGAGTGGTAAGGATGTACAGTTTCTATATACTTGCAAATTCATCTTCACAGCACCTCAGCTTAATTGGTGGTGTCTTGAGCCATATTTAGGTCTCCGAGAAGAAAGCAAAAGACTGGTGTGCTTCAAAAGAAAACATACCTTACTTTGAAACATCGGCAAAAGAAGATATCAACGTGGATGAAGCGTTCCATTGCATTGCCACAACTGCTCTCGCGAATGAGCGCGAGCAGGACATGTAAGTTTATCTCTATTGTTGAGGCCTATTCCCTGTGTTTTGAGTGAATTTGGCAAATACATTAGTATTGGTCCACGCCTAGAAATGAGCATGGTTTCATCAAGCACTGCAGATACAGATACAGATACGATCATTATCTTGTCATGCAATTTTTTAGTGCATATATGTGATCTTTAGCATATGCTTTTGGGACATTATTTAGTTAATGTCCTATATGTGTATGATTTTGCAGATATTTCCAGGGCATCCCAGATGTTGTCACTCAGACTGAGCAAAAAGGTGGCTGTGCATGCTGATTACAAGCCAAACTCGTTAAATTCTTGGTTGCTCGATGCTTCCATATTTCCTGGTTCCTATGATTCTTATCCATTTTTTATTATATATATACATTTGTATTCTAAAATCCCTCGGTCGAAGCTTAATTCGACATTATTTTTGCTTTTGGTAGAGATGAAGTGAAAGAACTAAAATTTGTAGAATCCCAAGTGATTTTGCTTTTAGTTTAAACTAGGGCTACATGTTCAAATTGTAGTATTTGAATGAGCTTTCATTCAAGAGACGATGATTGTTCATGTTTTCAATGGACTTAATTTATGTAGCTGCAGATTTCTTTGTCAGTGCTTCAGAAACATTTATTCACAAGAATCACAACTTTACAACTGCAAGTTCAGTTCATATAACCAAAAATTTATGAGATGGCACCCATAGATTTAAAGTTCGAATCTCAGCATCTGCAGTTAACCGTACATATTCAGAACCTATGCTCTGCATCTGCAGATTTGGTTTCTCCCCGGAAAATAAACACCAATCCAGAAATCACCAATATAAAGCGAGGAACTCTTTAAAGATTCATGAACAAGTTTGGCTTAGCTTGTTGTCGATATATTTATCCAGCCAAAACTTCCGGACCTCTGAGAATGGACAGCGAACTTCAACAAGAAGGCATGTTCGGAGGGGGACTACGAATGCTTGTTTTAAGATTGTTACCATTCTTCACTATCAGAACAGTGTTCATTCCCCAAATCAAATGTCTGCCTTTCTGGCAGTGCATTGCCCATACTCCTGCTCATAACATCCGAACAAAATTCGGGTTTTATAGCACCGACATATAGATAATGGCATGTTCTAAATCCACAACACAAATGGAAAATGCAAACAAGCCGAAATTATAGAAAGTACCAGGATTGTTAGCTTTAAATCTGATAGTCAGCCATCCTTTCACAGGGAGTGAAGCAGTACTGAGGTGAGGTGGATCAACTAGATTATATGTTTCTGGATCTGTTGTACTGTTGAAATTCCCATAACCCTCTCTGAGTACATAGAACTTATGCCCGTGTATATACATTGAATGCTCGTCCGATGCATTCAGCAGATTCGTCGACTGAAACACAATCTCAATTTCTTCACCGTATTCCAAAATCTTCACCTTCGTCCCCTTCAGCGGATGTGTACTAGTATCTCTCAAATCAGCTACAAACTCAAAGTAATAGGGCGGCTCATCTGGAAAATCCGAGGTATAGAATCCACTCAACTTCCTAAAACAAAAATATTTGATATGGCAATTACTTCCAGTTGATGTATATCGAATATGTTTCAAGTTAACAGAAAAAGTTTTAGAGGAGAGTTTTTACCTGTAATAAGCTTGAAGCACATCTGTTGAGGGGTTCACCCAGCTTATATTGTTTAAGCTTGAAAGAAGAGTATAGTCCATATATGCATGATTAATTCTATCCATGGAAGCTGTTATGTACATCCGGGTAGTTACGTTTCTCGGAAAATCTATAGGATGTTCTTTGCTCGCCAGGCTTTTCAAACACTTCCTGAATCGTGTTGCAGAATCATAGTCGGTATAAGAAGTGTTTCAGGTAAGAAAAGCGATGACAGTCTGTTGTATACTTGTATCTCCCTCTATACTTGAGAATTGCAGTAGCATTCGTTTAATCATATCCGGTAAAAAACAGATTATCAGTGTAATATTGTCTACCGGCCATGTAATAACGGCCGGGAGATTGATTCGCTTCGATTAAAACATCTATTGTCTGACCAGTTGCTAACATGACATAGCTTGTAGTAAAAGGTTTCAGGTAGCTTCCATCAATTCCAACAACTGTGAGATTATGCCCTGCTATTGCAAAGAAGAACTCTTCATCCATCAATGCACTGACTAACCGAATCAAGTACGTCTTCCCGTAATCAACTCGCCATCGGTATGTCGTCTCTGCGACACAAGATCAATACATATAATCATGTATATTATGTCTGTTAGTGAACTTAAACCACGAGGGGTAATGATAAGTTCTAAAGGAGAAAAGGGTTGTCAGGATTGGAGCTCGATAGCTTGAATATCAAGTCGAATCGGATGAACACTCTTAAGCCGATAGGAAATGGTCAGACGTTTATAGTTTATACGTTTGTTAGCTAGATATATGACAGATTAGGGTACCTTTAGAGCAAGCACAGAAATCTCCTGGCTGGCCATTTATGATATAAGCATCAGATATAGGTACATCTTTCCCAGTTCTCAGGATCTCTTTTTTTACCTTGTTTACATCATATGTAAACCAAGTTCCTGCTGTTAATTTGGCTTGATATTCAAAGCCAAAGTCAATTTGGCAGGGAGTTGGCACCGTAAATCAATGCCAAAGTCTAATTTACAGTGCAGTGCATTTATGCACCGAAAGTGGGGTTGAAAATGTGGCATGGGAAAATTATTTTTTGGTCCCTAAAATTTAGGCTATTTACAAGTTTAGTCCTTAAAGCTCAACTATAAATAGGCCTAGCGTTTGCTATTTGAAACCATCCCAACATCCATACTATCTCTCCCATTTGTTTCTCTTCTCTCATTTGTAATATTTGGGAATTCTTAGGAATTCTATTTGTTTGTACCATTTTGGTATTAGTGAAGTTATCATCCGGTGGTGGTGCCCGAGGAGTAGACGACATTTTCGTCGAACCTCGTAAATTTGGTGAGTTCTCTCCATTATTTATTTCGCTTGCTTATTATTGGGTTTTTCCATTGGGTTTCAATATTCAATAGTTGACGGGTTTGTCCGCTGTGCAAATTTCGGTAGTTTCGATCTCGACATTTCAACTCAGATTTGAAGCTACGTTCGTGTGGGAAATAACCCGGTTTCCCCAACAATTGGTATCAGAGCTTCGGTGAAGGCTATCCCGGTCTCTCGGTTGCTGCAAAGAAGTGTGGTGTTGTGACAGTGCATGTCTAGGAAAGTTCTGGCTAGGAAAGACTTGGTATTTAAACGATCCGTGTGATCCACCTCTCTTTCCTGGGAACTTACCTGGTGCAGTGTTTCAATATTCAGTTCGTGCTGTTGAATATTATTCGTTGCCATGGCAAAAGACGGATCAGGTGGGGCATCAAGCTCTTCCTCTATACCGGTGAGGAGGATAATGTCAAATGCAAACTTCTCGGTAGAGTTGTTCGATGGATCCGGTCACTTCGGCATGTGGCAAGGCGAGGTGCTAGACTCTTTATTTCAACAAGGTCTAGACATTGCCATTGAGGAAGAAAAACCCGTAGATATGGTGGAGAAAGATTGGAGAACAATCAACCGTATGGCGTGCAGTACGATTCGATCTTGTCTTTTCAGGGAGCAGAAGTATGCCTACAAGAACGATACTTCTGCAAGCAAACTGTGGAAAGCGTTGGAGGAAAAATTCCTAAAGAAAAGCTCTCAGAATCGTCTTCACATGAAGAAAAGATTGTTCAGATTTGATTATCAACCAGGCACCAGTATGAATGAACACATCACTGCCTTCAATGAGTTAGTGGCAGATCTGTTGGGCATGGATGAAACTTTCAAAGATGAAGATTTGGCTCTAATGTTGTTGTCATCCCTTCCAGATGAATTTGAGCACCTTGAAACAACGTTACTTCATGGAAAGGATGAGGTGACCCTTAAAGAAGTAACTGCTGCTCTGTATAGTTACGAGCTCAGAAAGAAAACCAAGATGGAGAGCAAGTACAATGCAGCGGAGGCCATGGTTGTAAGAGGTCGCTCGAAAAGTCAAAAGCCAAAAATAAGAGGGAGATCAAAGTCAAAGTCCAGACTTGGGAAAGATGAATGTGCCTTTTGTCATGAGAAAGGTCATTGGAAGAAAGATTGCCCGAAGCTGAAGAAGAAAGGAAAAGCCGCTCCAGATGCATATGTTGCAGAGCATGATACTAGTGACTCTGAAATATCATTGGTTGCTTCATCATCATCATTTCGTTCAGACGAGTGGATATTGGATTCGGGTTGTACCTATCATATGTCCCCTAATCGGGAGTGGTTCTTCGATTTAGTAGAACTAAATGGAAGAGTTGTTTATATGGGCAATGACAACGCCTGTAAAACGATTGGGATAGGTTCAATCCGATTGAAGAATCAAGATGGATCAACCAGAGTTTTGACTGATGTTCGATACGTGCCTAGTTTGAAGAAAAATCTCATCTCGTTGGGAGCTTTGGAATCTAAAGGCTCGATTGTCACTATGAGAGATGAAATTTTGAAAGTCGCATCAGGCGCACTCGTGATAATGAAGGGCATCAGGAAAAATAACTTGTATTACTACCAAGGTAGTACAGTTATTGGAGCAGTAGCAGCAGCTTTCGGTGGAGACAAATTGGATTCTACTCAGTTGTGGCACATGCGGTTGGGACACGCTGGTGAGAAATCCTTGCAAATTTTTGGCAAAGCAAGGATTGTTGAAAGGTGCAAAGGCTTGCAAGTTAAAATTTTGTGAGCATTGTGTTCTGGGAAAGCAGAAGAGAGTGAAATTCGGCACCACTATCCATAATACGAAAGGTATTTTGGATTATGTTCACTCAGATGTGTGGGGTCCTTCCAAAACAACGTCGCTGGGAGGAAAACACTATTTTGTAACTTTTGTTGATGACTTTTCCAGAAGAGTTTGGGTGTATACAATGAAGTCTAAAGATGAAGTGCTCAAAGTTTTCCTGAAGTGGAAAAATATGATCGAGAACCAGACTGGCAAGAAGATCAAACGGCTTAGGACGGACAATAGAGGGGAATATAGAAGTGATCCGCTCTTTGGCGTTTGCCAGGAGCATGGTATTGTTCGACACTTCACTGTTAGACATACACCACAACAGAATGGGGTGGCAGAGCGTATGAATCGAACACTACTTGAGAAAGTTCGATGTATGTTGTCCAATGCTGGGTTGGGCAAACCATTTTGGGCTGAGGCTGTGACATATGCTGGCCATCTCATCAATCGTCTACCGTCATCGGCGATTGGAGGAAAAACAGCGTTGGAGGTATGGTCTGGAGTACCTGCTACAGATTATGATTCCTTACATGTATTTGGATCCACTGCGTATTATCATGTGAAGGAGTCAAAACTTGATCCCAGAGCAAAGAAGGCTATCTTTATGGGAATCACTCATGGAGTGAAAGGATTTCGACTTTGGTGCTTAGACACAAAGAAGATAATTTGTAGTAGAGATGTTACCTTTGATAAATCTGTCATGTTGAAGAAGGTAACAAATGGAGCTGTTCAGACAAGTAGTACTCCACAACATGTGGAGTATACTCCAAACCAGGTGGAGTTTCAAGAGACGGTGATTAGTCCAGCAATTGATGTTACTGATTCTCCAAATCCAATGGAGGAATCAGAAGATGAAGAGGTTCAAACCCAAGAACCATTGGAGACACCAGAACCACTTGCAGTTACAAGGCCAAGGAGAGAAATTCGTAGACCTGCTCGATTTACAGATACAGTGGCCTATGCCCTTCCAGTTGTTGATGATGATATCCCTGCCACTTATCAAGAAGTAATGCAAAGCTTAAAAAGTGACAAGTGGAAAAGTGTCATGGATGAAGAAATGCAATCTCTCCAGAAGAACAACACCTGGGATTTGGCATATTTACCAGAAGGTAAAAGGGCAATTGGATGCAAGTGGGTGTTTGCAAAGAAAGACGGATCTCCCAGCAAGAAAGATGTTCGCTACAAGGCAAGGTTGGTAGCTAAAGGCTACGCTCAGAAGGAGGGAATCGACTACAACGAAGTATTTTCCTTTGTTGTGAAGCATTCCTCCATTAGAATATTGTTGGCCTTGGTAGCACAGTTGAATTTGGAGCTAGCTCAACTCGATGTAAAGACGGCTTTCTTGCACGGTGATTTGGAAGAGGAGATCTATATGACTCAGCTAGAAGGATATGTGGATGCTGGTGGTAAGAAATGGGTTTGTAAGCTGAACAAATCGCTATATGGATTGAAGCAATCTCCGAGGCAGTGGTACAAGCGATTTGATAGCTTTATGAGGAAGCAGAAGTACACGAGAAGCAAATACGACCATTGCGTGTATTTGCGAAAGCTACAAGATGGATCTTTCATTTATCTCCTCTTGTATGTTGATGATATGTTGATCGCTTCAAAGAGTCAACAAGAGATAGACAAATTGAAGGCTCAGTTGAATCAAAAGTTTGAGATGAAAGATCTAGGTGAGGCCAAGAAGATTCTCGGCATGGAGATAAGTAGAGACAGACGGAGAGGCAAGCTTTGTTTGACTCAGAAGCAATATCTGAAAAAGGTATTACAATGTTTTGGCATGAATGAAAGCACAAAACATGTAAGTACCCCACTTGCTTCTCATTTGAAACTTAATTCTCAATTATCTCCTAAAACTGATGAAGAGCGAGAATACATGGAAAAAGTTCCATATGCTAATGCAGTAGGGAGCTTGATGTATGTGATGGTGTGTACGCGGCCTGACATTTCACAAGCAGTTGGAGTTGTGAGCAGGTACATGCATGATCCTGGAAAAGGACATTGGCAAGCTGTGAAATGGATTCTACGGTATCTCCAACAAACCGTAGATGTTGGTTTAGTGTTTGAGCAAGATGAAACACTTGGTCAGTTTGTGGTTGGATATGTTGATTCCGACTATGCTGGTGATTTGGATAAGCGTCGGTCTACTACTGGGTATTTGTTTACTCTAGCAAAAGCCCCAGTGAGTTGGAGGTCTACTTTACAGTCAACGGTGGCTTTGTCAACTACAGAGGCAGAGTACATGGCAGTTGCAGAGGCTGTTAAGGAGGCGATTTGGCTTAACGGATTGTTGGAAGACTTGAGAGTTGTTCAAAGTCACATTAGTCTCTATTGTGACAGTCAAAGTGCTATTCATTTAGCGAAAAATCGTCTACCATTCAAGAACCAAGCACATCGACGTGAGGTATCACTTTGTGCGGGAGATCTTTGAAGAAGGAAAGGTTCTACTTCAGAAGATTGCGACGGTAGAAAATCCTGCAGACATGTTGACCAAAGTGGTAACATCAATCAAGTTCAATCATTGTTTGAACTTAATCTAACACCTTGCAAGTTTGAGCACCTTCGGGTGTATGGCGCTCGTGAGCGCATTTGGAGGCACTACGAAAGATAACGTTTGGAGAGAAAAAAATTTGAAGAACGTGATGATATTTCAAGCCAAGGTGGAGATTTGTTAATTTGGCTTGATATTCAAAGCCAAAGTCAATTTGGCAGGGAGTTGGCACCGTAAATCAATGCCAAAGTCTAATTTACAGTGCAGTGCATTTATGCACCGAAAGTGGGGTTGAAAACGTGGCATGGGAAAATTATTTTTTGGTCCCTAAAATTTAGGCTATTTACAAGTTTAGTCCTTAAAGCTCAACTATAAATAGGCCTAGCATTTGCTATTTGAAACCATCCCAACATCCATACCATCTCTCCCATTTGTTTCTCTTCTCTCATTTGTAATATATGGGAATTCTTAGGAATTCTATTTGTTTGTATCATTCTGGTATTAGTGAAGTTATCATCCGGTGGTGGTGCCCGAGGAGTAGACGACATTTTCGTCGAATCTCGTAAATTTGGTGTGTTCTCTCCATTATTTATTTTGCTTGCTTATTATTGGGTTTTTCCATTGGGTTTCAATATTCAATAGTTGACGGGTTTGTCCGCTGTGCAAATTTCGGTAGTTTCGATCTCGACATTTCAACTCAGATTTGAAGCTGCGTTCGTGTGGGAAATAACCCGGTTTCCCCAACACCGGCATGTATGCATATATCAGATTCAAGAATCAAAATACATGATATAGTATTTTGCTAGTACACGAGTGCCGGATACATACATACATACATACATACATACATACATACATACATACATACATACATACATACATACATACATACATACATACATACATACATACATACATACATACATACATACATACATACATACATACATACATACATACATACATACATACATACATACATACATACATACATACATACATACATACATACATACATACATACATACATACATACATACATACATACATACATACATACATACATACATACATACATACATACATACATACATACACTAAAGTATGCAATTAATTAAGCAAAGAAATCAAGGGTTAGTACCAAAAATGAGAATTTGTTCCCCTTGAGGAGTGGGAAAAGGGTAGGAAGATCCACGAGGAGGGTAGACAACGATGGCACCATGGACGGTGTTCCGAGTCCAATCGGTGTTGCTGTTAGCATGCCACCAGAGAGTCCCTTCTTCCTCGGAGAACGCAACTCTGTATGTGAAATTTTTGCCTGGTTCAATAGGGCATTGCGTGATGTATGCACACCCATCTGACCATGGGTTCCTGGGTTGCTTTACCCCATGCCTGGAAAATGAGGAAATCCACCAAAATATTGATATAAACTTAGCTGTATAATCGGTGGCGGATCCATAAATATTTTTAAGGTGGGCACATATATATTATATATGTGGATCCAGAAATCTCAGGTGGACACAATTAATACAATAGATAACTAACATAAGGAAATTCAGATTTCACGATGCATACAATAGTAAAATGGATGACTAACGGAAGGAATTTCAGATTTCTGAGAGAGAAATTGTTACCAGTGAATGGTGAGACCATAATCACCATGATTATGAACATTGGCTAACACTGTATCACCTTTATGAACATAAATGGTGGGTCCTGGGAATTGGCCATTGACAACCAGCATGCTCTTGGTCTTGCACAGCCTGGTAAAGTTCTTCTCAGCCACCTGCATACAGTTTACATATATATAGAGAGAGAGAATTTGATTTGAAAGTACTTACAACAAAGTTATAATGGTGAACTTCAGCTTCAGCTACCCAGAGGGCAATCCCAGTTAGGAACAGAAGTAATACAGGGAGTGCTGGTGCTACAGCCCTGGTTTCTTTGAAGGAAAAAACCAGATATTATTTGATGAATTTTTTAATTATAAAAAAAAGAGCAAATGTTCTGAATATTTTGATAATCAGGGGATATAAATGAGGGGTAGGTTTACGGTACAACATGGTACGATATGGCTACGGTGAGATACCAACTGAAAATGTTATAAAAATTAAAACACGGCACTGTAAATATCACATTTTTTATAACATTTTCTTTTTCAGTTCTTACAAAAGTTTTGAAACTCGATAGTAAAGTTTCAATATTTTTCATAACTGAAAATGTTTTTCAGTGCCATGTCTTACATTTTCAGTGTTATATTTTATATTTTCAGTTGGTGCCGCATTATATTCGTACCGTAAACTGCTCTATTTTTAGAGAAACCCTATGAAGGAGTAAATGACATATAACTATTTTTTGGGTTAAACTACACCCCATGATCACAAAAGTTTGAAATTTTTTATTTTCAAAACGGTGTTGGAGTCGAACCCAATTAAAAGCTAATAAATGGTGATCGAAGAAAAATAGTGCAGGGTGATTTAGATGACATTAACGAGCGCACAACATAAAATTGAATAGTCAATGTTTTCTGTAACACTATTTGTTATAAATTATTATATTTTTAATAAAATATGTTTGATAAGATCTACAATATCATTGTTTTATAGACTTCTAGTTTTCTTTTTGGTCTATGATTAATGTTTTATTTCTTTCTAAAATGTGACATTCTCAAATAAATAAATTATTATCTTATACACGGATGGTGAAAATAAAATTTTTACAAGCTGGGTTATTTAGAGGTTTGGAGTTTAAGTTTAAGGTTTAGAAGTTAGAGGTTAGGTTGTAAGGTATAGAATTTAAGATTTATGAATTTTATGATTAGAATTTAAGGTCCATGATTTAAGTTTTAAGTTTAGGGTTAAAATTTTATATTTTAGATTTTGGTTTAAAAATATGCATATTTGTGTAATTATTTTTTACACTGGCATTGTATCAAATATTCACCTAAAGAATAATACAAGATATGTAACATTGAACGAAAGAAAAATAATAGTGTTGAAAGACAGGGACAGAATCATGTATACGTTGTGAGGGATTTTTTTTAACAAAATTTGTTAATATAATAATATTTAATATCCTTTTAATTTAAATATTAGTCAAATAAATCATTTATTTCTTTTTAACTTTTACATTTAAAGTCTTAATGAACTCTAGTTCCTCTTATTGTTTAATCTTAAGTTTGTCTTTGAGTAAAACATAGAAAATAACTCACAAGGAAAATTGAAGTGTTTGTAAACTAACAACTAACAAGTAACAACAACTAGTATATTATTATTATTATTATTATTATTATTATTATTATTATAACAATATTTCATGTGAGCAATAAAAATCATATTTCGTGCCCATCTACACTTCCAACAAAAGATATCAAGTTCAACCTCCAAAAATAATGAAACTTATACATTGGCAGCAGGTGAGAGAGACCAATGGAGTTATGACCCCCCATGAAAATTTAGAAAATTAAAATTTAATTCTTAATTTTTTTAAAATATTTAATTAAGGGCTACATTTTTTATCCATACAGAAGCTTCAGACACATGTTTAATAAAAAAATTCAAACACGTCTTAATGGAGTGCATAATCTCGCTAGACCAACTGATTGTTGGTTTTATTTTGTAATTTTGACGGTGATAAGAACATTTTATTTTGATTTCAAAAACACTTCTTCAAAAACAATGCAGAAGTCTAAGTTGACAATGTCAATGTCGTGAGATCAGGAGCTAATCAATAAGCTAATCAATCTCTTGGTCATTTACCTTCACAACCCAGAAAGCAAAAGAAGATTATGAACAAACATAACACTCACATGAAATCAGGGTGGATATCATCTTCAACAATCTCGGTGTTGTCGCCATCACCGTCGCCCCATTCGTTCACATGAGGTGCAGAGTTTGTTGGACAACAGTGTTCCTCCTCCTCATCTGTCATGTAATGTCTCCACTTTGAATTCCCTTTGGCTGCTGCTGCTGCTGCTGTTGTTGGCTTGTATTTCCTCATTGAATCCACAATGTTCCCTACATCTCTTAGTGCAAAGCTGCTTCGTTTTGAACCACTTGTGGCAATGTCCCCCACTGCTTGCTGCTGCCTCACCGGCTTCTCATCTGCAACCATATAAACATAAAATGTATACATACATATGTACCTGCCTGCTGTTAATACTTAATATTGTTGAAAAAAGTTTTAAATCTTCTGTCTAATTATGTTTTTAATCGCCTGTTACGCTAAAATTTTAAATTTAACCGCTCAACTTTAATACGACATAACCTAATTCACTATTTTTATAATGTTATTAGTTTGTTCAAATTGATAACGTGTTAGCTGTTACCAAATGATAAATAAAGGGAAAAGTAAAAAAATATATCACTAAACTATGCTGAAATGATTTTTTTTGCATTGAACTTTCAAAAATTATAAAACGACCATTAAACTTTTGATTCGATTACAAAATGGTCTCCACTACTGATAAATTTTCAATAAATATTTATAAGTTTAATATTTTAAAATTTTAATGATAAACTTATAACCGAATCAAAAGTTCAATGATATTATAATTTCTGAAAGTTCATTAATCAAAAAGACCACTATAACATAGTGTAATGATAATTTGTGTATGTTACTCTAAATAAAAATGTATTTAAAACAATATAACCGATTGTCTGAATTCACACATCAACTTAATTGTATGATCGAATAGCAATAAAAAATTCACATCATCAATTTAACTACAACAACACTAGTACACTACTAATAATATCATAAATGGAAACGACCAACTCAATTTAATTTAATGGTAAGGTGCATCATGCTCCTAAGATGAAAATTTGAGAATTTAAATTTAAATTTTGAAGATCATAATGTTATCCTCAACTCCGAATATAATCGGTAAAACTATTTATAAATTTACAGTAATTACCTTGCGCAATGAGCATGGCATCCTTTCTGCCATTCCTCTTGGATAAAACTGGCTTGTAAAGTTGATGATGATCGCTGCCTTCACCATTATCATAGTTCCTCAATTCGGGTCTCTTGAATTTCTCATTTGCCGGCAACTCTGTCACTATTTCTGGTTCCAAATCAACTCCTAAACCATATTCAAACTAATATTACATACATAAATGTACACACGCATATGTATGTATGTGTATTATAATGGCAGAAAAAATTATTTTGTAAGTATGACCTTGATCCTCGTCTTGTAAAACTGATTTGGGTTCAACACGATCCTCCAAGTCAAGATACTCGGTCCAATCGGTGCGCCTCTTCTTCGGATTCTCCAGATGGTCACCGCCGTCGTCATCTTCAAAATCGATATCGTACTCAGATGTGGGATCGAAGGGTTGGTTTTGATCGGTGAAGTTGCGGGACATATTGAAAGACTGGACGAACTTGCGGACGTCTTTAGCCATGGGACCTTGAGCAAACACCTTGAGAACCGATTGCTTTTGATTGCAAACAACGCACGTCCACTTGTTGCTGCTCTTCTTCCTCTGTTTTACCTGCAATTTAATGCGCCGTTTTTGTGGGATTCGATTAACTTTGATTACAACGAAAGAAGAAAAAAAAAGAACGATTAACTTTGTTTCACCTGCATTGTGGAGCATTGGCAGCATCGCAGAGCTACAAAAATGGCGGTAGACATAATCTGGCTTTCGCAGTGTTTTTTTTTTTTTTCCCTTTGCGCTCTTCTGTTTACCACACTGTTCTCGTTTCTTTCGATTAAGGGGAAATGGGGATGGGCGGGACATTTCAGATTTTTGACCTTTCGCCATTTGGCGCGAAACCTGCCGAGGGTAAAGTTTTGGTTTTAGGGCTAAGAAGTAAGAACTTTTGTTTCACATTAGTCCCTCACTTTGGATTTTTGGTCCTTTTAATGACATGTCACTCAGATTATACCTACATTAAAAGAAGTAAAAATTATGAAACTCACTAAATTCAAGAACTAATGTGGGTAAAAATATCAAATTCAACCGATTATCAATTGATTAATAAGATAAAACATTAAATTTTTTAAGTAATATTAGAAATTTAACTTTTAATAAAGCAAACTTATTTACGAGGCTTTTGTTATAATAAACATTTTTAATATCTGATCATTCAGATTAAACGATTAATAAATAGAAAATCGATGGTTATATATAAAAATAACCAAATTCAAAGACTAAAATTTGATTTGTGCCTTTTTTATTTATTTATGGGTCCATTTAACATTAGACTCAAGCAGATCAGGCCTATTCTTACTATAGGTCACAACTCTCAATTGATTTTTTTTAATAAATCTTCACAAAAAAAAATTGAACAACACAACTCTCAATTGTTCTATCTGAGAAAAGGGGACTATTAGTTTACTTATTGGATAAATTCCATCAAACATCCCTACGCTATCTCACAAATTCTAAATTGCTTTCAAATTTTTAAATTGCTCTAACTGAGATCTCATAAGTATCTATCAATTAAATCCTTTTATTTATCTAACCATCAATTTAGGTTTTAAATTCTAACTAGGATTTGATATAAAACATGTGGATTAAACTTTAACCTATATATACATATTACACTGAATAATTTGGATCGATCGTATTAAGAGCAATATAATGTCATTAAAATTTAAAGATTGTTACTTTTCTTTTTATAACACGTAAGTTATGTTATTCATGATTAGAATTTCGTCTAAATGGATACTATAAATATGTTTCACATCATATTTAAGTTCTCATCGAATGTCTAAATTGATAACTAGAATGACAGAGTACCAAATTGTTATGTTATTGATAATTTGAAGGCTTAATTAAAATATATAAAAGTTTGGCACTATTTTTGAATTTTGATCATAGTTTGAGGACGTTGATTGAATTATTCCTCAGGTTATATACTACGCTTTCTTCTTCCTCATCTAACCTCTGTCTGCGTTTGATCAAAGCTGAGAATAAGAGGAAAATAAAATCCAAAAATGCGTAATCGTTCACAAATCTCCCTATGCAAATACCTTCTGAGTTGCCCTTTTGAATCTTATCCAAAGCCCACTTCTTCGTTTCTCATTAACTCGCTTTCAATGGTTCCTACTCAGCTCGTTCCCAACTCAGTCCGATGTCCAAAACCCAACCTTTTCAACCACCCAACGTTCCAAACCACACAAACTCAACACCTAATCCACCAAAATCCGAGGAGCTACAGGACTGAGTCGGCAGCATCCGAGTTGGATGTGAACAAGGAAGTTGATTCAATCAACCTCAAGTTCGCAGAGGCAAGAGAGGAGATAGAGATGGCAATGGAGTCTAAAGAGACTGTTTATTTCAACGAAGAAGCAGAGTGTGCACGTGCTGCCGTTAAGGAGGTTCTGGACATGTTTGAAGGGCTTTTAGGAAAGCTGCCGGAGTCGGGAAAGGCGGCTTTGCAGCGCTCGATGGGACTCAAGATCCAGCAGTTGAAGGCCGAGCTTCAGCAGTTGGATGATTGATGAGGTTAATTCGGATGGGTTTCTGCTAAAAATCAAAACTTTGAATTTGATTTGCTTCATTTGGCTAACTTGATAGAGAATTAGAGATGAGGGATTAGTGGTTTTAACAGTGACATTTGATTTCGTCGAAAAAAGTAGAATGTATTGTTTTGAATAATGTGTTATTATGTTTTAGGTTCTATGGCTATGAATTATGCTTTTGATGTTGATGATAAAGGAAATTTTGCAGTATTTAGAGGAAACTATTCTAGAAATTTTGTGAACTTGTATAATCTATAAGATGATGCGTGCTTATTGTTGCTTTATCTGATATAATTCAATAGAATTGATGGCTTCTTTGGCAGTAATGCTCAGGCTAGGCTGGTTATTGATTTTGCCTGAAGTTCATGAACATTTATTTAGGCCATAGTTGAGAGTTTTAGATGCACAACTGGAGAATTTTGGTATTACTTCTACCCTGCTCATCGAGAAAGGGTTTTGTTTAGTCTCGATGGCCCTTATCATCCCTTTCTCTCCTAGTGAGCTCGCTTCTCTCCATCGACCGTTGTTTCTGTTCTTTTCAGTTTTTCCATTCAGGTTGGTTCTCTTGGTGCTACGTCTATGATCTACCCTGCTTTATCTTCGAGGCCTCGATCTGGTTGCTCAAGGGAAGAACTGAGTTTGTGCTGAAGCTTCCCACTGTGGCTTGTACGGACTGTAATCGGTAATCGTCACTGGCGCTAGAGCTAGAGCTTTATATTTCATGGAAGGACTTGGCTTAAAGGTTAGCCATTCATTGTTTCTTTGTTATGTTAATGCCTAATGCTTCATGCCTCCTTAGTCCTTTTGTTCTTTGCAATAAGTTTATTTCTTCTCTTATGGTGATGATCTAGGTTTGATTTGAACTATAGTATTCCATTTTTATTGAATTTGAATTTTGTTCGGTTTTGGTTTGCCTAATAATTAAATATATTCGATTTGGCTCAGACAGTGTTGCCTTCTGGCTATCGAAGTTACCACTCGGCCATAGGCAAACCTTTTAGGATTCTTCTATAGGTAAGGCCAAAACATGGCTTCAAACCTTTCACTTGCAGACATTGCGATTGAACCCGAATCTCTTAGGATGAACATTTTCTATTTTTTTCCCTGGAATCACTTGTTGGTTTTAAGAATTTGATTTTCTTTTGATATTTTTCTTTTTCTATCTGTTTTTTTGGATTTAAGAATTTGATGTTGTTTTATTTCTCTCTGTCAGCAGAGTTTGGATAGTTGGAGTGGACTTTCCATGGCAGTTTTAGCCTCTACGCTTCATTATTTCTAGCCTTTTTCATAGGCCCAAATTTTATAACCGAGTAATTTTAGTTTCATTTTTGGACATGTTTTTTAATGGTGCCTTAAATCCAGTTAAGATTTCTAATTTCTCTTTTACATATATATATATATATATATATAGAGTTAGGATCAACTTAAACAGTGTAAAACTCTTTTAAGTTTTACACGTTTTTTGGATCGTCATCCATTTCACTCATCCAACGATCCAAAAAACGTGTAAAACTTAAAAAGTTTTACACTATGTAACTGAATCTTATCTCATATATATATATAGTTGGTAATTGATATATAAATGGATGAATTCAAATCGAATACTATAAAAAATTATTGTAGAAAATGTTTTTTTTTCAAAAACGATGGTAGTTTTCGACTACTTTGGATGTTACTGTAACAATCACGATATTTTTCTAACTAATTTTACTATAAAGATTATTAAAAAGTTGACTTTTTCATAATCGGTGATAGTTTTTTTATCGGTAAGTAAGTATGATTATATTAAAACGAATTATACATACTAAAATATGGCTACGAGTTTCATTAAAAACCTTTCTAGACCTAAATGTAGGAAAAGAGTACATCTTATTTATAAAACAAAGAAAACCAAACACCATGACGACCACAAAACACCCCACCGAATGACATAACCAAAACAAAACAAAACCCTAAGCCAACAAAATGACGACCAAAAACAACCTCCCACCCACAACAATAACAAACCTATTAGCACTTGATGACCAAACATGCAAACATGAACAAAACAAACCAAACCAAATTCGTATCTCATAACGCAACAACAAATGCAAAGCAACACTGAAAACCATTGACTGCTCGCACTAACCACGTACAAAACACCCTCACCACCACTGCACATCACAAACCATAAATGAACATTGCAGACCGATCGACACCTTCCTTAGCCAACATATCCGCAAGCGTGTTAGCTTCTTTATATATATTTGAAAAGCATACACAACACAAATCCGCAAAAGCCGAGTCAATCAACACGAAAATGCTCCAAAACCCCCATGGTCAACTCTCTTTATGTAGTACCCAACCGATCACCACGCTAGAGCCCGACTCAACAATCAAATTTTCCACATTACACCACCGCGAGATAGCACTCGCATCCTTCTTGAACCCACTGCCCCTTCAATAAAACAAAATGCGAGCCACCATTAATGATTCCAAGTGAAATCAAGATAGCTCCCATATGATCATAATCCCACCCGATGCCCCAATAGACAACAAATAGACAAAACCAAAACTATGCGATGACCATAACCGAGCCGCGGTAAAATCCGACACCATCTCCAATTTACTCTCATGTAGCAAAGCTATATCACAACGTTGTTTCTTCTACACATCCCTGAATCACCCTAGAGAGGTCCTTAATGATATCTTCCTCTCGTCTTTGTGTCGAGACACCCACCAACTTACACAAATTCAAAGTATGGGGTAACATTGTTAGTGTATACTTGAACTACCATTTCTTATATTATCATGGTCTTGGGTTAACATTGCTACTATATGTCAAATTAGTCAATAAAAATTCAATGTATATAATAATACATAAAATGCTAGTTTAAGTATCACATTGGATGTTTTATCAAAGTATAAGTGTCACGTATGATATTTTTAAAAGTACATATATTATATTTGACATTTTGTTAAAGTACATGTATCACATTAGACATTTTATTAAGTATAAGTATCATATTAGACATTTTAAAATTATATGTATTATATTAATATTTTATCAAAGTACGTGTATCAAATAGGACGTTATCCCATTTAAATATAACACCAAGATAAGGTTTTATTTCTCTACCTCCGTTTGTTTTGTTTTAGATTTAAATCTTAAATTTTATTTAAATCTATCTAAATTTATAAACATTTACCTAAACTCACTTGTGTGATTAAAAAATAACATCAAGATAAGGTTTTATAAACGTTAGCTGGACCAAACCAGGATTGAGGCGTGTGAAGATTAACTCTGACGATGTTGTTGGTGGTACGAATGGCATGGCTGTCATCAGGGGTGTTATCCACGATGCTACGGGTAAGTGGTTATTTGGTTTTTCAAAGAGTATTGGTGTTTGTTCGGTGGTTATGACCAAGTTATAGGCAGCGCATGAGGCTCTGGGATATGCTTGGGATCTTGGATATCGCCATGTTGATTTAGAAGTTGATAATGTTATTGTGGTTAAGATTATTGGCAACACCTCTTTGTGCCTTCATGATAATGCTTTGGTGGTGAGCATAAAAAATTATATGAGTCGAGATTGGGATATCACTGTGAATCATGTCTCTCGGAAGGCGAATATGGTTGTGAACAAGTTGGCGAGCTTGGCTCGGGGGCATCCGGTGGGAGAATGGACTTTCACGATACCTCCACCTACGGTTGAGGTACTTGTTACTCGGGATCGTATGTGAGTACCTTTTTGTTTTTCATGTAGCGCTTTTGCGCATATTGCTTCTTCTCTTATGATGTATATACCACCATGTGTACTCTTTTCTCTCATTTAAGTTTAAAGAGGTTTTTAACGAGACACGTGGGGTATTTTTTTAATAAAAATATATTTTATTATTAAAGTTTAAAATATAAATAACTTGACATATTCATCTTGAAAATAATATTATATACTTTGTATATGTATGGAATTTCATCGAGTTGATTTTGATAGTGCCTTTTACGACATAAAAAAGGCCATTTTTTATGATCATTGTATTCAATTTATTAGTTAATTTATTTTGATCGAATACTATAAATGTTTATAATAGAGATAATTATTCTAATCTAACTTGTTTCATTTATAATGTTAGAATTCGAATTCATAACCTTACTTAAACGATCTAGTGTCTCATCCAACTAAACCAACTTATCATTAATATTAATTAAATTTCTTAAAAAAACACATATCATAATTGAATATTTAAATTAAAAAATTACATCAATTAAATATTTTGCTTATAAATTTGTCTTTAACTCAAACAATATGTGAAACAACATAACACAAGGGTTTGATTAATTTTTTTTTAATTTGAGCGCTTATGTATTCATAAAAATAGAATACTTAGAAAATAAAATTTATAAAAATAAAAAGTATTTTAAAATTCAAATAATATAATTTTTTAAAATGAATAAAATAGAATTATTACAAAAAAGTATTTAAATATTAGCACTACTAAAAATATTATTAAAATTATAATAATTTATAAAAAAATAACTTATTGATAAATTTAATATTATCTTATTTTTTAAAAAAAATTTAATAGCTTTAAAAAATTAGAATGAAAACAATTTTTTTTATAATTTTAAAACTTTTTATCTTTTAAATTTCTAAATTGTTTTAAATATTGTAATAAATATTTGAAAATTTAAAATTTACAATTTTTATTTTACTTTTTAGCTTAAGGTTAAATAAACCCTCAAACTTTCAAAAATTCAATCAAGTCCTTCTTGATCTTTCACGATTGCAATCATTCACACTTAGTCATATTAACATAATAACCGTTAAAGATAAATATAGTTAGTAAAAAAAACTTAATTGATGAAATTTTCATATTTGAGAAGTACTCAATAAAATGTCTTTTTTTTTTTGTAAAAGACCTGATTAATTTAGAGAAATATATGAAATTTTTTAGCTTACCAATGATAATATCATGTAAAAAAAATTCAACACTATACTGACGAATCTCTTTTGAATTAAAAATGATTGTATCTACTAGCAGATAACATTAGGTTCATAACGAGCTTGTTCAATTAGTTTATCAGTTTTGTCCCATAATGAAGTGATCGTGTATATCGAGCTATCACATTCGTCGGTTATTGAGCTGATGGATAATAGCATGGAGTGTAACAAGTGGTCGAAGGGTATGTCAGAATAGTGCAATGTCAGAATTTTAAAATATGAATGATTAAATTTTTATCAAATTACTTTAATTTTAACCGTATAGTAATTTGCTTGCAATAAAATTTTAATTTTGAGACTAAATTATAATTTATTTTAAAAATAACAAACACATAAATGAGTGAAGTGGAGTGTATTTTACCAAAAAATTTTGTGAACTTCAATAATCAAATTGCATGCATAAAAACTAAGGTCAAGCTGAGATCTCTAGAATCTCCTATACAATAGTTTTCAATTATTATACAAACATATAGTTGACTTCTTTTATTTTTCTAATATGATTATTGTTAAAATGGCTTTTAATTAGTTAAAACCCTTTTAATGATTAAAATAATGAAAGGCTAAAACGGTTCAACTTGTCAATTTCAAACCTAGGGTGCTTATGCTTGATAATAATAATTATAATCATAATTAATTATAATTAGCTAAGACAAACTAATATATGGTGATGTTGATAATAATAGTTAAGGGAATACTTATATAATATAATTCGACACCTAAGGTAATGGGGTGTGTAAATTAATCATCCTTAAACTAAATAATGGAAAAATAAAACAATAATATTGTAATTTATTTGTTGGCAATGATGATGGGGACATTGTCATTAATATATATACAGGTGGCATTGATATATAGGTTAATTGTGAAAGCTTGTCCTTTTGTTTTGATAAGCAACATGTTATGTTATAATTAAGTGTTTGATCATTGAATTAATCATAAAAGATATTTCAAGATTTGACTTGACCTTATATTAATGTTTTGCCATTGAGTTGATAAGGTAATTTACTTTATTTAATTATGTTTGGTCTTGGGGAAGTAATCTTTTAAGAAATAATATTTCGAACACAACAAATGTCATACTAGAAATGTGGATGATGTCCATCTTAAGAAACACGGGTTCAAATTGTTTTGTCTACAAGATGTATATTCATTGTCAATAGATTAAGAATATGTATGAACGGATATCACCTTTTAATCATCTTTAAACTATTAAAAAAATCAGATTTCATTAAAATAAGTAAACGAATAACCAAACACCCAAACTATAAAAAGAAAAGTGATGATTATGTTTATCAAGAAAGACCAAACACAAAGAAAGAAAAATAAAACATGAAAATTCAAATGACATGAAAAGATTAAAAACTAAAATCTTTCTTTGGTTAGGTCATTCATCATCGATAGAAATCCAACAAACAAATTGTCATATTTTTGTTAAATTAGATGCTTAAGTATTGATGTAAAAGAAATTATCGAAAAAAATAAATCTTGCAAATCATTTCGCTAATAGTTTTAAAAACATCAACAAATTACCACAAAAGTAAATTTGCTCATACAAGATCGCTGACCTTTCATGATAAGGAACGTGTTGCATGATTATCGCTACATGAACGCCAAAATACCACAAAAATTAATAAAAAAACCCGTGTCATATAACAAACGAAAAACGGGACAAAAAATAAAAAAAATGTACCACAAAGTCAGACAAAATAAAACACAATAAAATGTATAAAGAAAAGAAGAATCCAAAACAGAAGGGATTCTTACGAAGAACAAAAATAAATTAAGGAGATAAAAAAAAAATAAAAAATCACTTATAATCAACAACCAATACAAAATTAGCGCTGTCAAAAGAGAACGGTTACCCTAATTTCCAATTATGGATAGTTTGATTCTTAGGCTTAGTTTGTGGTTGCTTTTAAAAAGTGCTGTGAAAAAAGTGATTTTCAAACTAGCTGTTGAAAAGTAGTTTTGAAAAGCTGGTTAGTGTTTGTCATTGATGTCAAAAAGTGATTTTGATGAGATAAAATGTCTATTTTAGACATGATATTGAAAAGTAAAAGTAAATTTGGGTGATTGTTCAAATTAATTAATGTTATGATTTATGAAATAAATCAATTTCAATTATAATAAAAAATTATTTTTTTATAAAATTTAATTTGAAAATATAAACTACATTCTAGATTATATACGGGCATACCACTTACACATTAATAATAAATATAAAATAAAGTACAAATAAAATAATTTTATTTTCAATATAAATATTATAAAATATATATTATTTTACAATTATGTATGCATAAACATTATTTTAACAATAAATTATAATTAAATAATAAAGGTAAAAAAGTAATTTTATTTTCAAACTAGCTTTTTCACCCAAGAAGCTATAAAATCCAGCTTCTTGGTTTGGGTGGAAAAACTAGTTTTAAAAGCAACCAAAAACAGTTTGTTTTAACTAAAAGCACTTAAAAAAGTGATTTTTGGTTGCGAAACGCAACCAAAAACAGGCCCTTAGAACAATTACTTTCAAACATAAGTTAGATAACTCCAAAGTTAAAATAAAAAAGATGTAAATATTTTTTTTGAATAGTCTAATTAAAGATGATTATAATGTAGTATCTATTCTGAATATATTCTCAACTATTTGAGAATGTATGCTCAATCACCCTGCTACTGTTGCTGATGCTCGAACTCGTGACCTCTAAAAACAACAACCGTCCCCTTAACTACTGAGGCAAGTTAGTTCATGCTATTATTATCATCATTATAGATTATAGGTATAGATAGAATATATATAATATGTTAAAATCTAAAACCCTTAATGTTACATTCTTTTCAAAAATTACTGTATAATAAAAAAGATGTAAATATTTTTTTCGAATAGTTTAAAGATGATTATAATGTAGTATCTATTCTGAATATACTCTCAACTATTTGAGAATGTATGCTCAATCACCCTGCTACTGTTGCTGATGCTCGAACTCGTGACCTCTAAAAACAACAACCGTTCCCTTAACCACTGAGGCAAGTTGGTTCATGCTATTATTATCATCATTATAGATTATAGGTATAGATAGAATATATATAATATGTTAAAATCTAAAACCCTTAATGTTACATTCTTTTCAAAAATTACTGTATAATAAAAGGAAGTAAATACGAAATTACTATTTATTTAAGAATTAGTACACATTTAATAATTATTTTATATGAAATGCTACATATTGAGAATAATGTTTAAATTTAAACTTAAATTTAAATTTAACACCATACATATATAAAGATCTCGAAGCAGGGATGAAATTGGAGAATTTTCAGAAGTGTGAATGATTTTTTTTTTTGACTCGTTAAAATGCATTCTATTAATGCATTCATTTAAAACAACAGAATTTTTTGTTCAAAAAAAAAAACAAAACAATTTTAAAAGGGATTTAATTACAAATTTATCATTTTAAGAGACAAAAATGCAATTTTACTATTATGTAAATTTAAAATTTTTATAAAATTTAAAAGGACTAAAAAATAATTTCTCCATCGACGTGGTCTCTGTCTCGAAGTAGGGTTACAAAACATACAATAGAAAAAGAATATACAGACAGCACCGAAAACTAAATCAAAACTCAACAAAACACCTGAAATGACAACACATGAAGATGTATGGATTTCTAGATTCACAGAATTAAACACATAAAGGCTTAAGAAATATGAAATCTTGGTCATGTGGCCAGTGGGAATGTGCTTCCTTGTTTGTATAATTGTTGATTGTCAAAGTATCAAGGGTAGGGATTACAGTCGGTGGTCGAAATGGTCGTTCCGAGTCAGAGCTTATACATTACTCTTGTTTTTGGGTGGTGATGATGCCGGAAATGAAAGGCTCTTAGTTTCTTTCGGTTGCATGTCTATTTTTATATCACTTGGACATATGTCAAGATAGAATTATCGTGGCGTATTGATTAGACTAGCTATGACTTGACATTTTAAGTTCTCTTCGGCATCTGTTGTGGGCACGTGTGTAGTCATGTGGCCAGCGGATGAGGTGTGATGTTACTCGTAGTTTCGTCTGTTCGCCATAAATTTTGGAGGGTATGGTTTAGTTCGCGGGCGATCCTGTGCGTTGTGGTCCGACTGCGTTGCGACGCTCATCGTTGAGTGTCTCTTATATTATACCGTATGTGATTTTACTCGTTCTGATTTTGACATGTGACGGTAGGCATTTAACAAGTTTTTTTTTTCTAAATTCGACTATAGTTTTAGACACTATACAATTATACGTTATGTATCGATCAATAAAAAGATTTATTTATCGAAATTTTGGAATTACATAATTATTGGATTCGAGTGTAATTATGTGTGCTTATATAAATGTGATATGTTTAGTCAATCATTGTGATTCATAGATTCCGTTGAATTGTTTTGTATAAGACTTCGGTTACGCCCTTTAATTTTATAATTAATATTATCTAAAACATAAACGTATCACTACAAAAAAAATGACATATACCAACGGACAAAAAACCGTCGGTAAAACACTTAAAATTCGTCACTATATAGTCTAAAACCCTATATCGACGGACAAAAGTGATATTCCGATAGACAAATTGCCGTCAGTAAAATGCTGGTCGGTATATATCTATAGCGACGAAAATAACCGTCGGTATAGATGTTGGGACCCTATACCGACAGACATATCCGTAGGTATAGGTATGACCTATTCCGACAAATTAGTGTATCTATTCCGACAGAAATCCTCCGTCGGTATAAGGCTGTCTTTACCGACGGCCAGGCCGTTAGTATAAGTTAATGTATTAACCGAAGGTGAGTCGTATAAGATACATATACCGACGGTATTGTCCGTCGGTATATGTTTAATTGGCAATTATTTTTTCATTTTAAATATTAATAATTGTTAATACTATTGTTGTTTTTATTTAATATTATTTTTTATTTTAAATATTAAAATTACTAATACTATTGTAATGTTAGATAAAATTATAACAATAATTATTTATTTTTTAAAGAAAAATATAAGGTTTAATGTCCCAAAGAAGAATAAGATAAATTTAGTAGTTATCATTGTATTCTAATACATACAAGACAACAATTCTTTGGTTACAGTGTAACCGTTATAATGACAATGTTGAAGAGAACAGTGATCCAAGGAATTGCAGCAACAAAATGACGAATCATTAACAACTATATGACTACTTGAATTGGGCAATCCCATAAGTATATACTCCCGAGAATTAAACAATGTGAAATTGACCGTCCTTAACACTACTTTGATAAACTTGATTTGGATTCCAACCAATACTTGAGTTCCAACTTACGAAGGCTAGGATGAGCATGCTTGTCGTCACATAATTTTTCTTTGTAGTTCAGACCGTATGTAAGCCTGACATGCCATCCAATAGAGAACAAATTATCAAAATCACCAAAGAGAAAATAGAAAAAAAAAATAAGTTCAAAATTTCGACAGAAAGAAAGCAGAATAAGTAAAACTCAATATATATGAATAGGCAAACTACATCATTTAGAAGCTAATGCCCCCAACAAATGACAAAACTAATTTTTCCACAAAACACCAGCAATCATCACAATAGACATTCATTACTAGTTATTACCGTGATTAGATTTTCAAAGGCACCAAGATCGTATGGATGCTTATAGACATTTCCTCCTTTCTTTGCAAGCCACATAGCTCTCACCCCTTCGTGATACTACCAATTTTAAAAATAAAATTCAAGGAAATAAGTAAAACAGTTGTTTTAAATGAAAAAATAAAGCAGCAATAAGCATAATACAATGTAAAATAATCCTAAGTACCTCAATTGTGGTCTTATTTTGCAAAATAAGGTAGATATGCCAACCAAGGAGAACGCTTAAAGCTACACTTAAGGGGACTAGAAACAGTCCAGAAATAACCTGAAAATGGTAAGTTATAAGCATAATATGAATAAAAAGGTAGGTAATCACTTTTAATAAAAAAAAGGTAGGTAATCATTGGCTTTACATATGCTATTCTGAAAGAGTCTGCACTTTGCTGCTTATCATTATGGGAATCACTGGTTAAGCTCCCCACAAGTAAAACCTGACATTTAAGAGAACAGAAGAAATAAATGAGAAAAGAACCAATACATAAATCAATTCAAAGGAAGAAGAGGTACTTATTGCAAGAGAACAAGTGCGTATAAAAGCATAAGAAAGAGCTTTCATAAATAACAAGATCCAAGGAAAAATAAGTGTTGTTTTGATAACATACCAGAGAATAGATGCAAGCAAAACCTTGTAGTTGGCATGGCCGACACAATTATTTATCCAAATGCAATGGTGATCCTTGTAGAGGCTTCATGCTGAATCCTTCAAACGAAAGTGTCCTTTTTATCATGTAGTATGAGCCATAAATGATTGGATAATGCTGAATCTCTACCATCTGTCATCATAATTGAAGAAGATGAACAAGAAAAAATATCATGGAAACATGATTAGTGTGAGAATCATTAGAAAAATCAATAAAACTAAGAATTCAAGCAGAGCAGATAGTTGTAGAAAACTAAAATTTGAGTACAAGAAGACAATAAGCCAATGAAGTGAGAAAAAAATATATAAAAAGTATGCCTTTAACTGCTGGCTTGGGATTGGAGATTATGCATTTGTTTAGGGTTTTGCTTGTGTTTCTGAAAGATCTTTATAAGGAGACAATATGCAACCTAAATTTTAAAAGGAAAATATATAAATATAGGAGAAAAGATCGGCTCTTTCCGTTCCGTTTTAATTTCGATTTCGACTTCAACTCTGAATTTCACTTAACTATTACTGTCCTCAAATCAAATATGAATTTGAGATTGCCACAACTCATACACAGGCATTGCTTTTTGGCGTTTCAATTGTTGTAGAGAGGGATATATATATGTTTTTTTATTCTGCAAAAGGGAATCAAAACACGAATTATCATCCATATCCAGACATGAATTCACCTATCAATGCCACTGTCTCGACTTGAGCAACAGTGTCGCCTTTTAAGGTATTCTATCACAGGTAAGACCGGGATTTTTTACAGACATTTTCATGGTGTTCCATAACCCTAAACCTAAATCTACAGAAGATTGACAAATCTAAATCTAAATCTACCGAAGATTGATAAACCTAAACCCAAATCTATCGTTGATTGATAAACCTAAACCTAACAATTAGGAGAATAAAAGAGAAGAAACATGAAAGAAGAAAAAATATACTTGCAGAGATGGAGTCTGAACTTTGAAGAAGAAATTTGTCACACTAACAATCGAATCACAAACTAAGAAGGAGATGAGAAGCAGAAGATTTAAGATGAGAGAAAGAAACAGAGAAAATTTAGGGAGACTGGATAAGGATTCATTCATTCGATAAGCAGACCAACCAAAACGGCTAGGGTTACATAGTCTCTCCCCAACCAAAACGACCACGTATTATATTTTTACATTGGCCATCAAAACGCACCGCATCATTAAAAGTGTTTAAACTAAAACAGAATTTTAAATAGCTAACGGTCATAACCCTTCCTCGATTAGCATCGTTACAATGCTCCCCTCTTCAAACAATCCTTGACCTCAAGGATTGAAGTCTGGGAATTGTTGTTGCAGCTGATAGAGCACCTCCCACGTGGCATCCTCAGGAAATGCATTAGACCATTCCACCAGAACCTCTGTTACAGCTCGGCCTCCCCTCTTTCCGATCCTTCGATCAATAATCCTCACTGGTTCCTTACTAATTCCCCCATCTGGCCCAATCAGAGGTAATTGAGCTGAAAATTCATCCGATCCAATGTGTTTCTTCAGCTGAGACACATGGAATATAGGGTGGATCTTAGATCCTGCAGGCAACTCCAGTTCATAAGCAACAGCTCCCACTTTTCTCACTACCTTGAATGGTCCAAACCACTTAGGTGACAATTTTTGAGACACTCGATGCTGGACAGATTGTTGTCTGTAAGGTTGTAGCTTCAAGAAAACTCGATCTCCCAGTTGAAATTCACACCCCACTCTTTTCCTATCTGCCTGTTGTTTCATTCTCCCTTGGGCCCTCTTCAGATGGAACTTTAGCATCTTAATTGCAGCCTCTCTGTGCTGTAACCCTCTGTCCACTGTTGCAACCATTGACTCACCAGCTAGATATGGAATATGTATGCTGGGTTCTTGTCCATACAGGGCCTGAAATGGTGAGGTCCCAATTGCAGTGTGGTAAGATGAATTGTACCACCATTCTGCAAGATGCATCCAATCACTCCATTCCTTGGGCTTTTCCCCTGTCATGCATCTGAGGTAGGTCTCTACACACTGATTAACTCTTTCTGTTTGGCCATCTGTCTCCGGATGATATGCTGTTGAAGGAGTGATCACAGTCCCTAGTCTCAGGAAGAGTTCTCTCCAGAACTGACTCATGAAAATTTTATCCCTATCACACACAATGGTGTGAGGCATCCCATGCAACTTGAAGATGTTTTCTAAAAAGACCTGGGCTTTGTCTCTTGCTGTAAAAGGATGACTAAGTGCCAGGAAGTGTGCATACTTAGTCAACCTATCTACCACCACAAGGATAACATCCTTCTTCTTTGAGTTTGGTAAACCCTCAATAAAGTCCATGCTGATGGAGGTCCATACAGTTTCTGGTATAGGCAGTGGTTGTAGTAGTCCTTTAGGATGGCTCAAGTCACTTTTGTTCTTTTGGCACACTCCACATTCCCTTACCAGTGTCTTTACATTCTTTCTCAAGCCCTTCCAATAAAAAATGCCACTCAGCCTCTTTGTTGTTACTTCCACTCCTGAATGTCCTCCAATGGGGCTGCAATGAAAATACAACATCAAGTCTTTTTTGAGCTCTTCACTATTCTCTACCACTACTCTCCCCTTCCTCCTTAGCCACTTTCCATCCCATGAATATTTACTGTAATGAGAAGTCCCCTTCTGCAATTCCTCCATAATTTTCTTCAATCTATCATCAGTGGTCCATGATGATGCTACTCTGGCCATGACTTCAGAGTTAACACTACTGATGGCTAGTAACTGACCCCCTTCCACTCCTGGCCTCCTGGATAAAGTATCAGCCACCACATTAGCACTTCCCTTCTTATAAACAACCTCATAATCATATCCCAACATCTTTACCACCCATTTTTGCTGTGCTGGAGTAATAGCCTGATTTTCAGCCAGAAATCTAAGACTCTGATGATCTGTCTTGATTTTAAAATGCCTCCCCACCAAGTATGCAGACCATTTCTCAACTGCCATGAGAGCAGCTAGCATCTCTTTTTCGTATACAGACAGTGCTTGGTGTCTAACTCCGAGTCCTCTACTGAAAAATGCTAGTGGTTTACCATTCTGAATCAACACAGCTCCTACCCCCTTCTCTGATGCATCTGTTTCAATGCTAAATTCTGCATTAAAGTCAGGGAGGGCCAGCACTGGTGCACTACTGATGGCTTTCTTTAGCTTTTCAAAAGCAATCTCTTCATCTGTCTCCCATTTCCACTCTCCCTTCTTAAGTAAGTTGGTCAAGGGTCTAGCTATGGTCCCATAGTCCTTCACAAATCTTCTGTAGTAGCCTGATAAACCTAAGAACCCCCTCAGATCTTTCACGGAGCTAGGTGATGGCCAATTCAAAATACACTCAACTTTGGATCTATCCATAGCAATCACTCCTCCAGTGATGACATAGCCTAGATAATCAATTTCTTGGGCCCCAAAGCTGCACTTATTCTTCTTAGCATACAATCTGTGAGCCCTCAACACTCCCAACACTTCCTGCAGATGTTTCAGGTGTGTCTCCCAATCCTTGGAATAAACCAATATATCATCGAAAAATACCAAGACAGATTTCCTCAGAAAGTCTTTAAACACCCTGTTCATGAGACTTTGAAAAGTAGCTGGTGCATTGGTTAATCCGAAGGGCATTACTAGAAACTCATAATGCCCTTCATGAGTTTTAAAAGCTGTCTTGTAAACATCAGGTTCCCACATTCGTATTTGGTGATATCCAGCTCTTAAATCTAGCTTAGAGAAGAACTTTGCTTTGCCCAGTTCATCAAGCAATTCTTCTATGATTGGCATGGGAAATTTGTCCTTGATAGTTAACTGGTTTAATCTCCTGTAATCCACACAAAGTCTCCACGAACCGTCCTTCTTTTTAACCATGACAATTGGAGAAGAAAAAGAACTGTTGTTGTATCTAATGATTCCATTTTCCATCATTTCTTTCACTTGCCTTTCAATCTCCTCTTTCTGACTTGCAGGGTATCTATAGGGCTTGATCTTTACCACCTGCTGATTGTCTAACAATGTCACCTTATGTTCTTGTCCTCTCACAGGAGGCAAGCCAACAGGTTCCTGGAAAACATCCTCAAACTTGCTCAAGATAACTTGTAACTCCTCAGATGCAGAAACTTCCATCTTCTTCAATCCTAGTTGTCCTTCCATCATGTACATGGAAGTAGTTAAAGGACTGTGGTTCTCCCTGAACAGTTTATTACAGTGCTTGCCATCAACCCAGCTATATGTTCTTGGTTGTATCCCTTTCAATACCACCACTTTACCCTGCACTGAACAACTCAGTTCCATTGTCTTGAAGTCCCAACTGATGGTCCCCAAGGTACTCAGCCACTGTACTCCCAACACAACATCACAGCATTTCAAAGGTAACACTAAGAAATCAGTTATGAACTCTTCTCCTTGAATTGTCCAAGTGACCTTCCTGCATTCTCCTGTTGTTTCTAAAGAATTCCCATCAGCTACAGTAACCTTCACCCCAGTTCTCTTATCCACTGACAATCCTAATCTCTTAACTACTGCTGTACCCAAGAAGTTATGAGTACTACCAGAGTCTATCAAGGCTATCCACTCCACTCCACCTACTACAATTCTTAATTTCATTGTATCCCAACCAGTAGCTCCCCATAATGCATTCAAAGATAGTACTGGACCTTCAGTCCCAGTTCCCTCTCCTGTTTCTTCACAGTCAAGGAACACCTCTGTGTCTCCTTCTTCCTCAGTACCCTAAACCAAAATTTGGAACATCTGACTCTTGTTACACCTGTGTCCAGGGGAGTATTTTTCAGCACACCAGAAGCATAAACCTTTTCTCCTCCTCTCATCGATCTCAGCTGTCGATAAGCTCTTTCCTCCTCCTTTGTTACTAACTTGTCCCGGATTTCTGGTTCTACTAGGACTAAGTATGGAAGGTGTCACACTTCGAGACACCACAGTCGAGGGAGGTCCTGAGGTTCCAGCATTTGAATATGTCTTATAGCTAGGTGAAAAATTCCTAACAGGTATATTCAGACTAGGAGGTGTCACCCTAGCTAAAGGTTTCCCACTGACAGGGAAGAAAATAGTTTCTAACTGCTTAGCTGTGTGGAATGCTTCTAGTAAGGATTTTGGTTGCAGCAAAGTCAGATATTGACTAATCTCAAGACGAAGGTGATTTTTAAACATGCTGAGAACATATTTTTCAGGGAGCTGTACCTGATTCACCAAGTTGATAAACTCTTCATAATAAGCCTCCACTGATTCAGTCTGCTTTAACGCCAACAGTTCTGAAAATGGGTCACTGAATCCCCCAGGTGCAAAACGTTCTCGCATCAGACTCAGATACTCCGCCCAAGTCATTTCCCCTGCACCCCCATGGGAATTAATCAGAAATTGGTGCCACTGCAGAGCTTTGCCTTCCAAATGAATCATCACCAATTTGATTTTGCTTTGTTCTGGAACGGCTTCAGCTTCGAAAAATTGCTCCAGCTTAGATAGCCATCCCCTAAAATCTGAGCCATCGAATTTAGGACAAGGTAGTTTGTAAGTTAAATTGGTCGTCTGTGATGGTTGTTCTAGGTTCACTCTCGGCGCTTCCTTTTCCCCGGTGATAATTACTTCATCCTGGGCTTCCTTCCCAGATGAAGAAGGTTTCGTCCCTAGAATCCCTAGACCCATAATCCACCCTTGACTTGCATTTTCGTGGGTCACTGGTTCCACCTTCTTCCCCAAAGCAACTTCGAGCATCTTCCTGAAATCTTCACCAATCTGCGTTCGGAACTCTCCAAACTTGGCCTCCATTTTGGCATCAATACTCCCATCCAAGTGAGCAATCTCTTCTTGGAGCTTCGCAGCTTCTTGCTGCCAGGACTGACTACGAGTAATCGGTGCTCCGTCCACCATGATCGGAACCTGGTAGCTCTGATACCTTTGTCACACTAACAATCGAATCACAAACTAAGAAGGAGATGAGAAGCAGAAGATTTAAGATGAGAGAAAGAAACAGAGAAAATTTAGGGAGACTGGATAAGGATTCATTCATTCGATAAGCAGACCAACCAAAACGGCTAGGGTTACATAGTCTCTCCCCAACCAAAACGACCACGTATTATATTTTTACATTGGCCATCAAAACGCACCGCATCATTAAAAGTGTTTAAACTAAAACAGAATTTTAAATAGCTAACGGTCATAACCCTTCCTCGATTAGCATCGTTACAAAATACTCTAGCGCCGGTTTCTTTTTTGTCCATTTTCAATCGCCAGTTCGCCACTTCCGCTCGAGAGAAGAGAAGAAAGAAATCAAAAAAATAAAGAATCTTGAGAGAGTCTGTATTTTAACGCTAGGGGTTTCAATTTTTGGGTGAACAGAAATCGTAAAGGGGAGGGGTTTTTTAAGACTTTTTTTGTATATTTTAATCAATAAATAATTAAATATGTATTCTAAATATTTAAAAATAATTAAACATGAGAAAAGTTTAAACCTACTTATACCGATGGCCAAAAGTATCCGTTGGTATAGTTTACCTAAACCGACAGATAAAATTTTCTATCGGTAAAATTTTTATCTATACCGACACACAAAATCAACTATTGGTATATGGCTCACCTATACCGACGGTTACTATAGATCGTCGCCATAAATTACATCTATACTGACGATTTTTTTATTTCCGTCGGTATAAATTATATCTATACCGACGATTAATATATCCGTCGGTAAAAATTATAACTTTTATCGACAGTTTTATTTTTCGTCAGTATATATTGTCTATACCGACGAATTTTGTCCGTCGGTAAAACAAAGCGTCGGTATATGTATATTTTTTTGTAGTGTATGTAACTGTACAATTATAATTTGCAAATACAAATGAACTCGGTGTAAATATAAAACAATGGAGTTGATTGAGTCTTAGTTCGATTGACATTGTTGTTATTGTAACATTAAGGAGGTTATAAATTTCAGTGTACTTAAACGTGATTATCTTTTATTTAAGAGTCGAGAGTTATGAGTAACATGTGCATTAAAAATTTGTATATAATTTGATGATATCTCAATGATCTCAAATATGTGGATTATTAATAAACATTGTGAACCTCATCTTAAAAATATTTTAAGTGTAGTAATTAATTGTATAAGATATTTATAATTATTAAAAATGTTAATGTTATATATTTGTTAGTAATAATGATTTTCTTTGAAAATTTTAAATAAATTATCTTTAAAGATAATTATTATTTATTTAAACAATTTTTTTTATATTAAACTACCCGCAACTTATTGAAGCTCTTAAACTAAACATACTTGAACTTGTGAATTTTTTTGAATAGTTGAACTTGTGAATTTTAAATTGTTGTAATAGTAATAAATTAAATTGAATTCAAACGACATTTATAGACATAAAATAAGATAAGAGTGAATGATAAAATTCAATAAAATGTATAATTTCTTAAAGTAAAATAATATATTTTAGATAGAATAAAATAATTTATTTTGTTCTTACTATATTGAGCTTGATATATCATATGCCAAACAAAGAAGGGTCCAGAAATCTTCAGTTTCCATTTATAGCATGACTATGAGTGTTCTCTTTCAAACTTCAAATGCGGGTTCGTAAAAAATTTCAACCTTTCAATTTTCATTGCCAAAAAAAGTTATATAACAGATATTTAAGACAAGAATAATTTATATCCGGAGAAATTACACTAATAAATGACTAATTTGTCCAAATATTTTTTTTTTAGAAATTATCTGGAAAAATACCCATTTGAGAAACAGTTAGAAAAATACCTCCCATTTGACACACGTCTGGATAAATCGCGCCCTGCAAGGCGCAATATCCAAAATCGCGCCCTGCAAGGCGCAATATTCAAAATCGCGTTGTACACGGAGCGACTTTACTCTGATGTGAATTTTATTATCCGGTATTTATTTTTTAAAAAATAAATTACAGAACGAGACTTCCACGAGAAATTCAAACGACTCGTCGCGAATTTATCGAGTAATATGCATAAGTCGCGTTATGCAGAACGTGACTTTTGCGTAATTCTGTTGTTTATACAATACTATAGATCGACGGTACATTCTTGTACGGTAGATGCACTCAGATCTTACTAGTGACAGTTGCACAAGACGACAACATAAAATGCATTCTGGTAGCGTTTACCGTTGTTGAAAAGGAAGATATCTCTTCGTGGACATTTTTTCTTACCAACTTGCGAATCCATGTCTTACGCCGAGTACTACGGGCAAGACCAGACAAAATATGTATTATTTCAGATAGAGACACAGAAATCTGGGAATCAATCAAATGTTTGGGACAATCTTGAGAATCTCCCTATATTCATCATTGGTACTGTATGCGGCACATTGCTGCAAATTACTACTAGATGTATAAGAACAATGATGAGTGTATAATGGTTTTTCACATGGGCACGCCTTTCGCTCTCAACATTATAAATTTAATTGCTAATTATTATTATTTCTCGTTAATTATTCTGTCTTTTATTGAATAGGCACCGAGTAGATCTAGTTGAGGAGCTGCTACAAGAGTTGAGAGATAGAAATCAATTTGGATATGACTATCTTCTTGATATTTCGAGGGAGAAATGGTCATATATCGACGAACATGGCTGAGGCGATCAATTCGTCTTTGAAGGGAACACGCCATTTACCTATCACATCAGTTGAGATGGCAACATATTATCGACTGGCTATCCTTTTTGCAACCCTCGAAAAATAAGCTATGAACTAGATGACAGGTGGCCACAGGTTCCATCCAGATCTCCAACAAAAATTTCAGATATATCGTGCACAAGCAAACACGATGGGTGCCACATGCTTCTCTCGTCACCAACATAAGTTTACGGTTACTGAAGTTTCACGACCACTTGAAGGAATTATGCACCACAACTACGTTGTTAATCTAAAAGAGCGAACATGTGATTGCGGAGTCTTTCAGACATTCAAGTATCTATGTGCTCACGTCTTCACTGTATGTGCATCTGTTTATCTTGACACAATGACACTCGTTGATCTTGTATACAAACTTGAAAATATTTTCAAGGTATACCGATCCGAGTTTCCTTCGATCAGAAATGAACGTCATCTTGATGTGGTTCAAAATGAACCTAAGATTCGGCCAAATGAATCCCTGCAACGCAACAAAAAGGATCGCCCAAAGTCAACTAGGATTAATTGTGCTGAAAATATGGTTCCTCGAGAACCGACTGGCCAACCTAAGTTGTGTGGAAATTGTAGGAACCCTGTATACGACATCAAAAAATGTCCTTTTAAGAGCCACCCTCGAATCAACTAATTGTAATTGCAACTCTAATGTTTTAATCCTAAATAACATGTGTTCTCGTACGATTTTAAACATGTGTTCTCGTACTACCACGTGAAAGTTATATAACAAAAAAAAACCCACGAACATACACTAAAGCAATAAAATTGACTAGAACATGAGTATCGACTCATGTTTCTATTTTCTTAATGCAAAGGAATATATCAAGATAGTATTTTAACACAATTTTTACCCTCTTTAGGATGCCTTTTACGCGTCAATTTCTGCACCATTATAAACATGTGTTCTTGTACTACGACGTGAAAGTTAAATAACAAAAGAAAAATGTGAAATTCTCATGCAAATCAACCATAAATAACCCTACCAACCCATGTTCTCATTTTCTTCAACCAAAGAAACATGACAATGTAGCGTTTTTAACGCGATTTAAACACCGTTTCAGATGCTTTATATACGCCGACTTTTACACCGTTTTGAAGAGAAACATCACTACTATGAGGTAAAACATTAAAATCATAAAAAATTATCCTCAAGATCATGCAAATTAACCCTAAACAACCCTATCTAAAACTGTATAAATAACAGAATTACGCAAAAGTCGCGTTTTGCATAACGCGACTTCAGCATATTACTCGATAAATTCGCAACAAGTCGTTTGAAAAATAAATAACCCTACAAAACATGACTTCAATTTATTTTTTTTAAAAATAAATACCAGATAATATAATCTACATCGAACTGGAGCCACTCCTTGTACAACGCGATTTTGGATATCGTGCCTTGCAGGACGTGATTTACCCTGACGTGGGCCAAATGAGGGGTATTTTTCCAAATGTTCCCCAAAGCGGGTATTTTTTCAGATAATTCCCCAAAAGGGAATATCTGGACAAATTAGCCCTAATAAGTAGTCGTTACAATTCAGTCAAAAAAATTTATTAACCGAATAAAACTTGAAAGGAGAATTATTCAAACAAAACTCAAAAGGAGTAGTCACCGAAATCGCTTTAGTAGACACTTTGAGAAACTAAACAAATTTAACTCATTTAAACTATTAAACTCGATTTATTCTAACAATTGAAACTCAAGTCGACAAAGATTAGATTGAAGTAATATTTTTAAAAAAGTCGATCTCAGTTAGTCACATAAATCATAATATATAAATATAGGTAAATCAATTTTAAAAGTGTATGATTAAATTATATTGAATTAAAGAAATTGAAGGACTAAACGCAGAAATAGACCCCAAGAAAATAACAGGTTTGAATCCCTAAAATGAAAAAAGAAAAAGAAAATAAAAACAATAAGGGAGTAAACAGTTTGTGGATTATATTGATTATAGTTTTTTTATATTATTTACGTTGGAATCTGTTGAAAATCGTCTAATTTTCTAAGCCACATACGGGAGACAATTATCTCTCTTTCGCAAAACTTCATTTATTTATTTTATTTTCAAGGTTCCAATTGAATTTTTTTCTCTATCTTTTCATAATATTGTTTTTATTGTTTCGAGGAAGATTTAGATCATACAAAGGGTTTTTTAATTAAAATTATACATTTTTAATTTGTTTATCAAATTAACATTATTTTTTACAAAAATAATATTATTTTAGTACCACGTAGGTCAAAGACGTATTATGTTAGTCGTTATGTACCTTTTAAAAACGTGTCACACGCCTTTGATCAATGTGATATGTGACTCTGTAAAAGATGTATTGTGTAACCGCAATAAAAATTAGTGTGTCCAAGATAAAATTATACGAATTTTGTCCAAAATAATATGTGCGATGTATGTCAATACAAGTAAAAATCAAGACTTTTTTTAATATATTGGTGTGATTACATGGTAGTATTTGTAAAGTTTTTTTAAAATTTTAGTCAAATAATGTTATTTTTATATAAAAAAATATGAGCAATTTTATAAATAATTAAAAATATTGTTCTAATAAAAAAGTATTGGACAAGTGAAAAGTAAAATTTCTTTTTCTTCCTACACTAGAAACTTCCAAGAAAACAAACAACATTACAAAATTAATTCATTAGCCCCTAACACGTATTATCTAAAAAAAGAATTATAATATGTTCATCTATTACATTGTATCTTAAAAATCTTGAATTATTACATTAATTAAATCTATTTAAATGTAACAGCTTGATTAAAAGTTTTATGCAATATTAAATTAATGTCACATCTTTTACTTATAATTAATTTCATTTTTTTATAATTTTATAATATATTTTTCAGGGTTCGATTTGACGTTTTTTATATAATTATTTTTGTTGATCTATCTCTGATTTTGAACTCTTATACCATTTTTTTCCACATTGATAGATGCTCACAATCACTAAAGATAGATGATGAGAGTTATGGTGAAGTTAGGGGTGAGCAAAACTCGACTAAAAAACTATTTTTTTTTACTTGATTCGAGGTGAAAAACTCAACTTGACTCGAAAAAATCAAATAAATTTTGAGTTGTAAAATGTAAATTCGAACAACTCGAATTTTTTAGTGATTAGTGAATTTATTTTTAAGTTCGAGTCGAGCAAAACTCATTTAAATTATCAAACCGAACTATAACGTGATACATAACTACAATTAAATTTGTATAGGAACTTGAAAACTCGACTCGAGCAAAATCTTAAATAAAGTTTGAGTTGTAAAATATGATACGTCAACTCGAATAACTCGAAATTTTTTTACTTGACTCGATCGAAAGCCCACCCCTAGATGAAGTTAATTTATCAATGTCCCATCACTTGCATATGTATTTATATGTTAGTGTTGATGATGTTTATCCTACATCAACAATAATTATATTTAATCGTATCTGTTATTTTCTCGTATTATTTGGTTGGATTTTCATATTTTCTTGTGTGATTTATATTTAGCGGTTAATTTATGCATTTTTGATAATTATAGAGAAATTGACTAATTAATGTGATCTATTTACTCTAGTTTTTTTTTTGAAAACTATTTACTCTAGTTTTTACAAATTTTTTTGATAATTTTATTGTATTTAATGTTATTATTGATTAATTTTTCCTAAATTTCAAAACAAAGAAAGGTGACAAGTGACGTCATAATTAGTCAGCTATCAATCTGTTTGCAGCGTACATAAATGATAATCTTCCTAAAAATGAAACAAACGATTTTTTCTTCTTTCAATATAGACCGGAAACACTGAGGGAAAGTAAAGGCTCTGTTGCTGCTGTCCACAACTGCAAGAGGAAACAGATTCCATTTCTTCATTTCCAGTTTCCCAGAAACTTTAAAAAGGCAAATCTCCATCTTTTGAACGCGCTACCGCTAAGCAGATCAACCTTCATTTTCCTTTCTAATTTTCTCGGAAATTTCAGTATTTTCCCTCTCCAGTCTCCAATCCACTGCGGAATCAAAGTTTGATTCATCCATCAACCAAAACAGGTACAGATCTCTTTGATTTTTCCTTCTTGATTCTCGTTTTCTGCGCATTTGATTCGCACATCACTCTCAGCTACTGATTATTCTTCTGCGAATGGAATCCAACCTTAAACATCTAATTACAGAATATTATGGGGAAAAAATCCTATAAACAAATGGAGGAGGCGAGGATATTCATGTAGCAGTATCCTCGTATCATCTAGCTTTTGCTAAATTTTTAGAAGAAATTGATCGGTTCTCAATTTTTTTTTAAAATGGAACCGATTAACTTAATCTACTACATTTTTAGTTAGATTTTCGTAACTAAAAGATTACAAAATTCGGAAATTCATAAGAGATTATTAGATGTTAAAAGAAAAACTATACATCTTTAAAAAAATTAACCGGTAAAAGTTTCGAATTGAATTTGCAACAATTTATACTATATAAATTTGTTTTTTTCCCTTTCGGATGATGAAATTTAAAATATTTAATTTCTTATTATTATAAAAATTTAAAAAAAAAACATTGTATTAAACCAAATATACACTATTACTAATTATTTGTTATATTTTAAACTTATTTTTAACATTAAAATGATTAATTTTAATATGTAGATTATTTTTATTTTAACACTTCCAATTAAATTAACCAGAATTTGAAAATTTTACCGATGTGACCAATACGGAAGTAGTATCAGTAGCAGCGGTAATTATCAGTTATCGTCGCAGCCTAGCCCCACTATGTTTATTTTCCCACCAAAGGTAGTTACTCAGTGCTGACCTTTTCCCTACTGCTTTTTTTCTTCTTTTTCCCTCTCTTTTTTCCCCCCAAAAGGCTTTGGCTTCCATTTGTTTTTCTTTCATCTTCTTCTTTGCTTTTCATCATTTCTTTTACTTATTATTTGATATACAGCGATGAAGCAGAGTTCAAAGCACCAGCCAGAGGTAATTTTATTATTTATCTGAGCATTTTTTTTATAAAAAATATGGGATTATGTAAGAGAGAACTTGCAGAGAAGTTGGGCTGAAATCTGCTGTTTTGGTTGCTTCTGCGTACAGCACTTTTGGCCTCATGTTGTCATGCGGAAATTGCTCAACATCGCCCCCAGGGACTCCGATTACAGCGCGGATACCGAGGATGAGGACGACATTAGTTCCGATTCTGGATCCGAAAGTAACTTTCTTCATTTTCCTTTAAATCTTGGATTTTCCGCTACTTGTATTAAAAAGGGAATTTGAGATTTTGGGTGCTTTTTATGTGTTGTAGAGTTGTTTGATGACTCATTTTTGGAGTTTTGAGTGTATATGTGAAATGGGTTTTGCAGAAAACTTTGAAAGCAGCCGTGGCAGAGAATCAAGGTTTAAAGGCAGCAGAGAGGAGGAGCCTGAGCCTGAGCCTCAGTTTGATCTAAATGGTAATGATTTTTTTTTGATCCTTTAATAATGTCAACGTTTTCATTTTGCTATATCATTTAGGTGTAAGCTAGTTAGTTACCTTCTATTTCGCTTTTGACGCCTGAGACTTTAGTACGGTATTTACACTTGATTTTTTTTTCCATCGAGAACAGTTTTCAGAAAATAATTTTTAAAAACTAAATATTTTTAAAAATATTTAGCAAACAATGAAAAAATATTGTATGAAAAACTTAATATTATTATTTTAAAATATTATAATAATTTATCAATATTATTTATGTCAATATTATTTTTAATATATTGTTTTTACAATTTTATAAATAAAATATTAAGAATAAAATTTATTATTAAATAAACATAATATTTTCAAAAAGAAGTAAATAATATTATAATAGTAAATCATAATATAGTTTTAAATAATATTTTATTGAAATAATAATAATACTAGAATATTATATTCATATTAAATATATAAAATAATATTACCCATTATTAAAATTTAAATAATATTATTTTTAAAATATTATAGTAACTAGTAAATATTATTAATGCCAATATGATAATTGTTAAAATATTATTTTTTATAATTTTACAAATATTATAAATATATTTTTGTTGAATACTAATTGTATTTTAAATAATAAATAATAGCATGGTATTAAATAATATTTTTGTTTGAAAATAATAAATAACTTATTATATATTATTAAAATAAAAATATATATTATTATAGTATAACTGAGTATAATTAATAATATTGAAAATTATAATTTTAATATAAATATTATATAAATATTTTAAAATTAAAATTTCTATGAATATACTATGTCTAATTCGAATTAAGTTAAAATCTTGATCTAAAAAGTATATTTATTTTTAAGAAGTTATTTTTCGAAAATATTCTTACACAAAAACGGAATTAGAATTGAGAGTTGGGGTAAACTTAAGTATCTAAAAACGAGGGGATAAATGTATAATTAATTTTTTTTTAAAAAAATCTATATTACAAAGGTAAAAGAAATTAGGGGATTGGGGGACATCTCAGGGGATTAATGCCGGGACTGGTCTTACACTTTTTAGAACTTTAATTTTTTTTTGGATAAATGTGTACTTTTAAAACTTTAAATCATTTTACAGAAAATGATATTATTTTCGTTAACCAAATTATTTCAAATGAATCAAACATGAAAAATATGAGAAACATTTTGTCTACAAGTTATTTTTTACGAAATAAGTAAACCGATAAAGTTTGGAAATTGAAGTTTCTATAGAAATAAATGTCAGTATATTAGGATCATCTTTCTCTAGTCCAAAAATTTGGGTTATACATTGGGTGTTTGGAGGAGTTTAAAATTCAGTTTTATGATCAGCTGTCCCTTCAAAACGCCAAGTTGAAATAGGTGCCCAAGGCCATGACATGACTTCCAAAATTTTAGAAAATTAGAATTTAATTTCACAAATTTTTTAAATATTTTTTTTTGCTTTTATTGAAGAAGAACATATAATGTTAGATATAGACACGAGTCTCCTTAAAAAAATTATTTTATAATTTAGTCTTTTTAAATTTTTAAATTTTAAACATTTAAATATTTTAATTAAATCACTTTTTATAATTTTTAAAAGTTCTGAGTAAATATCTCTAAATTATTAGAAACTGTAGTTAAATTTTATTTAAAAAAATGAAAATTAAACCTTTAAAAAAATTAAAAATAGTTAAAACTTTAAATTGCTCTAAAAAATTTCATCAAATTCCGTGATATCAGGATTGAGACTTCATTTCAACGTTAAAGTTGATGATTTAGTAGAAAAGTATTCAATAGTATTGAGTGAAGCTAATGCAACCATGCCTTGGCCCACGAATCCAGCTCCTTTCATTCTTTGAATGTGTAGTGGTGGTGCTGTGCATCCCATGAGGCACGGTTGTTGATAGCCTACGTCAATAGAATTAAGTGCGAAGGGAAATTTTATTTTATTTTGTTTTTGACATAACTTTTCATTTATTTTATTTGATTGGTGGAGAATTGCTCAACGTGATAGAGCTACTCATTTCGTATTACTCCCCCGTTTCACTAATTGTGCTATTTTTTTATTTTAAAATCATGCTAGTTATATTGTCACTTTAAAAATTTTAACTAATTTTTTTAATGCAAATTTACTTTTTTATTTTTTTTTTAGTTTTCCAACAAAAATAAAAATTAATTTTTTAAGGAAAAATTTGTCATTTAAATTATAATACACCATAAAATTTCTTTTACTTAAAACTTCGTGAAAAGTTAACATGTGATACAGTTAGGGCGTATTTGGTTCGCGAAAAAGATCATTACCAGGGGGAATAATCTTTTCCGAAATCACATACCCACGTTTGGTTCAAGAGCATTCCCTCCCAAGGGTAATGAAATATTCCCAACAGTAGTTATTTTTGAGTATTTTCCTGGGAATTAGACAATTCCCTCCCCTTTGGACAAGAATACCCCTAAAAAATATAGTTATTTTAAAATGATCTTTCCTTTCTGTATATAATTACACAAGTATAAATCTATTTTATTTTTTAGTGGTTTAGGGTTTTAATACTTATTATAAAATAATATGATGCATATAAAATAAAAATATATCAAATTTTTATTTTATTTCTATTTTTTTATATATGTGTTTGATTCAAATTTTATTATTGGTATGTGTTTTATTACATTTATTATTTAGATCAATTTTCATAAAAAGGTTTCCATATTATATTTTTTTATATTTTCTATGAACTTTTATGTAAATATTTTGACTTTAATCTTAAAATTTCAGTTGGTTAAAAAAGAAAATATATTTCAAGGACAATTTGGTAAAACATGCATTTTTCCTATCTTATATTCTTTCAACCAAACAATATAATCTTACATTTCTGCCAAGCAAATCAAACAAGGTAATACAACATTCCGGGTAATATGTTAAGTAATGTAACATTCCGGTAATCTCATTCCCAAAAATAATCCTACATTCCGTGAACCAAACGACCCCTTAGTGGACTGACGGAGTATTTATTTTTTTCACTCACACCTTTCCTTTCAATTGGATGCTATGATCCATGTGTGAATTTCCAAAATACTTAAAAGATAACTGAGGCCCACCTAACAATGGATTTATCTATAGCATCTGACTCAGCGAGTATTTTCAGAGTTTAAAAATTTTGAACTTTACCTCATAACTCATTTGTTTGCAACCAAATTACCTTTAAGTGCTGTGAAACTAATTAGTTAGGTACTATTCAGTATTCGCATAAAGCGAAAAAAATTGCCTAATGTTTAATTTAATAATTATTTTAATTCATATTTTTTTGAAATAATTTAACATTTAATGTTCTATTTTAGGTCAAAATGACCCTTTTACGAATAAAAATTATTAGTCAATTAAAAATAAATGATTGAAATGACGTGACAAACTTACATGACATTGCATACTGACATAGCAGTATCATGTAGACACTTGAAAGAATGTCATATTAGTCAAAATAATTTTATAAAATAATTTTTTTTGTTGATGTGTTATTTTGTCAATCATTTCAAATTGATTAGTTGACTAACAATTTTTATATGCAAATAGGTCATTTTGACCCAAAATAAAATATTAGGTTAATTTTTTTTAAAAAAATTAAGCGTTAAAAGTGACTATTCAATCAAACATCAGAGATTTATTGGCATTATACCTTTAGTATTTATCACTGTAATTTTCAGGTGGAAATCTTTTACCCTCTGCTTAGTGGTGAAATTGCGGATGGAAATCTTTTACTCTCTACTTAGTGGTGTTCAAATGATAAGTTCGGTTATTAATTAAACCGAACAATTATAGACTAAATTAATCAGAATTTAAAAATGTTTAATCATTAATTGAACCTAATTATTTGAGAAAACAATTACTTGAACCGAATTAATTTTAGTGTTTTTTAAAAGAGATTATATAGCTTTATTTATGATAGAGATACAAAAACAAGACACAAGCCTGAGCCTCATTAAAAAAACCCTAAACTTAAGTGGAGTAAAAAGAATACAACACGCTTATTTCTAACATAAAGACGAGTAACAGATGGATCATACATATTGTAACATTCAAAGGCACCAATCATTAGAGCATTTCTTTAGGCAATACACTGACAATTAAACAAACCCAGCCGGCGCCCATGCATGAAAGCATACAATGATGATAGTTTCACACCAAGCCACTGCAGAAACAACCACGACACAGTAGTCCATGATCCAATTTTAGTCTATTGATTTCTGATTTAACCAAACTATTAGTGTTTTAATCAAGTCTCCCTGCAACAAGAGGCTTGATGTTGGAATTCTAAAATGTAACATTTTGAGGCTTGTATGAACCTCCAATTCATTGAGTGTGGTGAATTGCTCTTATGATTTCTTTGCATACTCAAATTCTCTCTCCCCCCCCCCCCCCCCCCCCTCTTTTTGGGCTCAGAGAATATTCCAAGGGTAAGGAGAAGGAGACAAAAGTCAGAGACTTTTAGAGCACAATACATAGACTCAAAGGACATAAGGTGCACTACCTCTCCCTTGTTAACTGCATATAAAAACCTTAAACGAGTTGTGGTATTTTGGTGACTGGTTGTTATAAGTTTTGTTGCCTGGACTTTGTATTTTCTCCTTTTCAATTAACAGAATATGCGTTGGTACCTGGAATGTTGGTGGTAAGGTTCCACCTGATGACCTTGATATTGATGACTGGATAGATATGAATGACCCTGCTGACATCTATGTGTTTGGGTAAGCATTTTCCTCACATGCAAAATTTCTTCATTTTCTGGTTGTACATTTGATTCTAGTTTAGTAGTAATTTTCATGGAAAGTTTCCATGTTGTTTGTATCATGTGAACTCAACATGGTCATCTTGCTTCTAGTAATTATTCCTGAATTTGATTTTCTGTTATTCATGTTCATCTCAAAGTAAGATAATTCCTTTATGTATACAGTCTTCAGGAGATAGTACCATTAAATGCTGGGAATATATTTGGTGCTGAAGATAGCCGCCCGGTTCCAAAGTGGGAAAACATCATTCGCGAAACGCTCAACAGAATTCGACCTGCAACTACCAAAGTAAAATGCTATAGTGATCCTCCATCTCCATCAAAGTTTGAACCATTTGATGATCTCCCAAATTTAGTAGAGGAGATAAGTCTTGAAAGTGATAGTGATATTGGTGAAGAAATTTATCCATTGGATGAAGAACCCCATGGCTTTGATGAATTCCATAATGCAGCTGAAAACAAAATGGTGTTCACCGATTCTGGGGTTTCAGAGTATTATGATGGTTCTAAACTTGATTTGCCTGTAGAACAGGACTTACAAAGGCAATTTTCTTCTCCAAAGAGGTTAGACAGACTTAACTGTTTGCGGACAGAGGATTATGCTGAAAATAAGGATGCCCCAGTCACTAAACAAAATGCAAAGTTTACTAGAATGCTTACTGGGATTGAGCAAAATAGAAAATTAACCAGAATTCTTAGTGGGACTGAAAGGATTGGTTTAACCTGGCCAGAGCCTCCACTAAACTTGCTACCTAAGCATGTTTTGGAAAGACCAACTTCTTTCAAAGCAACCAAGTCTTTTCAAAAATATAGTTCCTTCAAGTCCGTAAATGACATGCCATCAGGGATAGCTTTGCTTGCAGAAATTGACCTGGAATCCCTCATGAAGAGGAAAAGAAGATCATCATATGTAAGAATAGTTAGCAAGCAGATGGTAGGAATCTTCCTCACTATATGGGTCCGTAAGAGTTTGCGCAGGCATATTCAGAACTTGAAGGTGTCTACTGTCGGTGTTGGTGTAATGGGCTACATTGGTAACAAGGTCTGTTCCCTTCTAGTATTGTTAGATTCTTGATTTTTTCCCCTTATATTGACTGTTTGCTTTTTTTTGGGTCATGTTAGCACTTTGTGGAGTAATATAGTTTGTATATTGTAATGCAGTAATTCATATAGTTTTTAGATTGTACACTTCATATTTAGGAATCTTTGTAGCTAAGCTTGAGCGAGCCTTTAATTGAACCTTAAGCCTCAGAATCCAAGGATTATAACTTGGCCAGATGCACTTCTTTTATAACTAATTGACTACTTATTTGCCTCGAATAATGTTCCCCATTAGCATCAAGTCAGATGTCACTAAAGTCAACTGTAATTTTGATCCTGACTTGGAAGACTATTCTTGTTTTTCTGATGCCAATTGTGGTATTTAATTGCATAACTCTTGTCTCTTTGCAACTTAGTGTAGGATTTGTAATTGCCAATTTCAACTTCGGCAAGAATGATGGCATTCTTTTCAGATGTTAAATGATCTAACTAGCAGAGGTAAATAGGAGGGATTTAGTAAGCTAGTATATATATATAATGAAGATCAGATCCCCTTTATCAATAATTTTAAGGATTTCTTATAGTGCCAAATTCAGTAAAGTGGCATTGTTGCATTGAGAAAAAAATCCCCACCATCCCAGGGCCACTCACCGACTAGGCCTTAACGAGGGATGACTGATGAGGTAATGCTACAACTGAGTATACAGGACAGCCCTTTTGCACTTGAGCAGTTTTGGTGGGAGGAGTAAGGAAAGTAGCATGGCAGAAGATTTAAGTTGCATTAGTAGTATGTACTTGAAATAGGTGATTGAGACATGAACCTTGAGGGAGTGTGGAAGGTAGCTAATGTAGCCAATGAGGTGGTGATGAGTCATTTTTCAATGATGAGTGAATGAGGTATAAGATAGCAGTCGCTACATCTGCCCTTCTTCACTAGCTATGTTACTCGAACTCTGGCGTAAGTGTCCAACATAGGTATGGTTAGATTTGTAAGTTTTTCTATATCTTTGGAGGTAATATCCCAGTATCAAAGTGTTGGACATGGGTACTTCATGAAAAATAAAGTCTGAGCAACATAGTTCACTAGTGATTTAGGTGTTTGTATGCATCAACGAATGACTCATGATGGTAGGTACTTAGATATTCCAAAGGGGTTAATGCAAGAACCCAAATTTAAGCAATCTCAGATTGAAGCCCATAAAAAAATCTCTATGACATTCTAAAGATCTGATAGCAATGCAATATTTCTGACACTGAACCCAGGGTTACTCCAATCAAGTAGGTAGTCTCTACTATATCTAGTATATGTGTGGTCAATTTGTAATACAACTGAAAGACAAGTTCAAGAATAAGACGGTATGGTTAGATAATTCCAAACCATGTATCTAAAAGATCGTGCTGATTTTTTACTTACTGTATCTTGTAAAATCTGCTTATGGGTGATAATCTTTGAAGCTATCTATTAGAACCATGCTACTATATTTTTTGTCAAAATTTTAAGCTGTTGATAATATTATTATCCAATTCTTCTGTCTTTATCTTCTATCATTGCCATTCATTTTATTTTTTCCCAGGGATCGGTATCAGTCAGCATGTCCATATATCAAACACTTTGTTGTTTTATATGCACTCACCTGACATCAGGTGAAAAAGATGGAGATGAACATAAAAGAAACTCTGATGTGTATGAAATACTTAGGCGAACTCATTTTCATTCTCGTTCTGCAATTGGACTTCCCAAAAGCATTCATGATCACGAGTGAGTATACTTTAATATCTACTTGCGGCCTGAATCTGTGGTTATTTATTCATCTATCATTGTAGCTGTAGTTGTATGTTGTTGAATAATGCGTTTGGAACAAGTAGTCTTTGCGGCATATTAAGACCTGAAGAAATTATACTTGTCTGATTGTTGTGATTTTGGCCCCTTATATAAGGAGTACTTTGGATATTAGTGCCTATAAACAGCATCTTAGGAGAAATATATATTATGCATGCTCAGGAATCAGAAAAGTGTTGTTTGGATATGTTCATTTGTATACTCATCTGTCATTTACGTAATTATATAACAGATATACTCCTGTTTTTTCAAGCAGGAGAATAATTTGGTTGGGCGATTTAAATTACCGTCTCAACCTCTCGTATGATAAAGCACGAGAACTCATCTCCAAGAGGGAGTGGTCCAAGTTGACTGAGAGAGACCAGGTAGTTTATTCATACACTGCAGTTTTCTTATAAATTATAAACTTGAGAAGGCAGTTGATAGGATGCTAGTGTAGTTATTGAATATATTAACTTATCATGTCAGCTTGTACGAGAGCTGCGAAAAGGTCATACATTTGATGGATGGTCTGAGGGGGCTTTAAATTTTGCACCAACATACAAATATGAGTTAAATTCAGAGAAATACTACGGAGAAGATCCCAAGGTCGGGAGACGAATTCCTGCATGGTATGGTTCAATAACATTATAAGATTAATGATCCATCCTTTGTTGTCTGTTTGACTGGTGATTTTTTTAATGCACATCTTCTTTCAGGTGCGACCGCATCCTTAAATACGGTAAAGGATTGAGGCAACTGAGTTATAGGAGGAGTGAGTTTACACTTTCTGATCATCGCCCTGTTACCGCCACATATATGGCAGAGGTTGAGGTATTTTGTCCAAAGAAACTACAGCGTGCTCTCATCTATACGAATGCTGAAATTGAAAACGAGGAAGATGAAGCAGAGGTTATTGATTACTGATGTTGGAACGAGTCCCTTAGTCGGATCAGGTAAATGGTCAATCACTTGACAAAGTGATGCTGGCTGCAGATAGTTATTAATTTATTGATGATGTAATGTGAGAGGATGAATGTTTGAAGTTGACAAGATCCTAGGAATATGGTAAGGAAAAAAGATTAAACATCGTTAAACGCAGTCCATGTCGCGGTAACGAGAATCTGTTTCTGGAAGAGCCGTGAATTGGTATATATAGGTTGAATGGTGGTTAATATTTCCATCGAGAGTTTGTGTCTTATCCAATGTCTTAGGTGCAGGGTCTCTTCAGCAGTCGGCATCGGGTCCGGTTTTCAGTTACATATGCTTATATTTTCCCCCTTCCCTAAGCAAAAGGCTTTCTTTCTGTCTGATGCAGGATAGGTTAACCGGGAGATCAAGATCGGATACTAATCTATTCCTGAGCCGTCGACGTCGAGGCTGGGGGTGAGAGCTCCTATTACTCTTGATATTATTGCCTACACTAGATTCATTCATTTTTCATTTTTTGTTTTTCTGTGTAATTATAGTTTATGTTGTAATCGTTGTATAAATGCATCAGTTTTAGTGGCTTCACAAATAGATTCAAGAACAATGCCAGGTAAAAAAATAAAATCAGAGTTGAGTTTGCATGTAGGCATTCCGCATTCGAATATGCCCTTCGCAACAAGTTCTTCTAGCTCATATAGACCTGGTGATGTAAAAAGATATAGTCAATACATGTGTTTTGGTGATGGAGTTGCCATCTTTCAGTCCAAAAACCACATTCTCTTTCTCCCTGCTTTTGGTCTATGAATGTGATCACTGATCACATGAATCTTGACTTCTTTCATAGGGAAAAAAAAGATAGAGCCACTTACAGATAATTTAACACGTGTAATTTTTTTGATTCGACTCAGCTCGATTGAATGTTACCCCTAATGTATACTCGACCAAATGGTGAGATGTGGTACTTAAGGATAAAGGACTATTTGTATATAAGTTGGACCCCGACCAGAGAACAGTGGCGGATCCGAAAATATTTTTTAAGGTGGACACACATATTAATATCATGTTCGAATCCAGTTCGTTTATTATTTAGTGCATTCGAGCTCGATTCTTGTAGCTTTCGCGAACATGTTCGTTTAGCGATTGCGAACTTGTTTAACGTTAGTGAACATGTTTATTTATATGTTCGCGAACATAAACAACTAGGTGTAAATAAATTAACAATGCTTATTTACAACGGTATAAATAAGTTATTAGTGCAAACATTAGTGAATTAGAAAACAACAGTGTAAATAATTTGTCCGGTCTGACTATATGATTGATTCACCACTATGGTTAATAGAATATAATTTAAAGTTTATTTAAAAACAGAAAACAATGTCATATGTTGCAACTTACAATAAAGAATATATATAACATCCTCACGACTTAACAATTCTATACAAACATTAGCTTTCTCTCATATCATGATGATTGGGTACAATACAAAGCTACAATTCATGCTAGCCATTAAAACAGTTAATGAATCAAAAAATTTTAAATTACAATTTACAAAGCAATATGTATAAAATACCTACAAGGCTACAACCAATTCGAAACAATTTAATTTGTGCATATTACCAATTTATATTCAATCAATAAAATGTAATACAAAAAATGAATGTTTTTGTAAAATTGATTCCATAATACTAATATAAAGAATCTTCAATTCATAAAGTCATCTTTCTACTTCTACTATCGATTAATTTAATCTCTAACTCAAAACCTAAAGTTAAAAAAGGGAAAAGTAAACATAAATTCACTAAATAATTGATTATTATATGAAAAATATTTTGATACACAAAATTGTTTGAACTTTAGTTTATACAATCCTTTCAATTTTAGGGTTTAGAGTTTAGTGCATAGGTTAAGAATTTAAGGTTTACGATTAGAATTTAGAGTTTATGGTTTATGGTTTAAGGTTTATGTTTTATGATGTTAGGGTTTGAGATTTAGGTTTTAAATTTTATAAAAGGATTATATAATTTTTTTAGATAGAATATATATCAAAATATAACCCTTATTATATCCCTATTTATTTATAGGATGAGTCTACCACGTGCGACGAACATTGCTGAACACCACTAACGATGAACATTGCTGAACACGATTAAATTAATTAATAAAGATTTAAAATTTTAAGGACTCATCAAATAATTAATAATTACTTTAAAAAATTCAATTCAATTATTTTTTATTTATATTAAAATTTTATTTTTTAATAAGGGTAAACTATATATTTAGTACCTCACTTATTTCCGTATTTCTATTGAACCCTCACTATTTAAATATTATTTCAATTTGACCATATTCTTTATAAAAAATAATTTAACCCTTAACCCTCAACCTAAAACCCTAAACTATTAAACCTTAAACCCTTAAACTCTTAAACCTATACACTCACCTCCATATGAGTACCCCCCAACAACATCTTTTGGGAACTAGAAGCCACAAAATGTGCACTCAGCTAACCGACATTTGAAATCGAGTTTTCAATTTTCTCGGCAGCAGTATTCCTTAAGCATTCAACCACATAACTATTATCCTAAATAAATTGAAGGCCAAAAAAGGACCAAAATATTAAGAATGCTATGCAATCAATTGTTTCCCCAATTTTTACAAATAAAACTTGCAGCTTTCAATCAATTGTACAGGAACCAAACAACAACTTACAGAAATATTTACATGATCTTCATCATCTTCAGTAGCATTAAAGAAAAATGAAGTAAACAGAGCCATAAAAGCTGGTAATATGTCATCATATTCATATCACTCACCCTATATACACGTGTAAATAGATCAAAAGCTGAAGATTGCCGCATTATGAGGAAGAAAGCTGGGATTGGCCTGGTACTCATGCATGACCCAATCGGTTTTTTCCTCACAAGGGGTACGCCCCTTATGGAAAACCAAAGTCTTTTTGGTACCAATCACCTACCCCCATAACTCACTTGCCGATCCGCACCCGTTGATTTCCAGAATCCATGGTTGGTTAATCTGTCAATTTTTTTTCTCAAAAATCTTGTTGAGTTTGTAGAAGAACAACCACTCCTGATATGTCGACTGTACTAAAGACAGGGCTGTCAGAAAGAAAAAAAGATCACCAACCAGAACTTGAAGATTAAAAACAGTGGAACTGAAAATGGGAGTTTACCAGGTATTTGCTAAGGCTCATGCTTAAGGAGGTCGACTTCTCTGATATGGCGAATGGTTGTATGATCACCGATCATCTTATTCTTGAAGAAGAAACTGATGATTTGTTCATCTGATGGAAGGAATCTAAACCCAATTTCTAAGACATCGTTCATGTTCTCGATCATACCACCTTATTAATTGTTGCTATTACTATCACTACACTACAAAAGAAAAGGGAGTGTGTCTGAACTGAAAGTGGAGATGAATTGAAGTATATATATAAAGCAAAGCATTGACTCGCAAGTTTTTATGGTCTTCGGCTCGGCTTAATTTAGAAGCTAAGCAGGCACGTTGAGTTACGAATTTCGAACATGATTATGAACTATGTTTGTAGAAAACTCAGACCCGTCATCCTATTGGATCATTTTTCTATGTTGTTCGTACATCCACAACTGTATAATATAATATTTATACACTACCATTTATTCTAGATCGAACTTGACTCCACCTTTTGTTTTGATGTCATTTTCTTGTGTTTTACTATGAAATGAATCTTGTCCTAAAAAGATTTGACTGTAATTACTGCTGTCTGCTGGTACTAGTAGAGTTAGAGTGACATTTTCCCTCTCTCAAGGATAAGGCTGAGGCCATACCAATAATACAACATTGTCAACAAGTTGCAATTGGTATCCAAGAAATTCATATTACAATTATTACTACTTGTGAGCTTAAGATCCCACCCTTTTTGCCATGCCTATCTTCTTTTCCACATGATTTTAGTCTTAAGTTGATGTCGTTTGTTGTGACAATGTACTATTTTAGGTTTAATGTTCCTATGTACGGTGATGGAAAATTTTAAACCAAAAAAAAAAAAGATTAGATTGCATGAAAAAATCTGTTTGCCCTAACTTAACTGGCGCTTCCATTTTATTATATTTGATGTTTGTTCGCTATGAATGGCCAACACAGATGTGACGAAACAACTGTCCATCAACTATACAAAAATCTATTCCCAAAACTACAATTTTTTTGCTATAGTTTTTGCCGTGAGCTCCTTAGCCTAACCGATGAGAACAGTGCGGTGAGTCGGGCATGATTGGATAGATGTTAGTTTTCAGGCCACATCCCTCTTTCCACTTCACAGGGGAAGAGCATCGCATTCTTCACCGCCAATTCGATGGCTTCATTCGTGAAGCCATCATTCGAGTCTTTTGAGTTGTTATCTTCATCCATATGTACTAAACATGTAGAGTTCCAAATTTTCTGCAGCAACAATGCAACCAGTTATGAATTAACCCTTTTATTCCATAGAGTTAAGCATAGAGATTCGATGAAAGACAGTTCAATGATGTTTGCATCGGACTTTCTTTCATCTATAAGTCACTTATGTGCCAAATTTATACAAATATATGAATTTTATTAAATAAAATCATTTTTAAGGGTACATCGTTTAGGGTATATGTTTAAGAGTTTAAGGGTTTAAGGTTTAATATTTTAAGGTTTTAGGTTGAGGGTTAAAGATTAAATTATTTTTTTATAAAGAATAGGGTCAAACTGAAATAATATTTAAATAATGAGGGTTCGATAGAAATATGAAAATAGGTGAGGTACTAAATATATAGTTTACCCTTATTAAAAAATAAAATTTTAATATATATAAAAAATAATTTAATTGAATTTTTTAAAGTAATTATTAATTATTTGATGGGTCTTTAAAATTTTAAATCTTTATTAATTAATTTAATGGTGTTCATCAATGTTCATCGTTAGTGGTGTTCATCAATGTTCGTCGCACGTTGTAGAATTTTTCTTATTTATATTGCTACAATTGTAAGAGAAAGAATAAAAAGTCTTCAACTCTTGTAAAACAAAATTTAAATAATAATTGAAATATACTTTTGTATGTTAAATAAATGAACTGAACTCAAATGAATTGCTTTTAGACTCTAAGAAAGAACAAGTTACTAATTATAGAGTCTTTAGTAAATTTTTTATTATAATTTATATGTGAGCGGGGACAAATAAAATTTTAAAATAGGCACAAATAAAATTTTAAAAAAATCACGGTGAACACAATTAAAATTTCAAGATAAGCACAATCAATAAAATAGATAGCTAATACGAGAAAATTTAAATTCTAATGCCCACCCTAGACAATGGGTGGATCCGCCACTGCCGGAGAACCAACCCCCCTAAGCCTCCCGACCATTCCCGCCAAACCTTGTATGGCTCTTCGCCAATCATAGTGTAATATCAAAATATTAACCATATTTAATTTTTTAAAATAGTCTAAATGTGATTACAAGATAAATGATATTCAAAATTTTTAATAGATATTAACTTGTTAAAGTACGTAAAATTTTAATGATTTTTTAATATAAAATTTTAATGTATTTTGGTGTAGTTTTGAAAATTTTGATAAAATATCATGGATTTATATCCAGTACACTGACGGTGGAACTTTTTAGTTTTACTAGCACCTTAGTTTAGGGTTTAGGGATCCAGTTTAGGGTGTAGGGTTTATGATTTTAGGTGTAGGGGTTTAAAATTTAAGAGTAAAGGTTAGAATTTAGTGGTTAAAGTTAGGATTTAGGGATTAGAGGTAAAGGTTTAAGGTAATATGTTGAGGATTTAGATTTTAACTTATAAACTCTAAATTTTAACAATAAACCCTAAATTCTATTCACAATCACCAAATTCTAAAATACTAAACATAAACCATAAACCATATACCCTAAACTAAATCCATAAACCCTAAAACTAAGGCGCTTGTAGAAACTAAAAATTTCCACAGCCAGTGTATTAAATAATTATCCAAACATTATAACTTTGGCATATTGTCTAAAATTATGGTATTATAAGCAAAGTTATATTTTGATACACAAGATGTTTAAAAAAATTCACACAACCCTTTTTTAAAATTTAAAATCTAAATCACAAATCCTACCACCCTAAAACCTAAACTCTAAACTCTAAATTCCAACAATAAACCTTAAATTCTACACCTACACACTAAAACTCTAAACCCTAACCTAAAGCCCTAAGCCCTAAGCCCTAAACTCTAAACTCTACATTCTAACAATAAACCTTAAATTCTACACCTACACACAAGCTTGCATATCAAAGTATTTTCAATTTTAAATGTTAGAAATTTATGCGTAGCTTGTAAAATTGAGTAATTATTTAGTACACACGCATAAAAAAATTACACAAGCCTATGTATTTATTATTTAAAAGTTAAAATATATGTAACACCCGGGTTTAGGGGTTAGGTGAAAATAATATTTTTATATTATTTGGGTTCGGTTTTATGATTTAAATAATGGTTCGGGTTTGATTTTCAAATTAATTAATTTGATGATAGACTATGCTTTGAAATTAAACCCCAAATAGCCATGGATTTTATGTCCTTGTGAATATTTCATTTCATTAAGGGCAAAAGGGTCATTGGGCTTTTAACTAAAACAAAACAAATAAAAGACCCAAAATTTCACTCATCTTCTCCCTCTCTCCACAAAACTCACGACATACTCTCCCCACCATTGAAGAACAATGTTTCATCACCTCTCTTCTTCATTTCAACTCCGTTTTGAAAGGTAATAGCATTTTTGACTTCCCCTCATCTCCCCCTTCATAAAAGTACTCTTCTTTTTCATTTTCATGAAGTTTTTAGAAAATGGAAGTTTTGAATATTTTGATTAAAAATGGTGCCTTTGTGTAGCTAAACCTAATATTTCGATTTATTATGGTTAGTTATGGAATATAGGAGCCAAATGATATTACATATGTAAATTTCAAATGATTTTAATCAATTTTCGGAATTGGGTTTTGAGAGGGTTTTTGGAGGGTTTTAAAGTGGGTTTTGGGGCTGTTTAATGTTGGATTTTGGGGGTTGTAGGTAGTATGATATATGAGGATCATTTTGGGTGTAATTGATGCTTGTTTGGGTGTTCGAAATGGGAGAATTCAGTGGGTGTTAAGGGCTGCTCGAAAATTCTGTTTTTGGGGTTGATTTTGAGTGTTGGATGCTTGATAATGTTAATCCGGGTTAGTTTCGATGATAAAATATTGATTGTGGATGTTTTGTTGTGTTTGAGATTGATTAGAATCAAGTTTGGGCATCGGTGAAGCATCGGAAGTGAATCCGGAAAGTTGAAGGTTGTTGCTTGCTTGGTCGTTGAGCTTGGGTGTTTAGGTGAGTGGCTAATTGCTTTAAATGATCTTAAAATAGTTGGTTCGAGTATATGGACTAGGTTGGGCTTGGTAGACCCACCTAGAGTTAGGATTAGGGTGGTAGCCTAATCCTAAGCTTGATCTAGAGCCCTTGGATGAACTCATTATATGGTTGTGTATGTCTCGTATGAATTGTGGTATGAATGTCTATGTATATTGCATTATACATGTGTAATGAGATTGGACTTATGATGCTTGAGACATGCATGATGATGGTTGTTGGTGAGTACGTGCTAAGCACAAGGTTTATTGAAATGAGTAATGCGAAGTGAGTAAATATTGGCACTAGTTTACTTGAATACAAATGATCGATCATTAGGATGTTAGTGTGTACACATGAGTCTAAAGTCGCGCGTGGCCTTGGTGGCGTTGAGTCACCAAGGAGGAGTACGGGTTCGCCCGGAATTGTATTTAAATGTAGTCGGTGATGAGTGGAATCTCATCGACGGGGCGTGAGGATGAGTGGAATCCCCTCCGCGAGACCGGTGATGAGTGAAATCCCACCGTGAGGTAATGTGGTTGTTGGATGTGAGTTCCAACATGTCTATCCGCGTATTCAGGTCTTAACTAGGTGCCAATGTTGATTGATATGTGTATCAATGTATTGTGACATATGAGCCATGAATTGAATGTTAAATGTGATTACATGTATTGTAAAGTTGGGCTTATGATCATGGCATTTATATTGTATATTGCTCATGCATCTTTACTTTATGGCTCTTGTGGACCCTTGGTATGGTTGTGTTTTACCTTGGCTAGATCGTGCTCGGACCCTTCAATGTTGAGGTTTGTTTTTAGGGCTTACCCTCACTAAGCATCATTGCTTACGCTCTCTTTGTTCAACATTACAGATCCTTAGTTCGTGGGTTGCTCGGGCAAGTGGAGGGCCTCCAAGTGTAGTTTTTGGCTTGAGTTCATCAAGTATGGATTTTTAATGTTAGACATGTAATAGTTTGAGCAATGGGACGTGTATGGCTTGGTTGGATAGTTGTTGGTTGTTTAGGAGCATGTATAGGCTCCCTTATGTCTTGCTTTTGCATGGTTGTGTTGCCATGATGAATGTTAACTCATGCCTAATTGCTTATTCTGAATGTTAGTTAAATGCCTTAGAGGCCACCCTTATGTTTGAATGATGATTGAACGAGTGCATGTTGTGGGTGTTGTCTTAGTGTTAGACTTAGCTAAATCTTGTTGAAGCATGCTAGTGTGGTTGGTATACCTTGTGTTTAATTTGTATGTTGTTATAGGGTGTTTTGGTGATGTTTTGGGGGCACCCTTGTGCCTTAAAACATCAAAAACGTGTCTGCAGACAGGGGGCGTTTCGGAACGGGTCCCCCTGTTCCGGAACGGCCCCTTTGCAAATGGCCTGCCGTTTCGAAACGGATGAGGGTCGTTTCGGAACATTTTTGCTACTGGAATTTTGAGAAATTGACGAGATGAAGGCGTTTCGAAACGGGCTTTTGATGTTTCGAAACGGTCAAATCTCGTTGACCACGAGATATTGACCGTCAAGGACGTTCCGATACGGATCTCCCCTGTTTCGGAACGGTCACCTTATAGTTGATCCAGGCCCGTTGACTAGGTCAATGCGTTTCGGAACACCCTATGGGCGTTCCGAAACGGCCTGATGTAGAACGTTAAAAGGAGCTGTTTAATGTGTGGTCGGTCGATGTATGTTACAAATGTTTGTATTCCCGCTGCTGTGCCTTATGTAGGATTAAGTTATGCATATAGACAAGATAAATTAAAAATAAATTTTTGGGTCGTTAACCGAGGGGAAATCTTAACGGGTTTCGCTTCGGTTTTCCCCGTGTGGCCCACTCGGACCGGTCATCCGACCAGACCGGGACGAGGGGGTTACAATATAAATTTCTAAGCCTAAATTATAATTCTACATATTAAATTTTAAACTGCATAAATTGATTTTTAGACTCTAAACTAAACCTCTAACCCTTAAAAAAAGTTGTGTAGTTTAAAAACTTCGCGTGTATTACACAAAGATGCTTCTTTAACTTTAAAATCCAAAATTTAAACTTAAACCTAAAATCTCAAACACTAAACCATCAATTTTAATTTTAAACCCTAAATTCTAAACTCTACAACCTAAATCATGATCCTTAAATTGAAGCTTTAACCCCTAAAACATAAGACTACATTACACTATGTATGTAATGAAATAATTTAACTTAAAAATGATGTGTTATTATTTGATACATTGTCACAGTAAAATAAATGCACAAGCACAACTATTCTAACTTCAAAATCTAAACCATAAACTCTAATAATAAATATTAAATTATAAACCTTAAACCTAAACCATAAACTTTAATTATAAATTTAAATTATAAACCTTAAACCTAAATCATTAACCCAAAATTAGATCTCTAAACCCTAAAATTACCCAGACTATAGAATAGTTCTATTCCACCACCAATGCATATGATAATAATTCAAAAGCTATAATATTATTAGTTATTAAAACTTGTAAACACATTTACGAGGCTAAAGTTTATTCCTATAAAAATGGTATAATGCCAATAGCCTGAACGTTAAATGAATTAAAATAACGTGATAAGTTTACACGATGGTGCACACTGACATATTAATTTCGTATAGATAAAGGTGCTGATTTGACAGCATGACACATCTGTCAAAAATAATTCTATAAAATTATATTTTTATTGACATGTCATCCTGTAAGGTCATTTCAAATAATTTTTCGTTAGTTGATTAAACGTTTTGCTCCACGGAGGGGCCATTTTGATCAAGAATAAATCATTAAAAATTAAAATACTTAAAACAAACAGAAACTAAAATGACTATCTAATCAAGTCATAAGGATACTTTTTAATATTATACCCTATAAAAACTAATCAGTTTCTCTAATCAGAGATATTTGCTGAATTTACTCCCATGAATAGATTGATAAACATATATATATATATATATATCAACTTTTCTAACAATCAGAGAAAGAAACTCTCCTTCGTGGTTAGGTCTGGGATACGACAAGTTTAGGGTGCGACTAAAAGATTGTAAGTTTCGAAATTTGATCTCGAACTGAAAATATTAAACTTCTTGAAAATATTTTCGGTTACTTTTTTTTTTGGATAAATTTTCAGTTTGGGACAAAATTTCGAAACTTACAAAATAAGTATCGATACTTACAAAAAAAACTCAAAAAATCAACCAGAAGTTTTATCAAAAAGTCTAACATTTTCAATTCGAAGAGAAAATTCAAAATTTATCATCTTTTAGCTGTACCCTAGACATGTTGCATGTTGGACTCGCCCCTTCTTCAAGAGCTTTGGGGAATTTGGATGAATATTTCCTTTTGGGAAATTATTTGGACAAATACCCCTCCAGAGATCATTTGAAAAAATACCCCCCATTTGGTGCACGTAGGATCGACTCGCGTTCTGCAGAGCGCGAATTCAATACTCGCGTTACGCAGGACGTGTATTCTGTTTGATGTGGCGTGTCTTATCCGTTGGCGTATTTTAAATACTTAATTAAAGGAATCCGTGCTTAGCAGGATGTGAGTTCTCCGGTATATTCAGATGATATGGTGTCAATTTATAGCGCGATATGAACGGAACTCGCGTTTGGTGCAACGCGAGTTTTGTACAATCTTGTTCTTAAAACAAGCTTCGATAGGCATGTTTTAGGCGAAATTACGGGGTGTTAGGGATACTATTTCATATTTTTGAACTTTTACGTTGTAGTACTGAAACATCTCTTGAAAAATGGTGTAAAGATCAATGCGTATAAGGCATCTTAGTTTATGTATAAATCGCGTTAAAAATGCTATCTAACCATATTTTTTTGGCATGAAGCACAAGCAAACATGTGTCCGTATGCATGTTTAATTTTTAAATGTATTTTGTGGTATGCTGGGAGATTTTTTGTTGTTGTTTAACTTTCACGTCGTAGTACCGAAACATATGTTTACAATGGTGCTAAAATTGGAGCATATAAGACATCATAAAGGGTGTAGAAATCGCATTAAAAATGCTATCTAGCCATATTTTTCCCTTTAAAAACAAGCAAACATGGGTCCATATGCATGTTTAAGTTGATTTTGTGGTATGTTGGGGGATATTTTTTGTTGTTGTTTGAGTTTCATGTCGTAGTAGTGAATCATATGTTTGCAATGGTACTAAAATCAACATGTATATGGCATCCTATATGGTGTAAAAATCGCGTTAAAAATGCTATATAGCCATATTTTTTCCCATGAAGAACAAGCAAACATAGAGAGATAGCTATGTTTAAGTTGATTTTGTTGAAAATAGTGGTAAAATAGAAAATGGCAGTAAAACAAAAAATGAAGTAGTTAAAAGATCGTTAAAAATAGTGGTAAAACATTACATGGAGAAGTACAATTAGTTGATTTGAGGGTCAGTCCTAAGAGGTCATTTTTTCTTGTCATGCCCAGTCTTCCTACATCTACTGCAATATTTAGGTTGTCTAGTTTGTTCTTGAGGAACCACATCCTCGGCACAATTGATCCTAGTTGAATGTGGGCGACCTTTTTTCTTACGGCGCGGGGAAGGATCTGGGCATATCTTAGGTTCATTGTCAATGATATGACGATCATGTTTATTTCTGATCGGAGGAAACTCGTATTAGTATACCTTGAATATGTTTTCAAGTTGGTATACCAGATCACCGAGTGTCATGGCGTCAAAATGAACGGATGCACATGCAGGGAAGGCGTGCGCACACGGGTACTTGAAGGTTTAGAAGACTCCGCAATCGTACGACGCGGATCAACCACGTAATTATTTTTGCATTATGCCTTTAAGTGGTTGTGAATATTCTGAAACCTGAAAGTAATGTTGGCGATGAGAGAAGCATAACGCACCCATTGCATTTGCATGTGCAGTATATATTTGAAAATTCTCATGGAGGTCTTGATGGAACTGTTGGCCAGTTGCCATCCAGTTCATTGTTTATTTTTTGAAGGTTGTAAAAAGGGTAGCCAGTCGGTAATATACCGCCTTGTCAACAGATGCGATAGGCAAATGATGTTTTTCCTTCAGAGATGAATTGATCGACTAAGCCAAGTCCATTGTCATGTGACCATATCAATGACCCCCATCATAATATCACAACCATTTATCCCTCGAGATATCAACAATATAGTTATATCCATCTTTATTTCTTACGTGCAACTCTTCCAGCAGCTCCTCAAATTGATCTATCGGTGTGCATTTCCTATTCAATAAAAGACAAAATAATTAATGAGAAATGATAAATAGTCTCGCCAAATGAGAGTAGAAGGCATACCCATGCGAAAAATTATTATATGTTCATCACCATTCTTATATCTCTAGTAGTAGTTTGCTGCAATGTGTCTCAAACAGTACCAGTGATATATATATATATATATATATATATATATATATATATATATATATATATATATATATATATATATATATATATATATATGGGTTCCCAAGACGCGCCCATACGCGAGATTGCTCGCCATATATTTGCCCCCTCTGTTTGAAATAATACATACCCCCTCTTCTCTATCTCGTAGAACCTGGGGAGGACATATTTGCGCAGGTTGCTGAGATAAAATTCCCAAGATGGGATATCTTTTTTTTCAACGATTGCGCACGCTAGTAGAATGGATTTTCGGTTGTCATCTTGTATAACTGCCAGCAATAAATTCTGTGTGTATCTACCGTACAAGAATGTGCCAATGATCCGAAGCATCGACTTGCAGTGGCGGAAAGCCTTAATGCATTGCGGAAACGTCCAAAAAAGGCAAAAAATCACACTCCCTAGGTACAATATGATCATTGTAGTATCTTGATTTAGTTTCCAGTTGCACAATCGTCACTGGATTGTATTTCTGCATAATCTTCAGCCACGTTCACAACTCATTGTACGATTCCTCCCACTGCCATATACTTTTTAGATGGCGCGATATCTTGCAAACCATGATTTATCGTATGAAACCGTGTAAGTGTATATGAATTTAATGGTAGCTATACATACCGACACAATGATACGTAGATTTGCTTTCACGAGTGGAAGGATAGCATCACAAAGCACGTGCACATCCAAGTCAGGATGATCTTGACTCAAGCTTCCAACGGAGCATGTATGAGGTCCGTTTTATCTTGTTATTTTCCATAGGTTGTTCAGCCTCTTCAATATGCGAGCCCTCCACATACACCCCCAATACTTGTGCGAACATTCTACAATATATTTGTCCGCCTCAGTTTTCCTCACTGTGGACTTAACCGAGCGTCATATGTTGTAATGTTTTATTGCAGCCACCGCGAGTTTTTTAGTCCTAAAGACCATTCCTAGTTGCAATTCACCATCGTTGCGTTCGTTGTACTGCTCTAACTCGGGGAATTTTGGAAATTCAGTAGCGTTAAACCCTTCCATATCCACCGTTGTAAAGTGGGATTGTAGGTTGTAATATGTTGAGCGACTACCTGGTGCAGTAAAGTTAGGCGGGGCTAGGGGTGTTCATTGTCGGGTACCCGGTTTTCGGGTACCCAAAAAACTAGGTACACAGTTTATCCAGGTACCTCATTGCTCGCCCCGTGTCCTGGCCCATTACTTATGGGTACCCGTTTCTCGAGTACCCGGGTAATTGGGTACCGAGTACCCGGTTCATATATTTTTTAATTCTAAAATTTTAAAAAAATACATATTAAGCACAAAAATATTTTTTTAAAAAAAATTAAACTTAAAAGTATATAATACAAACATAAAAAGAATTTAAGGATTTAAATTTAGTTTTGGAGTAAAAATATTAAGAAACTTAAAATAAAAATATAATTTGAAATATAAAAATTATATATTAAAAATTGTCGGGTCGAGTTGGGTACCCGGTAAGGGAAAACCTCCAGCCCGTATCTCGGAAAAATTATCGGGTCGGGTACCTGGTCCGGTCGGGTATTTTTTAGGGAATTACCCGTCTTTTTAGGTTCAGGTCGGGTAAATCGGGGCGGGTATTTTTGAACACCCCTAGGCGGGGCAATGTAACACCCGTGTTTTGGGGTTAGGAGTAGTCGGGTTTGTAGTCCGAGTCAATAAAATTAAATTAAAACAATTCAACCTAAATTGTGATGTAATTGAGCTTTATTAAAGAGGGAGGGACCTATATTGTAATTTTCCCCAAAAGATTTTAAAAGGATGAAAATTTTTGAAAGTTGTCATCTTCTCCCCCTTTTCACCATATTTCCAACGTGAAAACTCCTCTCCCCCTTTCCAAACTCTCTCAAACTTCAAGCTACTATTCCATTTAATATCTTCTTCAATCCAAGGTGTTTTTCGAAGGTAATCATGTTTTCTTACCCTCCTCTTTATTCCCTATCAACCCATGGTCTTAGATTTTAAAGATATTGAGTTTTGAAAATTAGAGTTTGTTTTAAAGTTTGGGTTTTAAAGGGGCTTTTCATCTTGTTTTGATAAATTGAGTTAGGGCTTTGTTTATTCATGTTAAAATACACATTATATGTTAATTTGGTTGAATTTTGATGAAAACCCGAAGTGGGTTCTTAGACCCATTTTTGAGTTGCCAAAAACTTCATTTTTGGTGGGTTCTAGGTTGAAATCAAAGGGCTGATGGGTAGGGTATGTTAGGAGGGTGATTTGGGACCTTTTGGGGGTCATTTGGAGGTTTGGAAATGGAAATTTCAGCAAGGTTTTAGGGGAGCACGAAAATTGGGATTTTGGGTGATTATGTGGATTGGGAATTTGATGATGTTGGCTTATACATGTGATGTGAGATGGTGGTTGAGTTTTAGCATTGAATTGTGGTGTAATAAGTGTGTTTTGTTTGGCTAGAAGCAAGAGGAAGCGTTGGAGAGGCTTTGGGACCGAATCCGGGTTCGTAGGAGGATTGTTTCGATTGCTAAGGAAGGGCGGTGAGTGGTCTCAAACTTGTTTTAAAGTTTGGTTCGAGTATGTGTAGTGTGTGTGTGTAAAGTGTGCTTGGTAGGCCACTTCTATTTAATTCAAGTTGTTAACTTAGCCTTTGTTCTCCATAAATGCTATTGTGCTTACTTAGCTATGCTCTTGTGATTGTGGTTAATTGGTGCATGTATAACATGATATGTATATATATGTGATGAGCACGAGTTGTGGTTGATGATATGTGATGTGATAATGAAAATTGGCACTAAATAATTACCGGTTGTAAATGATCGATCATTAGGATTAGTGTGCACACAAATTGAGTCAAAACGTACGTGGCCTTGATGGCGTTAAGTCATCAAGGAGGAGTACGGTGATGTAATATTCCACTAGAAGCTTTTTATATATTTCTACGGGATGATGAGTGGAATCCCATCCGTAGGGCATGTGGCGATGAGTGGAATCTCGCACATGCAAGGTCCGGTGATGAGTGTAATCCCACTGAGGTAAAGTGTTGTTGAGGTTTAAATCCGCACAATCGGGGTAATTAATAGTGGCCAATTAAACTTGATCATGTGTTGTGATATATGATTGTGGTATATGGTGTTGATATATGATGTTGATATTGATGATTGAGCTTGGTAGATCATGAGAAACCATATTATGCCACTTGAAAGACTAGCTAGGTCTACTTGATTTATATGCCATTGTAGGTTGTATGTGAGATTAGGATTTACATGCTTGAACCCTGCATTGTTGATGTTTTTCGTTTTAGAGCACCCTCACTAAGCTTATATCTTACGCTCTCAATGTTCAACAATGCAGATCATTAGCGTGGTGTTAGCTCGAGGCAAGGCAAGAAGGGCTTTCCAAGTTTTGTGACTCAAGTACGGTTAACAATTTCGTACTAGTTAGCAATGTGGCAAGGGTTTTTGTATGAGTGTTGCGTGTAAAAGAGTCTATCACAATGGTAGTGCAAGTGTACACGACGCAAGTAGTAAAGTGATACTAGAGTATCGGATATCGTCTCCACAGGGACTGGGCTAACCCTTTCCTTCGCTATCTGCACAAGGGGAAAAGAATGATTTAAGATTTTGTCACGAAAATAATAATAAAGAGTACTGGAAAATAAGAGTAGAGAAATCAAGATAGAGAGAATGGGCTGGTATTGAAGTGCTCAGTAGTACAGGTATTGCAGAGTTTAGGAAATCCAGTTCTGTCGTCGCGCCCGTCGCGGACAGCACCTATCGCGGCAGCAGTCCGTTGATTGTCGCGGCAACAAACACATCAACTCAGTACTTTCAAGTTTGGCAAGAATCCCAGATCTGCCTTGGCCTATCCCTAGGTCCAAGTCTGTCGATGATCACGTCTTGATGATACCTCCCGGCGTGAATCGAAGGATGAACACCGATGTGTATGAATTCTTCTTTAGCCACTTAACCTCGCCCTATCCCTAGGCACGAGATAGTTCAACTATAAACTAGAGAACTTGCTCTTATTTCTTTCGTATACTTAACTCTCCCGATGCTAAGTAAATGGATAACCTCACAATGCTCTCCCGATGCTCTTGCAAGATATTAATAACCAAAATAAGAGAACTTGAAATTTATTTTATTGAACTGAAAATTCCTAAAACAAAACAACCCTTGCAACTACTTTACAATTCAACCTGTGGCCCTAGGGGGGTTTTAGAACATATCGACGGTGGGTAAACGGTGGAGGGTTTTTGATTGTCGGTTTAAGGGGAAATCGGTTATGGGATATGGAGTATGATATGCCCAAGGTTAAAATACATGCCCTTATATAAGCTTTGGGCTCAAGTTATCTAAGTTAACAAGGATTACAACTTTAATTAAAAGTATGATTCTAATAAAGACTTAATCTTCAAGGATCCTACTTTTCAGCCGTCCTCCTTGTTTCTTGGGATTTTCTCTCCTTGATCTTTGGCTTGACATATCTTTTGATCCGGGGCTTGGAAAAATATGAGGTTTTCACACGACAGACGAGCAGAATTTTCTCTATCTATCGAGGTCCACTTTGCTTTTTCTCTCTGCAAAACTGCTGTCATCATGCTGTCACGGCAGCACCATGGCAGCATCGTCCTCTTTGTCTGCTTGTCCAGTTCAGCTCTTCTGCTTCTCTGCCCAGCGCCTCCCTTCACCGTCTACGACGGCGGCAACCTGCCAAAAACAGCCATTTTTAGTAGAATCTGTACCTTTTATATATTTGTGATGTTTTGTTGTAAACTAACCTAAATGCAATGAAATGATGCTTGAATGCAGCAGAAATATGGGTTAAAAAGGGTGTAAATAATAGAACTTTTACACACTCAACACACCCCCAAACTCAAGTTTTTGCTTGCCCTCAAGCAACTAAGAACTAAAAGAAAAAGAAATTTTTGTTTTGGCTTTCAAACAGTGAACTTTCCCTTACCCGTCGTTCGTTCCCTGTGGCGGCAGCAACCTGTCAGATAATTTAGGATCTGTTCGGACTCTCACTATAGTTCTCGTGCAGTGTGTGCATGCTTGTGAACAGTTATATGCCAAGACTCTCTTAGTTTCACTAGAATATTCAACTCTTAACTCGAATTTTTATGCCAAAGTTTATCTTTTGAAGGCACTTATTCATGCTTCTTTTATTTTTTTTTATTTTGTTTTGACTCGATTTCTCTATTTTTAAGCTAAAGTTTCACTAGAGCCAGTTTTGGGCACCTCTAGTTAACTTCCTAGAGCCAGTTTCGGGCACCTCTAGGGCTGTTGAGTCTCTTTTGCTAAACTTCTTTCCTAGAGCCAGTGTTAGGCACCTCTAGGGGCTATTCAAGTGCTAAGCTTCCTATTCTAGTTTGGCTAAAAGAAGTCTAAGCAGTATAACAGTCACAATGGTGTTTAAATTTTCAGAACTATAGAAAGGCTCTAAACTTCTCCTTAAACTATCCTAAAGTTACTGCCACGACAGAGCTGTCACGACAGGCAAGTTCAGTTCATAGTTTTAAGCCAAAATTTTCAATATTTTCAGTTTTTTATATAGAAAAATACTGAGTAAAAGCCACAAAATTTAACTAAGATGTACTCCATGAATATGGAGGGTTGCCACCCCCAAACTCGAGGGTTGCATTGCCCTCAATGCAAATGAAAAAATAAAAATGAAAACATATGAAGGCAGTACATCACAAAATATATATGGCAGACAGCAATAAGAAGATAAGAAACTTAAATTTTAATCACTGTCTTCACTGCTGCTGCTGAGGCAGATCTGGCGGCGGGTTCTGGTTCGCGGGGCGGGCTGGGGTGGTTGTTGTACAACCTGAATATCAGAGCTGCTGCCGCTTGCCTTTGGCAGACTTTTCTTATTGGCCATTCTTTTCTGCCTCTTGACCGGTGTAAATTCTTTCGACAGGTTCCTCCGAATGGAGGGTTCAGCGTCGCTGTCGGTCCAGACGGATGAGGAAGAGAACCCGGCAACAAAGGCATCAATGTCATTTGAGGGAACCGGTCGCTTTGTTCCGTGGGCGGATGTTTCAGCATGAGGGTTGCCGGCTGCCGTCGGGGCAGATGATGGAATGGAGGCAGCAGATGGTGTATGTGGTGTGGCAGCAGGTGTAGGTGTGTGGGCAGGGGTTGGGACGGTGAAGTAGTGGGAAGGGAAGGTGGGAAAGACAACATCATGAAAATTTAAAGTATGGTGAATGAAATTTACCGTGGATGCGGCAAAATCCTTGATGAATGTCATAAGACCCAGCTGTCTGTCCTCCAACCTTTGAATAGCAGCTAAGATTTGGTTGGATGGGTCTGTCGGTGCGGCTGCGGCGGCAGGTTCAGGAGTTGGCTGCTCTGAGGATTCAGCGGGGGCGGCAGCAGGGTTGAAAGAGGAGAGGGGGGTTGCTACTGTCAGCTCTATGAGGCTGATGATATTTTTGTCTGTCCAGCCCCGTCCCTTCACTATGCGATTGGTGTTGGCTTCTGGCACGACAGAACAGCGGCAGGGGGACGTGATAAGGTAGGGAAAGCAGAGGAGGGCCGTCGATCTCTGCTGGTCAACGGTGGTGTGATGTGATGACGGCGGAATCCTCTTCTTAATGAAGGTGTTCCACAATTTAGCTTCTGGTAGCAGCTGCCCCCTTCTCACGGTGTGAGGATTTTTGCGGCTCGTGTTCCATTCAGTTCCTTCTTCTGTCACTTCTGCCATGACAGCGTCGAAGGCAGCTTCGTCTAGGGTGTCCAGGAACTGTTGGTGAGCATCGTCGTTGGGGCCGAAGTAGAGGCCATAAAAATTGTTGATGTGCTCTGCTGTGAATGGCACTTCTGTCCCTCGGACAGTCACTGTTGTTGCCGTTCTACTGCCGATGGCAGCATAGAATTCCCTTACCAGCGTTTCGTTCATCTCTGATGGTTGCTCTGCAAATTGTTCCCACAAGAGAGCTCTAATCGTCCTTGCGATGAAAGGCTTGAGTCCCATATTGACTGCTCTTGGGGTGTAGATAAAGCCTCTTTCCTCCCAGAGATCCTTAGTTGCGAAGGACTGCGGGGTGGGTGCTGCCGGTGAAGAGGTTGAAGCAGCACTGCGGCGGGTTCTTCTGGAAGACATGTTAGTTGCAAGGGTTGTGTGGAAGTAAAGAAAACAAAGAAAAACTAAAGGGGGAGAGCAAGTAAAAATAAACAGAAGTGAGTAAAATGAAAATGAAACGGGGTTTTATAGAGGAGGAGTTGCTGCCTGTTGAAGCTGTAACGGTAGGCGTGAATAACGGGGCGATTGTTGAGCTTTAGTGTGTCTGATGCGTCTGACACGTATTTATGCGTCTGTTACGCGTCTGTCGCACGTTTCCGCGTCTGTCGTGACAGTCTGGTGACAGCCTGTCTTTTCCGTGTCTGCCGCGGCAGCTGGAATGACAGGCTTCTATATTGGGCTTTGTTGGGCTGATGGATGGGTGGTGGGTTGAGTTCACTTCTCCTGTTCTTCTTGGCTCCTTTATTTCCTAAAAGCATTATTCGAATAAAATAAACCTTATTTCCTAATAAATAATAAAAATAAAAATAAAATTTAGGTTAAATTAGGGATGCCAGGTAGGGCATCTCCTAAGGTAACCACTTCCTGCATTCCTGGGGCTGCAGTCCCCTGATAATGCTTGAGGCGTCGTTTCCGGTACTTCTTGAAGTCCATTCGTACCCTTTATCTGGTGATTATTCTTATGGTGGGGGATCCTTTCTTTCTCTTCCCTTTGTAGTCCATGAAGTCCTCCATTCTTGGTAATGTTTCTAAGGGCATGAATATATGATTAGAAAAAATCAAATTGACATTCGGCCACAAACTTACCTTGTTTTCGTTAAATGTTGTTGTGGTGGAATGTAGCCCTTGCTGTCGTGCCTGCTGCTGCGGCAGGCAGTTATTTTGACAGTCCGTTGTCAGGTTACTTTGCAGGTCAATGGGACATTGGTAAGTGCCATCACTCTCTATACCAAATTCTGTTGACCACTCGTAGATCTCTTTCAGTAGAGACTTTGATGATTCTGTGTCCACCGACTTTGGTTCCTCAAATACCTGCAATGGAATTGGTGAGTTTTCATATAATTCAAAAGGTTCGTTTATTACCTGCTCATATTCCATCGGCGAGGCATTGTCATTGGGTAGCTCTTCTAGGTGGTTGTGCGAGTGCCATGACAGGGATGGATGTGTGCAATCTTGGTCAGGCATAAATAGAAGAAAAGTGCAGAAGCTAGGGTAAGAGTGTGTTGCCCGATGTGTATGAATTCTTCTTTAGCCACTTAACCTCGCCCTATCCCTAGGCACGAGATAGTTCAACTATAAACTAGAGAACTTGCTCTTATTTCTTTCGTATACTTAACTCTCTCGATGCTAAGTAAATGGATAACCTCACAATGCTCTCCCGATGCTCTTGCAAGATATTAATAACCAACATAAGAGAACTTGAAGTTTATTTTATTGAACTGAAAATTCCTAAAACAAAACAACCCTTGCAACTACTTTACAATTCAACCCGTGGCCCTAGGGGGGGTTTTAGAACATATCGACGGCGGGTAAATGGCGGAGGGTTTTTGATTTTCGGTTTAAGGGGAAATCGGTTATGGGATATGGAGTATGATATGCCCTAGGTTAAAATACATGCCCTTATATAAGCTTTGGGCTCAAGTTATCTAAGTTAACAAGGATTACAACTTTAATTAAAAGTATGATTCTAATAAAGACTTAATCTTCAAGGATCCTACTTTTCAGCCGCCCTCCTTGTTTCTTGGGATTTTCTCTCCTTGAGCTTTGGCTTGACATATCTTTTGATCCAGGGCTTGGAAAAATATGAGGTTTTCACACGACAGACGAGCAGAATTTTCTCTATCTATCGAGGTCCACTTTGCTTTTTCTCTCTGCAAAACTGCTGTCATCATGTTGTCACGGCAGCACCATGGCAGCATCGTCCTCTTTGTCTGCTTGTCCAGTTCAGCTCTTCTGCTTCTCTGCCCAGCGCCTGCCTTCATCGTCTACGACGGCGGCAACCTGCCAAAAACAGCCATTTTTAGTAGAATCTGTACCTTTTATATATTTGTGATGTTTTGTTGTAAACTAACCTAAATGCAATGAAATGATGCTTGGATGCAGCAGAAATATGGGTTAAAAAGGGTGTAAATAATAGAACTTTTACACACTCAACAATGAGCTTGTATGACTCATTTAAATATTGGTGTTTTGGATTGGTTATGGTTTGTAAAGCATGAGATATTATGATGAATGTTGGTGTGTGGTGGCATGCTTTAGATGCTTAGGTTGCCTTGTGTGTGTGAGCAAACCTCTTATGTTGTCTTGTGCCTTTTAAGGCCTTTTGAGCTTTCATGTATGCACAATATTGCCTAAATTGCTCTTTTGTTAGAATGCTATGCATGAATGCTTTGTCTCATGTTTGAATGTTTCCTTTGGCTTAAGTAAGATTGCTTAAATGTTTGTATGTGCTTAGGAGAGTCGAGAATTGCATTTAGAGTCGTGTTTGGGGTCGATAAGTTGAAAATTGTGGAGTTGCAGTGCAGGGCGTATTGGTACGCCTAAGGGCCGTATCGATACGGTCTTGCCTGTAGAGCTCAGTTTAGGTTGGGCGTATCGATACACAGGGGTGTATCGATACGGTTTTTAGTCACTGGAATTCTGAGAAATTGAGGAGTTTTTGGTGTATCGATACGGTGTTGGGGCGTATCGGTACGAGTTTATCTTGTTGACCACGAGATGTTGACTGAAGAGGGCGTATCGATACGCTCAAGGGCTGTATCGATACGGTCTTCTACGAGTTGACTGTTTGGGTTGACCATGTCAAGGCGTATCGATACCCTTGATTGGTGTATCGATACGGCCTGCCTTATAAGCTTAAAATGGACTGTTATGCATGGCCGTGGTTCGAATGTGTTTTCCTTCGATTGTTTCCCGCTGTCATGATCACTTAGGACTTAACAATCCTCTAGACAAGATTAAAATGAAAGAAAAAAAATAGGGTTGCTAACCGATGGGGAACCCCTTTGGGTTTCGCTTCGGTTTTCCCCGTGTGGCCTACTCGGACCGGTCATCCGGCCAGACCGGGACGAGGGGGTTACATTTGTTGGTATCAGAGCCTGAGGTTACCGAGACCTCGGGCAGGTAAGTGAGGTAAGCTTAATGTGTTAAATGATTGTGTTGTTTGATGCATGTCTTGCCATGAATTCTTGAATATTTGACTGATCGTATGGTGTTTTGAAGCATGAATTGTTGTGTCTGGTGTAGAGTGTGTGCCCATTGCTACTATTACTTAATTTAAAAAGAATTTTTGGAAAGTGGAGTACTTGAGCACTATTGGACCCTTGCTTTGGCTAACGTAATCCTATCTGTTTGTTGTTGTAGTTTATACCTTGCTAGCTGTATCATGAGACCACGTGGGAGGCCTAGGATGGTTCGACCGGAACCACGGGCAGCGGCTCCAGGAGTTGAGCCAGTAGTTAGGGTTGAGGCTCAAGTGGGAGAGCCTGTGGTTGGAGTTGGAGCTCCTCCACCACCACCACCTCCTCCACCTTGAGTAGGAGGCGAGGCCGGGGCCGAAGGAAAGTGACCACAAGGAGGCCAAGGTGGCCAAGGATCGGCCGGGATTGACTTAGCTCCGTTGGTTCAGGCGATAGCCGGGGCATTTCAGGCTGCAATAGCTGGAGGTCAGGCAGCACACCATTAGGGTGAGGGCACTGGATTGCCTTTAGAGAGACTACGGGGCCTTGGGGCCGAAGAGTTTAGAGGGGCTACTCCGGAGAGGTCAGAGTTGTGGTTTGAGAAGACTGTCCGTATCCTTGCTCAGATGGGATGTACTGGTGAGCGCAAGTTGGGATGTGTTGAGTCCTTGCTTCAGGGTGATGCCTACACTTGGTGGGTCACCATTACTACGGGTATGGATGAGGCCGAGATCACTTGGGAGTTCTTTGAGTCAGCATTCCGAAAGAAGTATTTGGGTTCGCGATACCTCGATGAGAGGAAGAGGGAGTTTATGGCATTGCTTCACGGGAGTATGTCCGTGACCGATTATGAGATCCGATTTGTCAGATTGAGTCAGTATTCACCTGAGCTTGTACCTACTGAGGTGGAGCGTTGTAACCGCTTCCGTTATGGGCTGAGTGAAGAGATCAAGACGTATACTTTAGCTTCAGATTACACTGATTTTGATGTCTTGGTCACGAGGGCCAAGGACTTAGAGCACAGTTTGAGTTTGACCAGGCGGTCTAGTGGATCTAGTTCGGGTAAGAGGTCCAGCAACTTTGATAGAGGTGATGCCAAGAGGCATCGGGACAACAGGCACCATTATGATCATAGGCGTGGTGACGGTAACCACGGTAGGGGCCATCAGGGTCAGAGAGCTGGTGGGAAGTTACCCACATGTGCTACTTGCGGGAGGAACCACACCGGTGAGTGTTGGGGAAATTTTCATTCTTGTTGGAGTTGTGGGGCTAGAGACCACATTAGACGTGACTGTCCACATCAGGTGGGACAGGCACCAGCTCAGGCTCCTGCTAGAGCCAATGACTTTCAGAGAGGCCGCGGGCGCGGTAGAGGTAACTTCTAGCCGAGGAATGATGGTCAGAGGAACATAGCACATGTAGTTGCAGTTCAGCCAGAGGGCGGAGGTCAGGCCAGAGTTTATGCTCAGCGTGGGGATCAGCATGACACCGATGTGATCGCAGGTAACTTCTCGATACAGTCTTTGGGTTTGCTTTCTTTGATTGACTCTGGGTCTACACATTCCTACATATTGAATGAGCATGCACAATCTTTGAATTTGCCTTGTGAAATGTTAGAGGTAGGAGTAAGTGTTACTAGTTCCTTTGGGGACACGATAGTAGTTAGGAAGATGTATCGAAGGTGTCCGTTGATGGTTCAGGGGCATGTGTTTCCAGTGGATATGATGAAGCTTCCTTTCTATGGTTTTGATGTGATTCTGGGTATGGACTGGCTCACGGAGCATAGAGCTAGGATAGATTTTGAAACTAAGCGGATTTCCTTGAGGCTCACAGATGACTACGAGATTGTAGTGGTGGGTGAGAACGTGAAGTTCTTGTCCAATGTGGTTTCAGCGTTAGAGGCTAAGAGATTAGTTGAGTTAGGGTGTGGAGCATACTTAGCGTATGTGATGAACCCTAACATGAGTGAGGTTAGACCTCAGGATATCCGGACAGTGTGCGACTTTCTTAGTGTGTTTCTGGAAGAATTGCCAGGGTTACCACCGGATAGAGAGGTAGAGTTCAGCATTGAGACTTATTCTGATTCAGCTCATGTTTCGATTGCTCCGTATCACGTGGCACCGAAAGAATTGAAAGAGTTGAAGACTCAGTTGCAAGAATTGACAGATAGAGGTTTTATTAGGCATATTTCTTCACCTTGGGGTGCACTAGTTTTGTTTGTGAAGAAGAAAGATGGAAGCATGAGAATGTGTATAGATTACCGACAGTTAAATCAGTTGACAGTGAAGAATAAATATCCGTTGCCTAGAATTGATGACTTGTTTGATCAGTTGAGAGGAGCATCGGTCTTTTCGAAGATTGATTTGAGATCGGGTTATTACCAGCTAAAGGTAAGAGAGGTTGATGTACCGAAAACGGCCTTTAGGACTAGATATGGTCATTATGAGTTTTTAGTCATGCCATTTGGGTTGACTAATGCACTGGCTGCTTTCATGGACATGATGAATAGGATTTTTCATCAATATCTAGATCAGTTTGTAGTTGTGTTTATTGATGATATTTTGGTGTACTCGCGAACTGAAGAAGACCGTGACCGGCACTTGAGACTTGTTTTGAAGACTTTGCTAGATCATCAGTTGTATGCGAAGCTCAGCAAGTGTGAATTCTGGATCCGAGAGGTAGTCTTCTTAGGACATGTAGTGTCTGCCGATGGGATTAGAGTTGATCCGAAGAAGATTGAAGCCATCGTGGAATGGAAGCAACCGAAGTCTGTAACAGAAGTGCGTAGCTTCCTAGGCTTAGCCGGATACTATAGGAGATTTGTAGAGGGTTTCTCTAAGTTAGCCGCTCCTTTGACACAGTTACTTCAGAAGAGTGTTCAGTTTGAGTGGACAGATGCAAGACAGAGAGCCTTTGAGAAATTGACAGAAGCTTTAACCCAAGCACCGATCTTGATTCAGCCTGAGTCCGGGAAGGACTATGTAGTTTACAGTGATGCTTCTTATGTAGGGCTAGGATGTGTTCTTATGCAAGACAAGAGAGTAGTGGCTTATGCCTCAAGGCAGTTGAAGACTCATGAGCGCAACTATCCGACCCATGACATAGAGTTAGCTGCAGTTGTGTTTGCTCTGAAGATTTGGAGGCACTATTTGTACGGTGAGAGATGCACAGTGTACACCGATCACAAGAGCTTGAAATACATTATGACTCAGCGAGACTTGAATCTCAAACAGCGTAGGTGGTTAGAGTTGCTAAAAGACTATGATCTTACTATCGAGTACCATCCGGGTAAGGCTAATGTAGTGGCCGATGCACTGAGTAGGAAGATAGCTGTGGACTTGAGAGCTATGTTCGCTAGATTGAGTTTGTCCGTAGATGGTGGCTTGATAGCCGAGCTTTAAGTTAGACCTACTCTAGGCCAGTTGATTCGAGAGAAACAGCTCTTAGATAGATCTTTGACACCTCACGTGCAAGATATAGTCGAGGGTAGATCTTCAGACTACGGTTTCAGTACCGATGGGGTTTTGTGTTTCAAAGATAGAATAGTTGTGCCAGAGGACAGTGACTTGAGACGTACGATCTTGACTGAAGCCCACAGTAGTCCGTTTGCTATGCATCCTGGAAGTACGAAGATGTACCGTTGTAACACCCGAGTTTGGGGGTCGGGTGGAAATAATATCTAAATAATATTTTGGGTCTCGGTTTATGATTAAATAATATTATATATTATTTGGACCTTGTGTCTTTCTTTATTTTCAAAATAAACATTTTATGTTGGGACTAAATTGAAATGAAACTAAAATGTCATGGATTTTAAAGTAAGGGGGAGTTGCCATCTCATTAATGGCACTATTGTAATTTCAAGCCCTTGGAAATTAAAAACCCCTTTTTAATTTAAAACACCAAAAATTTCTCTTCTTCCCTCTTCCTTCTTCATTTCTCACGACAAAGAGGGGAAGCTTCTCCAAGTTCTATCCAACCTTCTTTTCTCCTTCATTTTGGCTCGAAATTGAAAGGTAAATACATCCCCATCTTGCTCTCATCTTCCTCTACTTGGAAGTACAAATAGATTTCATTTTCATCAACGTTTTAGAATTTGGGTTTTTCAAAGTTTTGGTTAAAGGTTGTGACTTTATGAGTTTTTATCAAGGCTTTTGGTTTATTTATGTTAGATATGTTGTTTGTGAATCAAATAGTCCAACATATATGATTTTTAGAGTATTTTAAATGAATTCCCGAACTTGGATATAAATGGGGTTTTTGGAGGGTTTTGGGTGAGTTTTGGGGGTTGTTTTAGGTGGGAATTGATAGCCCAATGGTAGTGCTATGGTTAGGGGTTGATTTGGGATCATTTGTGGGTGCAATGGATGTTGGAAACATGGATTTTGGAAGGGGTAAGTGGGCTTTCCGAGATTGCAAAATAAGGGGTTTGGTCATGGCTTGCGACATTATAAATTGTACTTGAATTGTGTTCCGGGTTGGTCTTTTGATGTTGGGCTGATTTGAGATTGTTTGAATGGTATTGAGGTTGTCTAGAAGCGAGCATTTGCGTTGGAGAAGCTTCGGGAAGAAATCCGGAAACTTGAAGGTGTTGCTTGCTTGGTAGTTAAGCTTGGAGGTGGAGGTGAGTGGTTAAATATTTTTAAAATGGTTTTGAGTATTTGGTTCAAGCATGTGAACCTAGGATGAGCTTGGTAAACCCACCTAGAGTTGGGATTAGAGTGGTAGCCTAATTCCAAGCTTTGATTAGAGACTTTGGTTGCACTCTTTAATGGTTGTATATGTCTCGTGTTAAATTGTGATGATGTTGATTATGTATATGTTGTATACATGTATGTTGAGGCATGTTTGATGCATTGTTATATGCATGTTGATGATAGATATGACATGGTTATACACATGTGAAAAATATGATGTGATATGGTTGTTAATGATGTACATGTGGTGTTGACGTGTGAAATGATATTATGAGGTGGTTGCATGATCTGAGGATCATGGTGAGTACATGCTAGGCATGGAAATGTGGTTTGTGCATGACGATAAGTCATGGTGAGTACGTGCTAAGCACGAAGGTGTTATGAATTGATATTGAGAAAGATTAGTAAAATGTGTAGTATTGGCACTAGTATGCTTGGGTACAAATGATCGATCATTAGGATGTTTAGTGTGCACACGTGAGTCAAAATGCGCGCGTGGTCTTGATGATGGTAGTCATCAAGATGGAGTACGGGTTCGCCCGGAAATCTTCTTATATATAATAGTCGGTGTTGAGTGGAATCCCATCGACGGGCGTGAGGATGAGTGGAATCCCCTCCGCGTGAAATGAGGCATGAGGATGAGTGGAATCCCCTCCGCGTGATCGGTGATGAGTGTAATCCCACCGTCAGGTAATGGTTGAGTTGTTGGATGTGAGTTCCAACGGTTATCCGCGTATTCGAGTCATAGCTAGGTGCCAATACGGATTGTAGTTTATGTTGCCAATATGTGGTTAATTGTGAGCCAATGTGATTTGGGATGTGTTGCTAACATGGTTTAATATATGTGATCCCATATGTTGTGGATTTAAACATGTTGAGCATGACATGATATTGAATATAGGTTCATGCATCATTTATAATTATGGCTCGTGTGGAGGTAAGATCATGCATTTTATCTTGGTTGTAGCTCGTGCTTGGACCCTGCATTGTCGAGGTTTGTTTTACAAGCTTACCCTCACTAAGCTTTCATGCTTACGCTCTCTTCTGTTCGACAATGCAGAAAAATAGCTTGTGGGTGGCAAGGGCAAGGAAAGGTCTCCAAGCGTTGCTTACGGTTAGCTCAAGTGTGATAGTTAAATTTAAAGATGGTAATAGTGAAGCAATGGGATAGGTGTTGTTGATTTGTGCTTTTGTTGGTTGTTTAGGAGCATGTTTAGACTCCTTAATTATGTCGTTTTGATTGGCTCGGTGATGCCATGTTTGGATTGTAATCCATGCCTAAATTGCTTATTATGAATGTTAGCCATGTGCCTCTTGAGGTTGCCTTTGTGTTTGAACCTTGAAGTATGTGACTTGAATGCTTAAATGTCATCTTTGATTCAATTGCATGTCTTCCTTGGTGTATGTACATGTTGGGTGGTTGTATGGCTAAATAATGTCCTATAAATGTTGTATGAATGCATGACTTGTGATGTCTTGCCTTGGTGTTTAGACTCGTCTTAATAATGTTGAAGCATGCTAATATAGCTGGGTTGCCTTAAGTTTAATTGTTATAGAGTTGTAGGGTATTTTGGTGGTGTTTTGGGGCACCCTTGTGCCTTAAAACAGCCAAAATGGAGTCTGCAGACAGGGGCGTATCGAAACGGGTCACCCTGTTTCGATATGGTCCCTTTGCATTTGGCCAGCCGTTTCGGAACGGATAGGGGCTATTTTGGTACGTTTTTGCTACTGGAATTTTGAGAAATTGACGAGATCTAGGCGTACCGAAACGGGTCCTTGGTGTTTCGAAACGGTCAAATCTCGTTGACCACGAGAAGTTGACCGTTAGGGTCGTTTCGATACGGGTCACCCTTGTTTCGAAACGGTCACCCTATGGTTGACCCTGGCCTGTTGACTAAGTCAAGGCGTATCGAAACACCCTAAGGGCGTTTCGATACGGCCTGCTGTAAAGGGCTAAAATGAGCTGTTTAATGTATCGTTTGATTGGTCGATGTTAAATTGTTTGCATTTTCCGCTGTTGTGCTTCACATAGGATTTAATTATGCCTATAGACAAGATAAAGTAAAAAGGAAATTTTCTGGGTCGTTAACCGAGGGGGAACCTTAACGGGTTTTGCTTCGGTTTTCCCCGTGTGGCCCACTTGGATCGGTCATCCGACCAGACCGGGACGAGGGGGTTACACTTGTTGGTATCAGAGCCTAAGGTTTCCGAGACCTTGGGCAGGTAAGTGAGGTAAGTTGTGTTTTGTGATTGATATGCACGGTGTTTGCTTGCCATGTAAGCATGTTGCTTGTTATCCGTGTATGCTGTGAGGTATGATTGTTTGATTGAGAATGTATGTTGTTTGATCGTACGCATATGTTTGCTTTTTTAGCAAGTAAGCCTTGTTATATGCTTGGTTGAGCATGTATGTGTGTTGATTCGTTTGAAACCTGTCTAGTAGAGTCCCATTGCTACTATTACATCAAAAAAAAAGAGATTTTTAAGTGAGGGAAATCATACTTGAGCCACTTGGACCTATCCTTTGCTAACCCAATCTTGTATGTTTTACTGTTGATGTTGTTGTTGAATTAATTGCTTTTCGGTAAGTAGAAGTTGTAGTTCTAAAAAGGTGGACGATGTTGAGGGAGTCCCTCATCTTAGTTAGGGAGGTATGGTTGTACCGGAATTGAGGTACAATTTGTCCGTTTGAGACGGTGTGTATGTGGGTTGATTCCTGTGGATGAGGGACGATGTGATCAACACTGGCATCAGTTGGTAAGAAGAAGTGAAGGCATATGAGTGGGAGTTAGAGTGGTGTCAATGTCTTAACAGATAAGCCCTTGGTACAGTAATAAGTTGTTTCCTCCAGTTGATTCTAAACTCGTGGTTTTGTATATTGATAGTGAGTATGCAAGTTTGAATGTGCCCGATGAGGTGTCAGAGGTAGGTATGAGTACCTTAGTTCTTTTGGGCGAGATCTAGGTAGGGGTCTCGTGTGAGTAATCTGAATTTCGGAAATGTTAGTTGGTGACCGTTGGGGTTCAGCCTATGATTTTAATGCAAGACAGCCGGTCAGTGTCCGTGAATGGGAGCTAGTTTGTGTGATTGGGTCAGTGTACGTTGGGTTGTCTTCCAGCAAGCGGAAGAGATGAAGTCACTTCCAATATAGTTGAGCCGAGAAGGGAGTCTCGAGCTTTGACTCCAGGTTGTTTGTTAGGGGTAGAACAAGTCCAGCATGACTGTTTGTGTGTGTGATCAGAATTGAATCTTGAAGTTACGAGATGCTCTAAGAACAGTTTAGAAGAGTCAGATTTTGTTGAAGAACCAGTCTGAAGACAAGAGGACCGAAGACTATCAGTTGTGTACATGTGAAGTTGCAATTTCCGCGGATACCTCCTTTTGTGTGAGCATGTAAGAAATTAGATATCTTTGTTGATACCTTAGATGTAAGGACACATGTGACTAGCCTTTTGGGAGATAGTAGTGATCAGAAAGATGTACAGAAGATGTTTGTTGGTAGTTCAGAGTTACTGGTTTCTAGTAGATGTGAAGTGATTGTCCTCCTACGGTTTCGATGTACCTTTTTGACATGGTTTGGCTTGTAGAGCACAAAGCTAGGATATACATTGAGACAGAGAGAGAATTGCCTTGAAGTCGCAGATTTTTGTGAGACTGTAGTAGTAGGTAAGGATGTGAACTCCTTATTGAATGTTGATCTAGCTTTAGAGGTCAAAGATTGGTTGAGTTTAGTCAACAGGCTTGCTTAGCAATTGTGATGGATTTGATTTTGAATGAAGATTAAACCATAGAACGTTAGAATAGTTGCGTTTTCTTTTCCTAGAAGTGTTTGGAAGAATTGTCGGTTTACCTCTTGTTAGAGGAGAAGAGTTTGTTATTGAGACCGTTTTCGAGGTTGCTTCTGTTTTGTTTGTTCTGTAACTTATGAATTCTGGAAGAATTGAGAATGTTGAAGAATTAACTTCGAGACTTGTTAGACCTTAGATTCATTAGGCCTAGTGCATCATCTCAGAGTTCTACAGTGTAGTTTGTGAAGAAGAAAGAGTGACAGTACGAGGATGTGTTCATATTACATACAGTCGAAACAAGTGACAGTGAATGATTAGTATCCGTTTCCGAGTGTCAGTGATTTGTTGGTCAGTTAGTGTGTGCTTCAGTCTATTTGAAGATTAGTTTGAGAACCGTTTACTACCAGTTGAAAGTGAAAAAAAGTTGAAGTACCGAAGACAACTTTAGGGGCAAGATGTGATCACCTTGAGCTCTGAGTTATGTCGTTTTGTTTGACTAGTGTATTAGTTACCTTCATAGAGATGTTGAGCAAAATATTTTCTTGAGTTTCTTGATCAGTTGTAGTAGCTCTTCTAGATGTCACGTGGGTATATTCAAGTGCCGAGGAAGATCATGACAAGCTTTGAAGTTAGTGTGGTAGATTCTATTAGAGAATTAATTGTATACCAAGTTGTGCAACGTGAACTTCGAGTTAATGAAGATGTTCTCCTAGGACATGTAGTTCAGTTGAATGTGTTAGAGAAAATCCCAAGTAGGCAAAAGAAGATATGAGTTGGAAGAAATTGAAGACTGTGACAGATATCTATAGTTCCTAAGTCTAGCATTGTTACTTTCAGAGAATTGTAAATAGTCTGTTGAAGATAGTTGCTCCATTGATAGATTGCTACTGAAGAATGTTCAGTTGTGTGGTTAGATACGAGATAATGAGCCCTTGAGGAACTGAAAGAAACTTTGAAGAGAGCTTCGATCTTAAATCAGCTTATATCAGAGAAAGAGTTTGCGAACCATAGTGATGCATTACATGTAGGGTTAGGTTGTGTGCTTATGCAAGACGGAAGATTTGCGGCTTGTTCATCAATATAGTTGAAAGACCGTGAGGAGAGTTATCTGATATGAGACATAAAGTTAACTACGGTTGCAATTGCTTCGAAGACTTGAAGACAAAGCTTGTATAGTAAGAAATGCACAGTGTGTATGTACATGTCATCAGACCTTGAATTGTTAGACAACTTAGGAAGGGTTGAAATTTGAACAGCATAAAGTGTTAGAACTGCTTGAAGACTGTAATATCAAGATTGAGTACCATCCGAAGATAGTCAACGTAGTAACCAATGTTCCGAGTTGTAATTGTTGTTAGATCAGTAGTTGAGTTGCGAGTTGTATTTTCTGAATTCAGTTACCGAATGACAGTATTCTTGTGGCCGAGTTTCATGTTGAACCTACATTGAGTCAGAATGCTTGAAGAGAAACAGTTGCAAGACAGATTCTTGGCACCTCACGTGCAAGACATTGTGGAAGGAAGACCGTCAGAATACAGTTTCAGAGATGATAAAGTTTGCATTTTTAGAGGCAGAATAGTTGTACCTATGGACGTAGTGTTTTGAGACGTATTGTGTTGGCCGAAGCATACGGCAGTTCATTTGTATTGCATCTGAGTTGTATGAAGACGTATTGTGGGTTGAAGACGAGTACTTCCGGAATGAGTGGGTGAATAATGTGGTTCAATATGAGAGTAAGTGTGTAAATTGCCAGCGTGTCAAGACCGAACTTCAGTTTTCTTCTAGTTTGTTACATCCGTGGAAGGTTCATAATGGAAGTGAGTAATAGAGATTCGAGATTTCAACTAGATTATTTTTGAAGATGTTTGTATATTGTTTGGTTACCTGTTGAAGTCAGATGGTCAATTAGAGAAAGTTATGAGTCATGTGTTCAAACAGTGTTGTATGAGATTGTGAATCGGGCTAGTACAGTTGTTTGTTTGTTGCGGTTACCACCAGAATTAGAAAGGGGTTGGTGATGTGATTTGTGTATCTATGATTCGGGAGTGTGAGTCAGATCTGTTCCATGCTATGTTTGTTGAAGAGATTGAGTTGAGTTTGAAATTGACATACCTTGAAAGAACCAGTTGAGATCTTAGCATTGGATATCTGTTGTTGTGTGGTAAGCCTACCGAGGTTGGTTAGTATGTTGTGGTGAGAGAGAAATGTGTGGAGGAGCATGTTTCAGTGGCTCTTCCTGTTCGATAAATTTCGGGGACGAAATTCCTTAAGTGGGGGAGAGTTGTAACACCCGAGTTTGGGGGTCGGGTGGAATTTAATATCTAAATAATATTTTGGGTCTCGGTTTATGATTAAATAATATTATATATTATTTGGACCTTGTGTCTTTCTTTTATTTTCAAAATAAACATTTTATGTTGGGACTAAATTGAAATGAAACTAAAATGTCATGGATTTTAAAGTAAGGGAGAGTTGTCATCTCATTAATGGCACTATTGTAATTTCAAGCCCTTGGAAATTAAAAAACCCCTTTTTAATTTAAAACACCAAAAATTTCTCTTCTTCCCTCTTCCTTCTTCATTTCTCACGACAAAGAGGGGAAGCTTCTCCAAGTTCTATCCAACCTTATTTTCTCCTTCATTTTGGCTCGAAATTGAAAGGTAAATACATCCCCATCTTGCTCTCATCTTCCTCTACTTGGAAGTACAAATAGATTTCATTTTCATCAACGTTTTAGAATTTGGGTTTTTCAAAGTTTTGGTTAAAGGTTGTGACTTTATGAGTTTTTATCAAGGCTTTTGGTTTATTTATGTTAGATATGTTGTTTGTGAATCAAATAGTCCAACATATATGATTTTTAGAGTATTTTAAATGAATTCCCGAATTTGGGTATAAATGGGGTTTTTGGAGGGTTTTGGGTGAGTTTTGGGGGTTGTTTTAGGTGGGAATTGATACCCCAATGGTAGTGCTATGGTTAGGGGTTGACTTGGGATCATTTGTGGGTGCAATGGATGTTGGAAACATGGATTTTGGAAGGGGTAAGTGGGCTGTCCGAGATTGCAAAATAAAGGGTTTGGTCATGGCTTGCGACATTATAAATTGTACTTGAATTGTGTTCCGGGTTGGTCTTTTGATGTTGGGCTGATTTGAGATTGTTTGAATGGTATTGAGGTTGTCCAGAAGCGAGCATTTGCGTTGGAGAAGCTTCGGGAAGAAATCCGGAAACTTGAAGGTGTTGCTTGCTTGGTAGTTAAGCTTGGAGGTGGAGGTGAGTGGTTAAATATTTTTAAAATGATTTTGAGTATTTGGTTCAAGCATGTGAACCTAGGATGAGCTTGGTAAACCCACCTAGAGTTGGGATTAGAGTGGTAGCCTAATTCCAAGCTTTGATTAGAGACTTTGGTTGCACTCTTTAATGGTTGTATATGTCTCATGTTAAATTGTGATGGTGTTGATTATGTATATGTTGTATACATGTATGTTGAGGCATGTTTGATGCATTGTTATATGCATGTTGATGATAGATATGACATGGTTATACACATGTGAAAAATATGATGTGATATGGTTGTTAATGATGTACATGTGGTGTTGACGTGTGAAATGATATGATGAGGTGGTTGCATGATCCGAGGATCATGGTGAGTACATGCTAGGCATGGAAATGTGGTTTGTGCATGACGATAAGTCATGGTGAGTACGTGCTAAGCACGAAGGTGTTATGAACTGATTTTGAGAAAGATTAGTAAAATGTGTAGTATTGGCACTAGTATGCTTGGGTAATGTTGAGTGTGTAAAAGTTCTATTATTTACACCTTTTTTAACCCATATTTCTGCTGCATTCAAGCATCATTGCATTGCATTTAGGTTAGTTTACAGCAAAACATCACAATAATATTAAAGGCACGGATTCTACTAAAAGATGGCTGATTTTGTAGGTTGCTGCCATAGATGACGGAGAAGGCGGGCGCAGGGCAGAGAAGCAGCAGAGCTAAACTGGACAAGTAGACGACGAGGATGATGCTGCCATGGATCTGCCGTGACAGCAAGGTGACAGCAGCCTTATGAAGAGGAAAAGCAAAATGGACCTCGATAGATAGAGAAAAATCTGCTCGTCTGTCGTGTGAAAACCAAATAATTTTCCAAGCCCCGGATCAAAAGATATGTCAAGCCAAAGCTCAAGGAGAGGAAATCCCAAGAAACAAGGATGGCGGCTGAAAAGTAGGATACTTGGAGATTAAGTCTTTATTAGAATATTACTTTTAATTAAAGTTGTAATCCTTGTTAACTTAGAATACTTGAGCCCAAAGCTTATATAAGGGCATAGATTTTAACCTATGAGACATATACCCCATAACCGATAACCTAAATCCCCTCGTCGTTTACCCGCCGTCGTTATGTTCTAAAAACCCCCTAGTGCCACGGGTTGTTTTGTAAAGTAGTTGCAAGGGTTGTTTTGTTTTAGGATTTTCCAAGTTCAATAAAATAAACTTCAAGTTCTCTTATTTTGGTTATTAATATCTTGCAAGAGCATCGGGAGACCATTGTGAGGTTATCCATTTACTTAGCATCGGGAGAGTTAAGTATACGAAAGAAATAAGAGCAAGTTCTCTAGTTTATAGTTGAACTATCTTGTGCCTAGGGATAGGGCAAGGTTAAGTGGCTAAAGAAGAATTCATACACATCAGTGTTCATCTTTTGATTCACGCCGGGAGGTATCATCAAAGACGTGATCATCGACAGACTCGGACCTAGGGATAGGCCAAGGCAGATCTGGGATTCTTGCCAAACTTGGAGTACGGAGTTGGTGTGTTCGCTGCTGCGACAGCTAACAGACAGCCGCCGCGACAGGTGCTGTCGGCGACGGGCGCGACGACATAACTAGATTTCCTAAACATTGCAATACCTGCACTACTGAGCAATTCAATACCAGCCCATTATCTCTATCTTGATATCTCAATCCTTTTATTTACGTTTACTTTATTATTTCTCGTGACAACTTTCTCAATTATTTCCTTTACTTTCGTGCAGTAATTCAAGGTGAAGCTATTAGCCCAATCCATGTGGAGACGATATCCGATACTTTGTATCACTTTACTACTTGCGTCGTGTACACTTGCACTACATTTGCGATAGACTCTTTTACACGCAACAAGTTTTTGGCGCTGTTGCCGGGGATTGGCAACATAACTACACCTTTCCTTTATTGCACTTTTCGTTTTTGTTTTTGTTGTTCTTTTTATTTTTTTATTTTTCTATTTTCCGTTAGTACTTTCAACTCTTGCTTTTCACGAGGTTTTCTTGTTTATGCGCAGATCTAAAAGAGGTGAAGATCCTGAGTACCCATTAGATCCGGAAGTTGAACGTTCCTTCAATCTCAAGAAACAACTTCGTCACCTTTTAGACAGGAACGAGTACCTTGAGGAACAGCTAGAGAAGATGGCCCGTAATCCGCCCGCTGGTGATGGTATACCGCCTGTCGGCGACCCGCCCGCAGCAGCCGGACGACGGTCGTGTCGTGACTACATGTTGAACGATCATGTATAGTTGGAGACCACGCTGCCGGATATTGATGTTGATAACTTCGAACTTAAACCTGTCATGTTTAGTATGATCAACAATGCCGGACAATTTAGTGGTGCTGTCACAGAAGACGCTAGAGAGCATCTCAAAACGTTCCAGGAGATCTGTGGTTCGTTTAGACTACCAGGAGTTAATCCGGAGATACTGAGGCTTCGGTTATTTCCCCATTCCTTGAGGGACAGAGCTAAAACTTGGTGGAATAAACTTACGCCGGGTTCAATTAGAACTTGGGGCAGATTTATCTCGTGAATTTTTATCTCGTTTTAATCCTTCGCATTTATCTGAGCGATTACGTAACGAAATTGCTACTTTTCAACAGGAAGATGACGAGCCAATGCACGAGGCTTGGGACAGATTTACTACTCTTCTACGGAACTGCCCAATGCATGGATTCCCCGTCTGGAATCAGGTTACAAAGTTTTATAATGCTGCCAACTTACAAACTCGCATTCGAATTGATTCAGCAGCAAATGGACTACTATTGGATAAAGATCCGGATGAGGCATTGCAAGTTTTGAAAAATCTGGCCAAGAATGAGGAGCAGTTTCTGACTACAAGAAGAGGGGGTAAATGGGTACTTGCAGTCAAGGATTATGAAGCCGACAGCACGATGAAATCACAGGTAGCCTTCCTTACTAAAGGAATGAAAAGGTTATTGAATAATGATGGTTTACAAGGATTTGCTGTTGAGGAAGTATGTGATATCTGTGAGGGAAATCATAGTCGGGATGAGTGCCCAATACAAGTAGAAGAGGGAAAATATGTTGGAAACTACAAGTCGAATTATAATTCCAACAACTATAATCCCAATTGGAGGAAGGATCCCAAATTTTCCTGGAGTAACCCCAATAATGCCCTGAATCCACAAGCACATAATCAGAATCAGGGAGGTCCTAGATTGCTGACGCGACAGCAACAGCCGCAGAATCTGCCACCGCACCTGCCGCCGCAGCAACAACAGCAGCCACCAGCTGCCACGAGCAGTATACTGGAACAGACTCTGGCCACCTTCATGTCTCAGACCGGTACTTATATTGAGAATATGAATTAGTTTGTCAAGAAAATAGAGAATTTCATGGATAAAACGGAGATGAGGATGACAAATCATGAAGCCACTTTGAAATCTCTAGAGACACAAATGGGTCAGGTGTCGCAACATATTAAGCCGAGGCAGAATGGAGGATTCCCTAGCAATACTGAAAATGCTAGGCAGCCCACACATGAGCAGTGTAAAGCTATTACTACTAGGAGTGGGAAGAAACTACCAGGGCCGGAAAAAGAAACTGAAACAGAAAAGGATCCAGCCTTAGATAAACCTGCCGAGGAAGCTGCCCCGACAGGTGACAAACAGACTGCTGCCGATGCGCCTGTCACGACAGCAGAAGCGACAGAGGAGAAAAATGATGATTATCGTCCTCAGATTCGCATGCAGTGGGAAGGACGTATTGCTAACTACCGTCCACCACCACCTTTTCCTCAACGGATACAGCAAGCTAAGCAAGAATCTCAACTTAAAAAGATTTATGATATTTTTAAATAGGTTCATATTAATATTCCGCTGTTAGATGCCATTAGGGAAATGCCCGGTTATGCTAAATTTCTCAAGGATGTTATGTTAAAGAAATCTAAACTTGGGGAGTTTGAAACGGTAAAGATGACAGAAGGTTGCATGAGTATTCTTCATCGGCAGCCACCCTAGAAAAAGAAGGATCCGAGGAGCTTCATCATACCTTGCGTAATCGGCAATAAATTTGTGGGTAAGGCACTTTGTGATCTTGGTGCTAGTGTTAATCTAATGCCCAAATCTGTTTTTCAGAAATTAGGTATCGGAAAGGCGCGACCCACGACAGTACCTCTGCAGCTGGCAGACCGCTCTTACGTTCATCCAGAAAGAAAAATTGAAGATATTTTGGTAAGAGTGGATAAGTTTATTTTTCCTGCTGACTTTCTTGTTTTAGATTGTGAGGCAGACGAAAACGCACCAATCATCCTTGGGCGACCCTTCTTAGCCACGGGAAGATCACTGATTGATGTGGAGAAAGGAGAACTCACCATGCGAGTGAACGATCAAGAGATCAAGTTGAATGTTCTCCAAGCGATGAAACATGCTGATGTGGACGAGGAATGCAAGGCTATCACTAACGTTACCCTTGATCAACCCTGCATCAGGTCGGGCTGTCACGATATTAAATTTGGTCACTGCTGCGGCAGCCACCTACAGGACTGTCACGACAGCAAAGACGACAGCAAAGACGACAGCACCGACGACAGCAACTCCTCTGACTCTGATACATCCGATACTGAAGATCAGGAGGAGGTAAACTGGATAGGCAATCGTCCAGGTAAGTTATTCGAACCTTTGAATTATACTTCGGATAACCATTTAATCCAAAAGCCATCTACTGTCGAACCACCTGCCTTAGAACTAAAGCCTCTGCCAGGGCAACTTAAATATGCTTTTCTTGGTTCGAATGATATGTTGCCCGTAATCATCTCTTCTAAGCTGCCGCAGGAACAGGAACGGCAGCTGATCGGCATGTTACGACAGCACAAAAAGGCAATTGGATGGACGATCGCTGATATTCAAGGCATTAGTCCGGCGTTATGCATGCACAAAATCCTTCTAGAAGAAGATCATAAGCCGACTATAGATGCCCAAAGGCGGCTAAACCATGCTATGAAAGAGGTGGTTCGTAAAGAGATAATCAAATGGTTAGATGCTGGTATTATTTACGCCATCTCTGACAGCAAATGGGTGAGCCCTGTGCAATGTGTTCCCAAGAAAGGAGGAATGACCGTGGTGACCAATGAGAACAATGAGTTAATCCCAACCAGGACTGTGACCGGTTGGAGGGTTTGTATGGACTATCGGAAGCTTAACAAAACTACCCGAAAGGACCACTTTCCTTTACCCTTTATTGATCAAATGCTTGATAGATTAGCGGGTAAACCTTACTATTGTTTTCTTGATGGTTACTCAGGTTACAACCAAATTGCTATCGCACCAGAGGATCAAGAGAAGACGACTTTCACATGCCCCTACGGAACATACGCTTTTAGGAGAATGTCGTTTGGATTATGTAATGCACCCGCCACTTTCCAAAGGTGCATGATGGCCATATTCTCCGACATGGTAGAGGACTTCCTTGAGATTTTTATGGATGATTTTTCTGTCTTTGGAGACGATTTTGAGAACTGCCTCGGCAATCTACAAAAGGTGCTTGAAAGATGTGAAAAAGCTAATCTTGTTTTGAATTGGGAAAGATGCCACTTTATGGTGGATGAAGGGATAGTCCTTGGCCATAAGATTAGCTGCCGTGGGATAGAAGTCGACAGGACCAAAATAGAAGTAATTGAGAAGCTACCGCCGCCGACCACAGTCAAGGGCATTAGAAGTTTCTTAGGGCATGCTGGTTTTTATCGAAGATTCATTGCAAATTTTTCAAAAATCACCAAGCCGCTATGCCATCTTTTGGAGCAGAACCGACCCTTTGACTTTAATGAAGAATGTACTGAAGCATTCAAGGTTCTGAAGGAAAAATTGGTAACAGCCCCCATAGTACAGCCACAAGACTGGACACAGCCATTTGAGATTATGTGTGATGCTAGTGACTATGCTGTCGGGGCAGCACTTGGGCAGCGCAGAGATAAGCTATTTCACGTCATATATTATGCCAGCAAGACATTGAATGACGCCCAAGTGAACTATACCACCACAGAAAAGGAGCTGTTAGCTGTGGTGTTCTCCATTGACAAGTTTCGTTCTTACATACTTGAAACGAAAGTAATAGTGCACACAGACCATTCTGCCCTGAAGTATTTGTTCGCAAAGAAGGATGCAAAGCCTAGATCGATACGGTGGATCCTGCTATTGCAAGAATTCGACCTTGAGATCAAGGACAAAAAAGGGACAGAAAATCAGGTGGCAGACCACTTGTCAAGATTGGAGAAGGGACAGAGTCTACCAATCGATGAGACAAACATACTGGAGACCTTCCCAGATGAGCAACTCTTCGCTGCCGCGACAGCCATGGCGGCATGTAAGTCTTCTGAACTTCCCTGGTATGCTGATTTCGTTAATTTTATAGTTAGCGGAGTACTTCCTTCTGATCTTAATTATCAAGCCAGGAAGAGGTTCCAAAATGATGTTAAGCATTATTATTGGGACGAACCTCTTCTTTTCAAAATGTGTGCAGATCAGGTTATAAGGAGGTGTGTACCACAAGAAGAGCAAGAAGACATTCTCCATCACTGCCACGCTTCACAATATGGAGGTCACTTAGGAGGCAATAAAACTGTTGCCAAGGTGCTGCAGTCAGGGCTCTACTGGCCGACATTGTATAAGGATGCACAGGACTTCTACAAGAATTGTGACAGGTGCCAGCGGACAGGTAACATCTCGAGGAGAAACGGGATGCCACTGCAGGACATTCTAGAAGTCGAGATCTTCGACGTTTGGGGGATTGATTTTATGGGACCCTTCCCATCTTCATGTGGAAATTTATACATCCTCCTAGCAGTGGATTATGTCTCCAAGTGGGTTGAAGCTATCGCCACTCAAAATAATGATGCCAAGACGGTCCAAAAGTTTTTACATAAAAACATTTTTTCTAGATTTAGCATTCTTAAGGCGATCATCAGTGATGAAGGGAGACATTTTGATAATAGGATAATTGTTGTCGCCTTGAAGAAGTATGGTGTCAAGCACAGGATCGCGACAGTATACCACCCACAGACCAATGGACAAGCTGAGATATCTAATAGGGAAGTTAAGAACATTCATGAGAAGATGGTTAAGCCAACTAGGAAAGATTGGTCTTTACTCCTTAATGATGCATTATGGGCATATCGGACAGCTTTTAAGACTCCGTTGGGCATGTCTCCATACCGATTGATTTATGTGAAAACCTGTCATCTGCCTGTCGAGATAGAGCACAAGGCATATTGGGCAATCAAGGCAGTGAATATGGACTTGGACAAGGCAGGACAGAAAAGGCTATTAGATTTGAACGAGATTGAAGAAATCCGGACAATGGCCTACGACAATGCAAGAATATACAAGGAGAAAACAAAGAAGTGGCATGACAAGAAGTTGCTGCCACGACAGTTCTTCCCAGGGTAGCTTGTGTTGTTGTTCAATTCTAGGTTGAAACTTTTCCCAATGAAGCTAAAATCTAGATGGTCTGGCCCGTTCCAAGTGGTACAAGTTTTTCCCCATGGTGCCATCACTATCCGATCATTAAAAGACGGGCACCAATTTAAAGTTAATGGACAGCGCCTCAAGCATTATCAGGGGACTGAAGCCCCAGGAATACAGGAAGTGGTTACCTTAGGAGATGCCCCACAAGGCATCCCTAATTTAACCTAAGCTTTATTTTTATTATTTATTATTTATTAGGTAATAAGGTTTATTTTTATTTGAATAATGTTTTTCTATTTTCTGTTTTTAGGAAATAAAGGAGTCAAGAAGAAAAGGAGAAGTGACCCAAGCCCACCATCCATCCATCAGCCCAACAAAGCCCATTTATTGCAGCCTGTCGTTCCAGCTGCCGCGCAGACACGGATAAGACAGGCTGTCAACAGACTGACACGGCAGACGCAGAAGCGTGTGGCAGACGCGTAACAGACGCATAAATGCGTGTCAGACGCGTCAGACACGCCAAATCTCAACAGTCGCCCCGTTATTCACGCCTGCCGTTACAGCATTAAACGGGCAGCAACTCGACCGCTATAAAACCCCGTTTTCATTTTCATTTTCCTCACTTCTACTTATTCTTACTTGCTTTCTCCTCTCGTTTTTCTTTGTTTTCTTTACTTTCAAAACCCTTGCAACTAACATGTCTTCCAGACAGACCCGCCGCAGTGTTGCCTCAGCCTCTTCATCAGCAGCACAGTCGCCCTTCGCAACCAAGGACCTATGGGAAGAAAGGGGTTTCATCTACATCCGAAAGGCACCGAACATGGGGCTCCGAACATTCATCGTGAGGGCAATAAGGGCTCAACTATGGGAGCAGTTCGTCGAACAACCGGCAGAATTAAATGACACGTTGGTGAGGGAGTTCTATGCTGCCATCGACAGCAGGACAGCAACATCAGTAACTATCCGAGGGGTAGAGGTACCATTCACAGCCGATAGTATCAACCACATGTATGGCCTCTATTTTGGTCCCAACGACGATGCCCATCAGCACTTTTTGGACACCCTCGACTCTACCGCCTATGGTGCTGTCATGGCAGAGGTAACAGAAGAAGGGACGGAGTGGACTACGAGCAAGAAGAACCCCAACTCTGTAAAAAGGGGGCAGCTGCTCCCAGAAGCAAAGCTATGGAACGCTTTCATCAAGAAGCGTATCATGCCGTCCTTCCATCACACGATGGTGAACCAGCAGCGGCTCGCCCTCATTCATTCGATCATGCATGACCGGCCTATCAACATGGGCCGCTATATAAGGGAAAGCATCTTGGACTGCACATATCGGTCAACCTCCCGCCTCTGCCTACCATTCATGATCACCTCTCTCTGCCGCTGCGCTGCTGTCCCGGAGGAATCCACCGATAAACTGGTCCAAGGACGAGGCTGGACCGATAACAACATTACCAGCCTCATGGAACTGATAGTCGCAACACCTATCAACTCCTTCAACCCGGCTGCCTCCCCAGCAGAATCATCCGAGGAACCTGCTCCTGAACCTGCCGATGAACCTGCCGCAGCTGCTGCTCCGACAGACCAATCGGCTCAGATCCTTGCCGCCATACAGAGGGTGGAAGACAGACAAATGGGGCTGATGACATTCATCCGGGATTTCACCAACTCAACGGTAAATTTCATTACCAATACTTTAAATTATCCCGATATTATTTTCCCCACTTTCCCTACCCACTATTTCCACATCCCCACCCCTGTCCACACACCTACACCACCTGCCTCCCCACACACACATTCTGTTGCCTCCACCCCATCACATGCCCTGACGGCAGCTGGCAGCCCTCCGGCCGACACCCCAGCCCGAGGAACGAAGCGACCGGCCTCAGATGACGGCGAGGCAGAACCTCCTATTAGGAGGAATTTGGAGAAGGAATTCACGCCTGTCAAGAGGCAGAAACATGTGGCCGACAGAAAGCTAATGCCCAAGGCCAGCACCACCACCAGCAGCACTTGGGATAGCGGCAGCAGCTCAGACATCCAGGTCGTGGAGCAACCTGCCCAGCCTGCCCCACAGCCCAGACGCCGCCGCCAGATCTGTGTCAGCAGCAGCAGTGAAGAAAGTGCTTAAAATTTAAGTTTCTTCTTTTCTTTTCATTGCTGCCTTCTTTATATATATATATTTTGTGATGTACCTGCCTTCATTTTATCTGTCATTTACATTGAGGGCAATGCAACCCTCGAGTTTGGGGGTGGCAACCCTCCATTTTAATGGAGTCTTAGTACATCTTTAAATTATTGTTGTGTCTTTTATTTAATCAAGTAAAAAAATCAGAAAAAGACTAAAACTGTTGGCTTAAAACTGTGAAGTAAACTAACCTGTCATGACAGCTCTGTCGTGGCAGCATCTTTAGGACAGTTTAAGGAGAAGTTTAGAGCCTTTCTATAGTTCTGAAAACTTAAACACCATTGTGACTGTTATACTGCTTAGACTTCTCTTAGCCAAACTAGAATAGAAAACTTAGCACTTAGAGTAGAAAAGAGACTAGACTCTCAGGAAACCTAGAGGTGCCCAACACTGGCTCTAGGCAAATAACCAGAGAAAAAACTTCTAGAGGTGCCTATCACCGGCTCTAGACAGTTAACTAGAGGTGCCTGAAATACTGGCTCTAGTAGAAATTAGAAAAAAAGAAATTAACTAGAGGTGCCTTATTCTGGCTCTAGTAAGGAAAATAAAGAAATCAGTCTCGTAAGAAAAACTCTAAACAAGCTAAGGTATAATATTCTAGTGAAACTAAGAGAGTCTTAGCATATAACTGTTCACAAGCATGCACACACTGCACGAGGACTATAGGGAGATTCCGAACAGATCCTAATCTTTCCGACAGGTTGCTGCCGCCACAGAGAATGAGCGACGGGTAAGGGACAGTTCACTGTTTGAAAGCCAACACAAAAAAATATTTTTCGTTTAGGTCTAAATTGCTTGAGGGCAAGCAAAAACTTGAGTTTGGGGGTGTGTTGAGTGTGTAAAAGTTCTATTATTTACACCCTTTTTAACCCATATTTCTGCTGCATTCAAGCATCATTGCATTGCATTTAGGTTAGTTTACAGCAAAACATCACAAATATATTAAAGGCACGGATTCTACTAAAAGATGGCTGATTTTGTAGGTTGCTGCCATAGTTGACGGAGAAGGCGGGCGCAGGGTAGAGAAGCAACAGAGCTAAACTGGACAAGCAGACGACGAGGATGATGCTGCCATGGATCTGCCGTGACAGCAAGGTGACAGCAGCCTTATGAAGAGGAAAAGCAAAGTGGACCTCGATAGATAGAGAAAAATCTGCTCGTCTGCCGTGTGAAAACCAAATAATTTTCCAAGCCCCGGATCAAAAGATATGTCAAGCCAAAGCTCAAGGAGAGGAAATCCCAAGAAACAAGGATGGCGGCTGAAAAGTAGGATACTTGGAGATTAAGTCTTTATTAGAATCTTACTTTTAATTAAAGTTGTAATCCTTGTTAACTTAGAATACTTGAGCCCAAAGCTTATATAAGGGCATAGATTTTAACCTAGGAGACATATACCCCATAACCGATAACCTAAATCCCCCCGCCGTTTACCCGCCGTCGTTATGTTCTAAAAAACCCCTAGGGCCACGGGTTGTTTTGTAAAGTAGTTGCAAGGGTTGTTTTGTTTTAGGATTTTCCAAGTTCAATAAAATAAACTTCAAGTTCTCTTATTTTGGTTATTAATATCTTGCAAGAGCATCATGAGAGCATTGTGAGGTTATCCATTTACTTAGCATCGGGAGAGTTAAGTATACGAAAGAAATAAGAGCAAGTTCTCTAGTTTATAGTTGAACTATCTTGTGCCTAGGGATAGGGCAAGGTTAAGTGGCTAAAGAAGAATTCATACACATCGGTGTTCATCCTTCGATTCACGCCGAACCTAGGGATAGGCCAAGGCAGATCTGGGATTCTTGCCAAACATGGAGTACGGAGTTGGTGTGTTCGCTGCCGCGACAGCTAACAAACAGCCGCCGCGACAGGTGCTGTCGGCGACGGGCGCGACGACAGAACTGGATTTCCTAAACATTGCAATACCTGCACTACTGAGCAATTCAATACCAGCCCATTCTCTCTATCTTGATATCTCAATCCTTTTATTTACGTTTACTTTATTATTTCTCGTGACAACTTTCTCAATTATTTCCTTTACTTTCGTGCAGTAATTCAAGGTGAAGCTATTAGTCCAATCCCTGTGGAGATGATATCCGATACTTTGTATCACTTTACTACTTGCGTCGTGTACACTTGCACTACATTTGCGATAGACTCTTTTACACGCAACAGGTATAAATGATCAATCATTAGGATGTTTAGTGTGCACACGTGAGTCAAAATGCGCGCGTGGTCTTGATGATGGTAGTCATCAAGATAGAGTACGGGTTCGCCTGGAAATCTTCTTATATATAATAGTCGGTGATAAGTGGAATCTCATCAACGGGCGTGAGGATGAGTGGAATCCCCTCCGCGTGAAATGAGGCGTGAGGATGAGTGGAATCCCCTCCGCGTGATCGGTGATGAGTATAATCTCACCGTCAGGTAATGGTTGAGTTGTTGGATGTGAGTTCCAACGGTTATCCGCTTATTCGAGTCATAGCTAGGTGCCAATACGGATTGTAGTTTATGTTGCCAATATGTGGTTAATTGTGAGCCAATGTGATTTGGGATGTGTTGCTAACATGGTTTAATATATGTGATCCCATATGTTGTGGATTTAAACATGTTGAGCATGACATGATATTGAATATAGGTTCATGCATCATTTATAATTATGGCTCGTGTGGATCGTAGGTAAGATCATGCATTTTATCTTGGTTGTAGCTCGTGCTTGGACCCTGCATTGTCGAGGTTTGTTTTACGAGATTACCCTCACTAAGCTTTCATGCTTATGCTCTCTTCTATTTGACAATGCAGATAAATAGCTTGTGGGTGGCAAGGGCAAGGAAAGGTCTCCAAGTGTTGCTTACGGTTAGCTCAAGTATGATAGTTAAATTTAAAGATGGTAATAGTGAAGCAATGGGATAGGTGTTGTTGATTTGTGCTTTTGTTGGTTGTTTAGGAGCATGTTTAGACTCCTTAATTATGTCGTTTTGATTGGCTCGGTGATGCCATGTTTGGATTGTAATCCATGTCTAAATTGCTTATTATGAATGTTAGCAATGTGCCTCTTGAGGTTGCCTTTGTGTTTGAACCTTGAAGTATGTGACTTGAATGCTTAAATGTCATCTTTGATTCAATTGCATGTCTTCCTTGGTGTATGTACATGTCGGGTGGTTGTATGGCTAAATAATGTTCTGTAAATGTTGTATGAATGCATGACTTGTGATGTCTTGCCTTGGTGTTTAGACTCGTCTTAATAATGTTGAAGCGTGCTAATATAGTTGGGTTGCCTTAGGTTTAATTGTTATAGAGTTGTAGGGTGTTTTGGTGGTGTTTTGGGGCACCCTTGTGCCTTAAAACAACCAAAATAGAGTCTGCAGACAAGGGCGTATCGAAACGGGTCACCATGTTTCGATACGGTCCCTTTGCATTTGGTCAGCCGTTTCAGAACGGATAGGGGCTGTTTCGGTACGTTTTTGCTACTGGAATTTTGAGAAATTGACGAGATCTAGGCGTACCGAAACGGGTCATTGGTGTTTCGAAACGATCAAATCTCGTTGACCACGAGAAGTTGACCGTTAGGGTCGTTTCGATACGGGTCACCCCTGTTTCGAAACGGTCACCCTATGGTTGACCCTGGCCTGTTGACTAAGTCAAGGCGTATCGAAACACCCTAAGGGCGTTTCGATACGGCCTGCTGTAAAGGGCTAAAATGAGCTGTTTAATGTATTGTTTGATTGGTCGATGTTAAATTGTTTGCATTTTCCGCTGTTGTGCTTCACATAGGATTTAATTATGCCTATAGACAAGATAAAGTAAAAAGGAAATTTTCTGGGTCATTAACCGAGGGGGAACCTTAACGGGTTTCGCTTCGGTTTTCCTCGTGTGGCCCACTCGGATCGGTCATCCGACCAGACCGGGACGAGGGGGTTACAACCGTGATTTGAAGAATGAGTACTTCTGGGTTGGCTTGAAGAGAGATGTAGCCGACTTTGTGAGTAAGTGCTTAGTGTGTCAGAGAGTGAAGGCGGAACATCAGGTTCCCTCAGGTTTGTTACAGTCGTTTAGAATTCCGGAATGGAAATGGGAGAACATCACCATGGATTTTGTTTCGGGTTTGCCTTTGACTCCTACGAAGAAGAACTCAGTTTGGGTGATAGTGGATCGTTTTACGAAGTGTGCTCACTTCTTGGCAGTCAACACTACTTACACATTGGATAGATTGACCGATTTGTACATTAGTGAGATTGTTAGATTGCATAGTGTGCCGAAGTCCATTGTGTCAGATAGAGATCCGCGGTTTACTTCTAGATTTTGGGAGTGTCTGCATACAGCTTTGGGTACCCGTTTGAACTTCATCACCTCTTATCATCCTCAGTCAGATGGTCAGTCAGAGAGGGTTATTCAGATCTTAGAGGATATGTTGCGTTGTTGTATCATTGACTTCCAGGGTACTTGGGAGAAGCATCTGCCTCTAGTAGAGTTTGCGTACAATAATAGCTTCCAGTCGAGCATTCAGATGGCTCCGTATGAGGCCTTGTATGGCCAAAAGTGTAGGACTCCAGTTTGTTGGGCCGAAGTGGGACAGAAATTGTTACCTATGCCAGATTTGCTCAAAGGGACAACCGACAAGGTAAAATTGATATGTGATCGTTTGAAAGCGGCTTCGGATAGGCAGAAGTCCTATGCCGATTTGAAGAGGAAGGAAGTTGAGTTCTCAGTGGGTGAGAAGGTATTCTTGAAGGTGTCTTCGTGGAAGAAAGTGATGAGATTTGGTTGAAAGGGGAAATTGAGTTCGAGGTACATAGGACCGTATGAGATTGTGAAGAGGGTTGGTCCGGTTGCTTATCAGTTGCGTCTGCCATCCGAGCTAGAAAAGATACATGATGTGTTTCATGTTTCGATGCTTCGTAAGTATAGGTCCGATCCATCACATGTTATGCCCGTACAAGAGATTGAATTGAATCCGGATTTGACTTATGAGGAAGAACCCGTGGAGATCTTAGCTTATGACAGTAAGGTGTTGAGGGGTAGATCGATTGAGTTAGTAAAGGTGCGGTGGCAACGTAGAGGTGCGGACGAGGCCACTTGGGAGAGGAAGGAGGATATGGAAAAGCAGTTTCCGTATCTCTTTCAGTCAGGTAATTTTGGGGACAAAATTCCTTAAGTGGGAGAGAGTTGTAACACCCGTGTTTTGGGGTTAGGAGTAGTCGGATTTGTAGTCCGAGTCAATAAAATTAAATTAAAACAATTCAACCTAAATTGTGATGTAATTGAGCTTTATTTAAGAGGGAGGGACCTATATTGTAATTTTCCCCAAAAGATTTTAAAAGGATGACAACTTTTGAAAGTTGTCATCTTCTCCCCCTTTTCACCATATTTCCAACGTGAAAACCCCTCTCCCCCTTTCCAAACTCTCTCAAACTTCAAGCTACTATTCCATTTAATATCTTCTTCAATCCAAGGTGTTTTTCGAAGGTAATCATGTTTTCTTACTCTCCTCTTTATTCCCTATCAACCCATGGTCTTAGATTTTAAAGATATGGAGTTTTGAAAATTAGGGTTTGTTTTAAAGTTTGGGTTTTTAAGGGGCTTTTCATCTTGTTTTGATAAATTGAGTTGGGGCTTTGTTTATTCATGTTAAAATACACATTATATGTTAATTTGGTTGAATTTTGATGAAAACCCGAAGTGGGTTCTTAGACCATTTTTGAGTTGTCAAAAACTTCATTTTTGGTGGGTTCTAGGTTGAAATCAAAGGGCTGATGGGTAGGTATGTTAGGAGGGTGATTTGGGACCTTTTGGGGGTCATTTGGAGGTTTGGAAATGGAAATTTTAGCAAGGTTTTAGGGGAGCACGAAAATTGGGATTTTGGGTGATTATGTGGATTGGGAATTTGATGATGTTGGCTTATACATGTGATGTGAGATGGTGGTTGAGTTTTAGCATTGAATTGTGGTGTAATAAGTGTGTTTTGTTTGGCTAGAAGCAAGAGGAAGCGTTGGAGAGGCTTTGGGACCGAATCCGGGTTCGTAGGAGGATTGTTTCGATTGCTAAGGAAGGGCGGTGAGTGGTCTCAAACTTGTTGTAAAGTTTGGTTCGAGTATGTGTAGTGTGTGTGTGTGTAAAGTGTGCTTGGTAGGCCACTTCTATTTAATTCAAGTTGTTAACTTATCCTTTGTTCTCCATAAATGCTATTGTGCTTACTTAGCTATGCTCTTGTGATTGTGGTTAATTGGTGCATGTATAACATGATATGTATATATATGTGATGAGCACGAGTTGTGGTTGATGATATGTGATGTGATAATGAAAATTGGCACTAAATAATTATCGGTTGTAAATGATCGATCATTAGGATTAGTGTGCACACAAATTGAGTCAAAACGTACGTGGCCTTGATGGCGTTAAGTCATCAAGGAGGAGTACGGTGATGTAATATTCCACCGGAAGCTTTTTATATATTTCTACGGGATGATGAGTGGAATCCCATCCGTAGGGCATGTGGCGATGAGTGGAATCCCGCACATGCGAGGTCCGGTGATGAGTGTAATCCCACCGAGGTAAAGTGTTGTTAAGGTTTAAATCCGCACAATCGGGGTAATTAATAGTGGCCAATTAAACTTGATCATGTGTTGTGATATATGATTGTGGTATATGGTGTTGATATATGATGTTGATATTGATGATTTAGCTTGGTAGATCATGAGAAACCATATTATGCCACTTGAAAGACTAGCTAGGTCTACTTGATTTATATGCCATTGTAGGTTGTATGTGAGATTAGGATTTACATGTTTGAACCCTGCATTATTGATGTTTTTCGTTTTAGAGCACCCTCACTAAGCTTATAGCTTACGCTCTCAATGTTCAACAATGCAGATCATTAGCGTGGTGTTAGCTCGAGGCAAGGCAAGAAGGGCTTTCCAAGTTTTGTGACTCAAGTACGGTTAACAATTTCGTATTAGTTAGCAATGTGGCAAGGGTTTTTGTATGAGCTTGTATGACTCATTTAAATGTTGGTGTTTTGGATTGGTTATGGTTTGTAAAGCATGAGATATTATGATGAATGTTGGTGTGTGGTGGCATGCTTTAGATGCTTAGGTTGCCTTGTGTGTGTGAGCAAACCTCTTATGTTGTCTTGTGCCTTTTAAGGCCTTTTGAGCTTTCATGTATGCACAATATTGCCTAAATTGCTCTTTTGTTAGAATGCTATGTATGAATGCTTTGTCTCATGTTTGAATGTTTCCTTTGACTTAAGTAAGATTGCTTAAATGTTTGTATGTGCTTAGGAGAGTCGAGAATTGCATTTAGAGTCGTGTTTGGGGTCGATAAGTTGAAAATTGTGGAGTTGTAGTGCAGGGCGTATCGGTACGCCTAAGGGCCGTATCGATACGGTCTTGCCTGTAGAGCTCAGTTTAGGTTGGGCGTATCGATACACAGGGGTGTATCGATACGGTTTTTAGTCACTGGAATTCTGAGAAATTGGGGAGTTTTTGGTGTATCGATACGGTGTTGGGGCGTATCGGTACGGTTTTATCTCGTTGACCACGAGATGTTGACTGAAGAGGGCGTATCGATACGCTCAAGGGCTGTATCGATATGGTCTTCTACGAGTTGACTGTTTGGGTTGACCATGTCAAGGCGTATCGATACCCTTGATTGGTGTATCGATACGGCCTGCCTTATAAGCTTAAAATGGACTGTTATGCATGGTCGTGGTTCGAATGTGTTTTCCTTCGATTGTTTTCCGTTGTCATGATCACTTAGGACTTAACAATCCTCTAGACAAGATTAAAATGAAAGAAAAAAATAGGGTTGCTAACCGAGGGGGAACCCCTTTGGGTTTCGCTTCGGTTTTCCCCATGTGGCCTACTCGGACCGGTCATTCGGCCAGACCGGGACGAGGGGGTTACAAGCAACATCTTTCTCCTCATATTTCTTTGTATCGTCTTCAAAAACAGCCTTCACAACAGCGTCTGTGTCATCCTCCGTATCGATGGGCTCGTCAAGGTCTAATGGTTCTTCAGGAAATAAACACATTTCGTCACCATCCGGCAAGACCTCCGTACGCGGTTCTTCATCAGATTTATCCCCTTCAAGCTAGAATAGTTATGCTTAATCAACAACTGATACATGAGTAGGTTCTGCAGTTGCAACCCGATCACGAGACCGCTGACAATCACGAGACCTCTGATGAGGCCTATCTAGGTCGACAACAATAGCGCTTGAACGTCTCCCCATAGATGAGAAATCATCTACGTTCTTCTCACTAGGGATATAAGTTGAGTGCCGTCAGGTTGAGAAATCATGGAATGGGTTAAACTCTTCATGGTAAGACGACCACATAGATGATGATACACATAGACCCTCACCGTATGGATTGTACGTTGACTGTTGGGTTGGTGGCATGTTTAGGTCGAAGTCGATCCGGGCCACGTAAGAATGCCTTGGCCTCGAAGTAGAAGACGATGAAGCTTGATCATTGCCCGTATTTAGTAGGTTAAAGCCATGTCGCAGACTTGATGTTGGACTATTGGCATTTGAGTCGAAGTCAAGATTTACTCGTAGCCAATTTAAAACCACATTATGACCTCCGACATGACCTTCGAAAAATATTGCAAAGAGCTCTAAGTCCTATCCCATTGAATACTCAATATGAGTAGCTATCATCAATTCCACAACACTATCGTTCTGAACACCGAATATTGTGAAATACAATGGTTCTGATGACTTAGGACATTGATACTTCAATGACTCCAATTCCATCCCAAAAGCATGTAGAACCTTCTCTGATATTGTGTCCTTCAGCGTTTGATATGTGGAATCTTTATCTTAACAGTGTTGGGGTACTGAAATACAACACTGAGATATCCATCAAGAATCATCTAACCATCGTAGTATACCACAGCCGGCACCCTTCTTGCCATTGTTGAGAATAACAAAGTTGTTAGTCTTTCTCACACGGTTTCTCTTAGGTTTTTTTACAAAATGTTGTTTTTGGTTGATAATTTCGCTTGGGTGCCCTTATAATATCAATTGACGTGTCATAGACGACTAACGAACTCGCATTTGTTATCTCTACAATTAAGAACGATTTTGTCATCATAAAAGTAAAATTTTATGTAAAATATTAAAAATTTAAATAATTTATTAAGTTAAAGAAATATTGATATATAAAATACAACTAAAATTATTATATACTACTTAAAAAAGGAAAAAAATAAAACTAATGATGCCTATATCTACCGGTACCACACCCTGAAAGACGACGAGGTCGCTCGGGATTGCGTCAATGACGAAAGGGTTCAACTGGTTGCTCATCATCGCCATCATTCCCGGTTCCAACTAGCCCACCTGTGAAGAACAAGGACTGCGGCGATGTTTGCTGAACAAACCTGGTCCCAAAATCGGTTGCCACTAGTTGAAATGGATAGAAAGGTATGTAGGCTGAAGGAAGACTCGATGTCCCACTCATTATCGCTGAAAATGTACCGTATGGGTTGGCCACAACATGCATGAAAAAACCTTCCATCGAACTCAGTGTCAGGTGAAATGATGACTGCATCGAGTGGGTAAAACCTTGTGGTCAGATCAGTATAGTGGCCTGAGATGGTCACGGTGCTAAGAAGGTAGAAGTATGTCGTCTCCTCGATGACGAAGCATCGCCAGAAGTCGTCTGTGCTCCCCACGTACGTTTCGTCTGTGGGCGGTTGCATTGCACACGCTCACTAACGACCGCTCGTTCCTCTGGAGTCAAAAGATTTAGCTTCTTATTCACCACAAACCATGCAATGTAATTGTTGATGACCATCGTATCAAACATTACATAGTCAGAATAGGTTGTCGTAGTTTATTTTTCCTCCACTGAGCGATCCATTGTATATACCTCACCGACCAATCAACCTATCAGACAATAATTTTTTTTTATTTTACTTTATAAATATAAATTACGTTCAAATTAATAAAACATTGAATTAATTAAAAAAATTACCTCGAGGTTCCTTTGTCGAGTGAGCCTATGTAACTCGTCAAAATTTGGAGGGTTCATCAGGATTCGTTGGACACAACCAAACTGTTGTAAGACGCGATCGCTCGAATGTCACTCAACTGTAGCGTAAAAGATGAGTGGTATAATGGTCGTCCAAGCAATCTTCGTCCCGTCTGAAAATTCCGGCAGGGATTCGTGGATACTCAAATTCGCATACGGTGTCCACAAAAACTGTACAATATACAATTACAACTAAAATTAATAAACTTTATTTTAAATAAACACATCAAATTCAATATAAAATTCAAACTCCTAATATTTACCTGATTCCCGAATTCATTCTCAATATCATGTCTGATATCCTTCAAACATTTGGGCGGACCAACATGACTTAATTTACCGCTTCACTTATATAACAACAAACATAACTTTAATATTAAAAATACGTATATTAAAAAAATATTTATTTTTTTCTTATCTCCGACATAGTGGAGAAACATGTGGACTTGGCACGGTCAGTTCAGGGCGTAAAAACGACATTCTAAACCACGTCTAAGACTGAAGTAAAATAAAAAAACCTTCAATGTCGTGCTTCTCTGGATTGGTGGTCTTGCACAACTCCCTAAAGAAAAATACCAGTACCGCCGATCCCCAGCTCAATCTACCGGCATCATCCAAATCTCGCAAATGCCACAACCACAGCATGTGAACTTTATTGCGAGATTTGTCGGGCACCAATATCCCGCCGATTATTTATAAAATATGAGCGCGAGCATATACCCACAATAGAAAAAATATTATCATATAAAAATTTAATTATTTAATTAATATTCACAAAAAAATATTGTTTTACCATCTTCGCTCATATCATCCGGTAAATGGCTAAAATTTTCCCGCAACCACCTCAACAACACACAGCCGCTATCCATCTTGTCTGGTGCACCCCTAACAACTCAAAACATAGGCCACGCCAGTCACCACTGATGTGACCAATAATAGCCTATCTGTCAATTAGCAGACCGAGAATATGTGATACGTCCTCCAGGTTATAGTCGCCTCACCGCACGGAAGGTGGAATGTGTGCGTCTCCTGCTTCAACCTCTCTACAAGCGCGTTGATCAAATCAACATCTAATATCGCACCTCCAATAATTTTAGATACGTGTAAAAATCGGGTAAATTCATCATCCGCGTGTAAAAAACTTTCAGACGCCATTCCATCCCACCCTAAAAAGAAATAAACAATCGTGTATTAATTTTAATTTCAAACTACCATATTATTATTTTTAAATATAACAAAATAAGTACTGGAAAAAACAATTTTAATTTAATAAATAAAATTTATATTTCCCCGCCAAAAATTGAAAACGTGACTCTGATCCAATCTTATCAGCCCGTCATTACTTCAAACTAGAGATATTAACCAAAATATTAACTGAGATATAGAGGGAATTGAGAAAATATTTTTGAGATGTGAATAAAAGGGTGGGTAGGGCTCTATTTATAGAAGAACTCGCACCCCTTTGGAAGCGAATTCAATGCAACTCACTTTATGTAAGACGCAAATTCAAGGAACCTATGTTTCGTGTAACGAGAATTCATTGTATATTCGCGTGGTCATTTATTTTTCAACCATGATAAATTTGTGCCGTTTTATATCAATATCTCGCGGAACTCACGTCATGCTAAGTGCGAGTTCCTTTAATTGAATATTTAAAATACGCTAACAGATAAAATACGTCACATCAAACAGAATATACGTTATGCGTAACGCGAGTATTAAATCCGCGCTCTGTATAACGCTAATCAGTCTTACAAGTACCAAATAAAATATATTTTTTAAAATGATTTTTAGAGAAAATATTTGTCCAAATAATCTCTCAAAAAAAATATTCATCCAAATTCCCAAAAAACTTTCCTCGTAAAAAAACATTATTATCATGCGCATGATGATGGAGGTGGCAATCAGCAGCAGGCGTGTCCCAAAAACAATTTTATTTAGTCAGAGACCTTAATTATCAAAACCGGTGGGTCTCACCGACACGGTTTTATAGGACACGTGTACGATGAAAGTAAGCAACACCTATGAACCAACGTTTGACCTCTCCAAACTTCAATTAATATTAAAAAAAAAAAAGTGGACACAAACTAAATTGCAGGCATCGATTGGCTGAGGAAACCTAAGTTGGCACTGTCTTATTCTTACCCACCGCTACACATTTGATTTGCTGTTTTTATGGTATTTTTTTATTTTATGTGCAAACCGACATTTAATTGTTATTTCACAATTCCTTCCATCATTCTAGATTGTTCTAATCCTTTTAATTCAAAAATGGTTGTCTTATTTTCAATTCTTGGCCTTTAATTCATTTTACTTTGTATTATTTTATTTTTAAGTTGAATTTTATAAAGCATCATTATACTATGTTATACAAGTGGATTTAGGTTTTTTTAATCACCGTATCTAATTCATTAGTTGACTAATTCGGATTAGTTACTAATATAAAAGTCTATTATGGTGACGACCCTCCCAACCCAATTGCTCTATTCACAATGTCAGGACTTGAATCTCATGCCTTACTATAACACTCAATCAAAACTCGAACTAGACTCGGTTAACACTCGACTCGAGTTGAATCGACTCGAACTTGACTTCAACTCGATATCTTAATGATAAGTTCCCAAGCAACTCGTTAAAATTTTATAATATATTAATTTAATGTATTTGTAAATTGTTATTTTTGAGTTTAGATTTTAGGACTGCATTCACACACTATTTTCGATATTTTTTTTATTAAAATTGTTAATTTATGTTTTTATATTAAAGCTCTATATAATATTAGTAGATTATATATATATATATATATATATATATATATATATATATTAAAAACAAAATAAAAATTTTAATGAGCTTAACGAGTATTGAGTCGAACACAAGTCAAACAATTTTCGAGTTGAGTCGAACACTTCTCCGCTCGTGATCAACTCACTCGATAAATACCTTTAATAAAATCATAGTAGACTATATCTATAAAAATACATAGTACAAGGACCTTTTCATAAAATTTGATATTGTTTTTAAAATACGTACAAATAAGATGTTTTATTTCATGTTATAACAAAGTGTGAGACAATTAAATGGTGTATTGTTAAAGATACTTATACTTACGGACTTGGATGAGAATAAATTACGTTGAAAGAATTGTTCTTATAATATATTTTTGTCACATCCAATCTAGATTAGTTTATCGATTATAAAACTTGTAACTTAAATTTTATAATTATTTCTAAGTAAATGTTTTATTTTAGTAATAAATTATTTACTATTTCACTCGCATAATAAAAGCACTAAAATATATACATCCACTTCCTGGATTGAATGAATATATATATATAAACAAATGTTTTAAGTCAAAATATATTAAAATATTTCATTCTAGATTGTTCTAATCCTTTTCATTCAAAAAAATGGTTCTTATTTTCAATTCTTGGCCTTTAATTCCTTTTACTTTGCATTATTTTATATTTAAGTTGAAATTTATAAAGGAACTTTATACTATGTTATACAAGTGGATTTAGTTTTTTTTAATCACTGTATCCAATTTATTGATTGATTTTCGGATTATATACTAATATAAAGGTTTATTATGGTGATGACCATCTCAACCCATTTGCTCCATTTACAATGCCAGGACTTGAATCTCATGCATTACTATAACTCTCGATCAAAACTTGAACTAGACTCGGTTAACACTCGACTTGAGTTGAATTGACTCGAACTTGACTTCGACTCAATGGCCCTGTTTGGCAATTAGCGGATAGCTGATAGCTGATAGCGGATTGCATTAGCTGATAGATGATAGCTGATAGCTGATTGCATTAGCTGATTTGACTAGCGGATTGTATTAGCTGATTGTATAAAAGTGTTTGGTAAAATTAACTGATAGCTGATAGCTGTTTGATTATTTAAACAAGCAAAATGACATATAAGGACATGATTATATTCAATACTTGTCTGGATAATTTATCAGTTATGAATATTTTGTATCTAATAAATATTAATTAGATTTGTAAAAATTATTTTTAATATAAATTTCTTAAACATATTCGAAAGATTTATATATTAATATATTATTTAAATAATTATTAAAAAAATTATATGCACATATAAATATGTGATAATAAAAAATAGAATTAACTTACAAATATCACCATATAAATTAGTAGTAACAACAAATAAGTCGAATATTTAATATGTTATTATTTATATTAAAAAATATTATTATTTAATTTAAGTTATTTTGAGATTTTTGGTAATTGTTAAGGGTAAAAGAGTCATTACAACTTTAATATCAAACCTCTAATCTCAAAAAGCTCATATTAGGAGCTTTTTCAAAATTAGCTTTTTCACCTCAACCCGCTCTTTCAATCCGCTATTTACCAAACATCAATATTAGCGGATTTGACTAGTCAAACCTCTAATTATACCTCAAACCTCTAATTTTTGCCCAATCCGTTAAATTTTTATAATATGTTAGTTTGATGTATTTGTAGATTGTTACTTTTGAGTTTCGATTTTGGGACTGTCTTCACACAGTGTTTTCGATCATTTTTATCGTAAAAATAATTTTCGAGTCGAGCACAAGTAAAAATTCTAATGAGCTTAACAAGTATTGAGTCGAGCACAAGTCAAATAATTTTCGAGTCGAGTCGGGCACTTTTCGACTCGTAATCAACTCACTCGATAAATACCTCTAATAAAATCATAATAGACTAAATCTATAAAAATACATAGTACAAGGACCTTTTCATAAAATTTGACATTGTTTTTAAAATACGTACAAATAAGAGATGTTTTATTTCAAGTTGTAACAAAGTGTGAGACAATTAAATGGTGTATTGTTAAAGATAAACGTTAAATTATTTACATTTAAAAAAATTACGTTAAAAAAGTTGTTCTCATAATAAATTTTTGCCACATCCAATCCAGATAGTTTATCGATTATAAAACTTGTAACTTAAATTTTATAATTATTTCTAAGTAAATGTTTTATTTTAGTAATAAATTATTTACTATTTCATTCGCTTAATAAAAAGCACTAAAATATATACATCCACTTCCTGGATTGAATGAAAATATATATATATATATATAAACAAATGTTTTAAGTCAAAATATATTAAAATATTTTAAGTAAATATTATATTCTATAAAAACATGTGCATAGGATACGGAGTCAAAACAATATGATTTTCGTTTTTTCCCAAAGGAATAATGAGTGCAACGACGCCGTAGCATAGACAGTCACATGCATGTATGATGCCATGATGATGGGGGATGCATCGCACATCCAAACAAGATATATTACTAGCGCGTCATTGCGCCACGTGTCCTGTAACTTGTATGTTATCTATAGCTACTCCCTGATTGGCTGTCTGTTTCTGTTTGATTTTTATATATTTTTATTATTCTGTTTAGGTCAAATTTGGTTTTGGTCATTCTATTATCCTTATGTTTGGGATCTAGTCCCTATATTTTAATTTAACATAATTCAATTCTCCATGTTTATAATCTTATTAGTTACTCCACATAGTTAATGCCTCTGATTATTCTGATTTGAAATGTTGACATCATTTTTTATATTAAAATACTCGTTCCAAACAAAAATCCACATCTACGAGTATAAAAATGTGTTTTTATTTTTATTATTTCATTAGGTCAAGATTATGGTTTGGTCCATATGTTCTGTTTAAATTCTAGGTTTTTATATATTTTAATTTGAAGTGATTTAATAATTTATTTTTTATAATTTCAGTAGTTAAAATAATCATAAGAATCGACTATTTTAATTAAAATAATCAATTATGTAAAATGTTTGGAGTAGTTAATGATATTTATAAAGTACAAAGATCAAATTACGTCAAGTTAAAATATAAAAATTTGAACAGAAGCAGAGGGACCAAATATGCAATTTGACCTTTTTATTTATTATTTTTTGAGTAAATGAAAAATATCTAAAACTAGGATACTTACTAGCGGTATCTAAGGCTGCCCGCTGAAACCTTCCGGTAATCCTGCGCCACTGAACATTCCACGTGTCTTTCTCATAATGGTTCGATGCCTACGGGCAGATCTGCCCGTGGTTTTCGGTCAGGTTTCTGACATTTGGCCGGTCCCACATCGATGGTATCTAAAGCATCTGATTCTGATCCTCCGGCAGATCTTCGAGTTGAGTCGACCCCAGAACTGCAACTCGGTAGCTCGGCTCCTTAACTCAGTAGAACTCAGTTGCTTTCCGTTTTTTACTTCTCTTAGAATAAACTATAACCTATCACTTCAACTGAATAGTTGGATGTTATGTTATGACATCGCATGCATGTATGTATGTATGTGTTAATGCCATGTCATGTATGATGGGAATTCAAATGACATGATGACATAGAGAAGTGTGTGAAGCTTGAGGAAAATATCATCGCCACGTCATCAGCGATCTTAAGCTAACAGCCCTTCTAAAGATCTATTCTTTCTCGCCAATATCAAAATTTTCTCTACCAAATTTTCCCAGCAAACAAACAAACTCGAAAGCAAATTTATTTCCTTTTTTCCCTTTCCTTTACATGCACTAAATATTCTTTATCAGTGAGATAAATCTAAACCAAACCAGGAAAATTTTAGCAGCAGCTGGTAACCAAAGCCCAGGTTTGTTAGTCAGCTTCCAATTTCTCCTTCTTCTTCTTTTTTTTTTAAAAAAAAAGTGGAGTTTTTTTTTTCCTTTTGAATTTCTGTTTACGATTTTTTAAAATTATAAGTTCGTATAAAAATGGGTTTTGGGATTTGTTCAATATTAATCATCAAGTTGATGTTTTTATCAAACTGTTTAGGTAGCTGTGTTGTGTATATAGTGTTCTTCGTTTGCTTATTGATTCCGTTTTCAAGATTTGTGCTGATTTTATTTTTTTTTAATTTTTATTTTGCAGTGAAGAACAGATTTTTGATTATCAGTTAAATACTAATTGAAAAGCTTTTTTGTTACAAGGCAGAGACTTTGTGGAGACGACTAATCACATTGTTTGTAAATTTCCAATCCTTTTAGAGAGAGAGAGATGCAATATAGTTTGTCTTGTTGATTCAATACTTTTCTGTGTTCTTCAATTGATATACATATATATTGTGGGAATCCGTGGCTGAACCGGCTTGGGATGTTGAATTACGAAATTTTGATTCTTGATTGGTAGAGTTGCAGAGTGGAAGCTCAAGTTCTGGTGTGTGTGTCTTGTTGTTGATTGATTGATCCGAAAGATTATATTTCGGTGACTGATCTAGTTTAGGATACATGGCTAATCCGTCAGAACGATGGATCGATGGCCTTCAGTTCTCATCACTGTTCAGTCCTCCGCCGCAAGACCCTCAACATCGAAAGGTACCATAGTTTCTTTGTCTTGGATTATCTATCATCTTCTTGTTATCTATTTAAGCTATAAGTCATTATGTTACCTTTTGTTCAGGTTCAAATTACCGCATATGTTGAGTATTTCGGTCAATTCACATCGGAACAATTCCCTGAGGATATTGCTGAGGTATGGTTGTTTTCATCCGACTATTTCACATCCTTAGGAAATGAAAGGAAAGAGAAAATTCTTTGATTGTTTGGGATTTGTTCATGTAACAAAGTTTGCTTATTCTTGTAACAGCTTGTCCACAGCCGCTATCCATCTAATGAACAGCGCCTTTTCGATGATGTTCTAGGTATTGACGCTTACATCTTTTGTATTGGAACACTATCCATTATGACCTTGCCTTTAAGTTCAATGTGCTTTTTACTTAAATTATATCTGGAGTCTGGACGTTGACCGGTTCCTTAATCTGTTTGCAGCAACGTTTGTTCTTCACCATCCAGAACATGGGCATGCTGTTGTTCTTCCAATTATTTCATGCATCATTGATGGTATACTGGTGTACGATAAGAATGCCCCTCCGTTTTCTTCGTTCATCTCCTTAGTCTGCCCGAGTAGTGAGGTATTGTACAAACCTTTTTATGCTTTTATCTAATTTCTTAACTTAACAAAAATATCATCGAGGTTGACCACGAACATATCAATGGCATTTATGCTTTTTTTCTTTCTTTCACAGAATGAGTATTCTGAACAGTGGGCACTGGCATGCGGAGAGATCCTGCGGATTCTGACTCATTACAACCGTCCAATATGTAAAACGGAACTGCAAAATAGTGAAACAGATAGAAGCAGCAGCAGCAGCAGCAGCCAAGCTACAACAAGTGAATCGGTAGATGGGGAATCATCCTTTCATATTCCTTTGATGCAACATGAGAGGAAGCCTTTGAGGCCTTTATCGCCATGGATTACTGATATATTGCTTGCGGCACCTTTGGGCATCAGAAGCGATTACTTTCGTTGGTGAGTGGTTTCTATTGTAGCTTTGTATTTTTCCTTTTTTGACTAGTTTGAAACATCAATTGGCCTTTATAAAGACAAAAGCGGTTTTAACGGTTGATCATTGCAATACTTGTATCCTAGTAAACCTAGCTTCAAGAAATAAACATGTTGACCAGAAACATGCATATGGATGCATACATGCTTTGGATGCCATTTCCAATTGGGCCTTGGATATCATCTTTTTTTTTTCCGATGTACTGGTTGACAATTTATAGCATTTACTATGCTGCATAAGGCTCTATGATCAGTTACGAGCATTAGGGTGGTGCATGACTCAGTTTTGCCCTAAACTTTTTGCCGAGGCTTGAATAGTAGGCGTGCTTCTAAGTTGTAAGGCTTCTCTAAGAAGTAATTAGTAGTGGTTCAATTTATCATATAACTACCATTGCATTTAAAGCTTGTGTTATCCGTCATATATGCATGAACAGGTGCAGCGGTGTTATGGGTAAATACGCAGCTGGAGACCTGAAGCCTCCTATGACTGGTTAGTTCCAGATTTTGGTTGTAATTTATTACATGGAAATTAAGTTTCAGGCATTGGTGTCTTCTGCTATGAACTTCGTTTCTTTAATCAGGACATGCCGAACTCTAAATATAAAGATTTTACAAAAATGAACTAAAAACAAATGAAATGGCAAAAGATGAAGATATTGGATGGAATGAAAGATGGAATTGAGTTGTGATTTCTTTTTCTAACCATAATTAACACGATGTTTTAGCCTGAGGACTCATTATTTGACCACTGTTGTCCAATAGCTTCTTCTCGTGGATCTGGAAAGCACCCTCAGCTCATGTCGTCAACTCCAAGGTGGGCCGTTGCTAATGGTGCTGGTGTAATACTAAGTGTATGTGACGAGGAGGTTGCACGCTATGAGACTGCTACTCTAACAGCTGCAGCAGTTCCTGCGCTTCTACTGCCTCCCCCAACAACAGCTTTGGATGAGCATTTAGTTGCTGGGCTACCAGCTCTTGAACCATACGCACAATTGTTTCATCGGTAAACTGTCAAACCTTCGGGAGTTCTTGAACAGCATTGATTAAGTATATTTGTTCTATTGTAGGTGTACATGGTAATATATTGCATGTGTTGTGCTTTACCATGTATACATGGCATTGAACAAAGCACTTCCAAATTTATATCAGGAGTGTAGATCTTGTTTAAAAGTTTCGAACGAGTTTACTATGTAGATGAATGCCTAACATGTTTAGTCACTAGTATAAGCATTGTCATTTCGTTTTTCTTTTCTCCCGAACAGGTACTATGCCATTGCAACTCCAAGTGCCACACAAAGACTTCTTCTTGGACTTCTAGAGGCACCGCCATCATGGGCCCCAGATGCACTTGATGCCGCTGTACAGCTTGTGGAACTACTCCGGGCGGCTGAAGATTATGCAACTGGTATAAGGGTAAGTAAAATGCTTTTCACCACATATATTTGAATATAAAACGGTACTTTCTGGTGTCAGACTCGATTTCATGTGATTTTATGATCATTAGTGCAATGAAAGTGCAAAGTCTAATGACCATTACTGCAATAATGTTTAAATAAGTTCTTTTTATCTAAGTAAATTGCTTTTATGGATGTTGATGTAGCTTCCTCGAAATTGGATGCATTTGCATTTTTTGCGTGCAATCGGGACCGCAATGTCTATGAGAGTGGGTATTGCCGCTGATGCTGCCGCAGCTTTACTTTTCCGTATACTGTCACAACCTGCTCTGCTCTTTCCTCCGTTAAGACGAGTTGAGGGAGTGGGAGTTCAACATGAACCTTCCGGTGGTTATATCTCATGTTATGGGAAGCAGGTATTAGTTGTCAACTTTGAAAATTTGCATGTATTGATGAGAAGCCATTTTGTATGCATATACATACAATAATGCATGCTCACGAGTACTGAAAATTTATCTCCAAATAATGTTAATCAGATAGAGGTGCCTGCAGCTGAAGCAACTATCGAAGCTACTGCCCAAGGGATTGCTTCAATGCTTTGTGCTCACGGTCCGGAAGTTGAGTGGAGAATATGTACCATATGGGAAGCTGCTTACGGCCTAATACCTTTGAGCTCTTCAGCTGTTGATCTTCCGGAATTAATTGTTGCGACCCCGTTGCAGCCTCCCGTACTATCATGGAATCTATACATACCCCTTCTCAAAGTCCTCGAATACCTTCCACGTGGAAGTCCTTCTGAAGCATGTCTCATGAAGATATTTGTGGCCACCGTTGAAGCTATTTTACAGAGAACTTTTCCACGAGAATACTCGAGGGAGCAATCCAGAAAAACGAGATACAGCATAGGTTCTGCCTCGAAGAATCTTGCTGTGGCCGAGCTTCGTACGATGGTCCATTCCCTTTTTTTAGAATCGTATGCTTCGGTAGAGCTTGCTTCACGCCTACTTTTTGTTGTCTTAACTGTGTGTGTTAGCCATGAAGCTCAGTTTCGTGGGAGTAAGAGACCGAGAAACGATGAGAGTTATCCTCCTGACGAGAGCATTGAGGAGTCACGGGCACAATCCGAAAAGCTAAGAGACATAAAACCTCGAAAACCAAAAAATCAAGGGCCTGTAGCTGCATTCGATTCTTATGTGCTGGCTGCTGTTTGTGCTCTTGCCTGCGAGCTTCAGTGGTTCCCCTTGGTTACAAGCGGAAATACTCGTTCGATCACTAAAGATGTTCAAGCTACACCCAGTTGTACAAAAGTAAACGGATCTTCTATCCAGTATGGACATAGCATCAACTCAGCTATTCATCATACTCACAGAATCTTAGCGATTTTAGAGGCACTCTTTTCGCTGAAGCCGTCGTCTGTTGGCGCGTCATGGAGTTATAGTTCGAACGAAATAGTTGCTGCAGCTATGGTTGCCGCTCACGTTTCTGAACTATTTAGACGGTCAAAGGCTTGCATGCATGCGCTCTCTGTTCTAATGCGATGCAAGTGGGACAATGAAATTTACGCCCGGGCATCATCGTTGTACAATCTCATCGATATTCACAGCAAGGTGGTTGCATCCATTGTAAACAAGGCTGAACCATTAGAAGCACAATTGCTATATCCACCTGTTTGTTTAGACGGAAGGAAACGAAACAAACGTATAAATACTACTTGTTATGATCCTGAGCGACTACCTTCTCTGGAATTTGAAGATTCAACCCATTCAGACAATAATCTTGGATGTGAGATGGTGTTAGCGTCAGATGTAGGCTTAGGAAATTTTTCGGGCAAAGGTATAGCAAGTTACCCAGTAGATGCCTCGGATTTGGCCAATTTTCTTACCATGGATAGGCACATAGGATTCAATTGCAGTGCACAGATTCTTTTAAGATCTGTGCTTGCTGAGAAGCAAGAGTTGTGTTTCTCCGTTGTTTCACTATTGTGGCACAAACTGATAGTAGCTCCCGAAACACAACCCACTGCCGAAAGCACGTCCGCCCAACAGGGATGGAGACAGGTAATACGACGCTTTTCATGCCTCCAATTATTTTCGTTGAGACTAATGAGGGAGTGCATAACAGTCGACAGAGACATCTTTTATGTCGTAAATTCATATTTATGATTTCATGGAGATATATTTGTCTGACTACCCTACTTTTATGGAATTAGGTGGTCGATGCATTGTGCAATGTTGTATCAGCATCACCGGCAAAAGCGGCTACAGCAATTGTTCTTCAGGTCCAAATTTTGTTTTTCTTGCAAACATTAGTCGAAATTTCGAATGACAAAACGCCCAGCTTTTCTTTTTCCCTGCTGATTTGAACTCCATATGTTTTTGTAAGAGCAGACACCGACGTCCAAATCAGCAGCCATAAATTCCCTTATTGTCTAGCTGTTTTATTTTTTCTATTTGTTTGGTCACTTTTATGGCCTTTTTTTCTTGTCAGGCGGATAGGGAATTGCAGCCATGGATTGCAAAAGATGATGATCAAGGTCAGAAGATGTGGAGAATCAACCAGCGGATCGTAAAGTTGATAGTGGAACTAATGAGAAATCACAATATCCTCGAATCATTGGTAATTGTAGCAAGTGCCTCTGATCTGCTTCTACGTGCCACAGATGGAATGCTTGTCGACGGGGAAGCCTGCACTTTACCACAATTGGAGGTGCTGTCTCTTATTTTCACCAATTACCATGTCTTTTTAATTGAACAATTGTGATATTCTGAAGTCAAATGCATTCGGCTCTATCTCAAAGCTTCACTAATGTCTCGAGTTTTTATCGAAAAAATGGCAGCTGCTGGAAGCAACAGCTAGAGCAGTTCAGCCAGTACTAAAGTGGGGGGAATCGGGACTGGCAGTTGCCGATGGACTTTCAAACCTGTTAAAGGTGAGCAAATACCCTTTTTGTCATGGTCGATTTTCAATGTATTCTAAAGGTTTTAAGTCAAAACATGTTTTCAAGCTGTTCATAATAAAATCTATGTTGATGTGTGATTTTTAATCTGCCAATTCATGCAGTGTCGTATACCGGCTACAACTCGATGTCTTTCTCATCCAAGTGCACACGTTCGTGCTCTCAGCATATCAGTACTCCGTGATATCTTGAATACAAGTTCAATCGAGTCGAATTCTAAGGTGGAAATAAATGGCATCCATGGTCCTGCACATCAGTACTATAGTATCGGTGTCATCGACTGGCATACTGATATCGAGAAGTGCTTAACATGGGAAGCTCGTAGTCAACTTGCAAGAGGAATGCCTATACATTTTCTTGACACTGCTGCCAAAGAACTAGGCTGTAATGTTTCGATATAACATCGGTTAACCTTTGGATTCTTTTTCATGTGACACCACATAGACGAATATGGGGGATGAAGCCTTTGAATGTTGTGAAACTTCGGAAGCATGCCACGCAAGGCAGGGACCCTGCATATGGTAAACTGCAACGGCCACTGATCTTACTTTGGTTTTAAGTTAGCTTTGTTACAATATAGGCCCGGATTTCGATTTATTAGCGGGATCACTGTATGTAATATCAGTTAACTTCCATGGAGTTTCAACCAGATGTATTTGGATAGTTTTAGTGCTCTATCAGTACCTAAAGATTTTTAGTGGTTGATATTTGGTGTTATTTTATATATATAGATGAATGTAAAAATCATCAGTTGTTTTTTTTTTCTTTCGAAAATTCGAGTAGTAAATCTGGTCCAGATGGTTTCTTTGAGGAATCCTCTGCCATGGCTGGTGTGATTTAGTTTCTTAATTGACATTACGGATATTGGATGTATCAGCTGTTGGCTGTTACAATGCCAAATACAAGATTTTATCTAAGGTGCTCCAAGGCCTGTTTGAATGATATAATAATGTCCAAACATATTTTTTTTTAAGGTTTTGTTGAAAAAAATCCTGAATTTAGGTACCTAAATTATATATATAGAGAGAGGATGAGTCTACTACTTGCGACGAACATTGCTGAGCACCACTAACGATGAACACCGCTGAATACCATTAATTTTTAAAAAAAAATTAAAAATCTAAAGGACTAAAATTATAATTAAAATTAGGCTAAACTACACGAAATACCACTCAACTTTACCCTTTGACTCGAACATACCACGGAACTATAATTTGATACTATTATACCACTAAACTTAGCTTTTGGCTTCAATGTAAGCACTCGACCGTTAACTTATAACGGCCGTTAAATTCAAAACGGCGTCGTTTTGATTTCGTTGTTTTGAAGCCTAAAATAGGCCCAAACGACGCCGTTTTGTTAGTAAAGAAAATAAAAATAAAAACAAAAACATTGCATTATATGAAGCTTGAACCTAATACCTTTAAGATGAAGGGCTTATACTAAACAACCAAACCAACTTAAATACTTAATATTATTCTAATAAAAATAATATATAAATAATATTGCAGTTGAATTTAATTTTATTTATCTAATGATATAATTTTATAATATTTTTAATCTAATTTTATAATTTTATACTAGATAAGGGAGGCACAATTTTTACTCATGATAGATCTCTCATTTCGACCTTCTCGGAGTCTATACCGGGTGGCCCCCCAATCCTGGCGGAACTCTTGGCCATCAAACATGGTTTGACCTTAGCCAACTCATTGACGCAATGTAAAGGAGCTAGAGTGATCCTGGAATGCGATTGCAGAGAGGCCATTAATTGGATTAAAAACCCATCTTGCTGCCCTGGTCTGATGAGAAACCTGGTAAATGAAATCTTAGTCCTAATGCAACCTGGTAATTGTGTAATTCAGTGGATTCCTAGAGCTGCTAATACCAAGGCTGACAGTTTGGCGAAAGAAGGGATAGGCTAAAATCAAAGGATTTTTCTTATTGTACCGTTCCTTAGTAGACTATGTAAGTTCAATTATTATTAATAAAAATAGCGCTCTTTTCTTCATTCCGCTGTTGTGCAGATTCCTTTTTGAGTTGACAACATGAAGGGAATTTTCAACGAGGCCAATATTTTTATAAAAAAAATATTATTTTTATATATTTTTTAACAAATATAATATATATAATTTAACTCGAACCCTAAATCAAATATTAATTAAAACACCAAACCCGAAACCCAAAAACTATAAACCCTAAACCATATATAAAAATAAATTCCAAACCCTAAATAATAAACCATAAACATAATTAAATCATAAATCCTAAACCCAAAATCCTAAGATTAAAATATTATTTATAATATATATTAGGATTTGTAATATAGGGTTTAGGTTTAGGGTTTAGTTACATATATTGTTTAGGGGATTATGGTTTAGGATTTATTTATGTACATGGTTTAAGGTTTGAGTTTTGGAGTTTAGGGTTTAATTATATATATTATATCTATTCAAATATATATTATAAATAATATTTATTTATAAATTTAATATACTTATATATATGGTTTAGGGTTTAGGATTTATTTATATATATGGTTTAAAGTCTGGGGTTTTAATTAATATATAGTTTAGGATTTAGGGTCTGGGTTTAATTAATATATAGTTTGGGGTTTGGGGTTTAATTATATTTATCTATTAATATATATATATTATAAATAATAATTATTTATAAAGTTAATATATTTATAAAATTATATTATAAATATTATAAATTATATCATGAGATAAATTAAATTAAGTTCAACTGCAATATTATTTATATATTATTTTCGTTAAAATGATATTAAGTATTTAAGTTGGCTTGATGGTTTGGTATAAGCCTTTCATCTTAAAGGTCTTGGGTTCAAGCTTCTCAAAATGCAATGTTTTCTTATTTTCTTTATTAACAAAATAATGTCGTTGTATTCCGTGTAGTTTACCCTTAAAATTTGAAACGAACTTATAATTTTTTAAGAGATTGATTTTGTTAGGGTTTAGGAATATTGGCTATATTTAATTTTAATCTATTAAAAAATATTATAAAGTACCTATTAAATTTGATTTTTATTTTTTAAAAAATAATTTTAATTATAATTTTAGTACTTTAGATTTTTAAAAAATTTTAAAAATATTAATGGTGTTCAGCGGTGTTTATCGTTAATGGTGTTCAGTAATGTTCGTTACACGTGGTAGAATTCTCCTATATATATGTGTAGGGGTGTTCAACCGGTCGGTTCGGTTAACCGACCGAACCGAACTTCTAAAATTTCATTAACCGAATTTTTTTTCATATTAACCGTTAACCGAACCGAAAATTTTTGAAAAATTTTAACCGAACCGAAAAAAGTTCGGTTCATTCGGTCGGTTTTCGACTTAACCGAAATTTGTTAGAAAATTGTGGGTAAATCATCCAAATGGTCACTAAACTATTTTAAAATAATCTTTTTCGTCACTAAACTTTCAAAATTTATAAAATAACCATTAAGCTTATCGAACTATTACAAAATAGTCATTAACTTGCACGTTATAAATTATTGATAAATCATTTTGCGCTAATTTGATAAAATTTAATGACCATTTTATAATATATCAAAAAATTTAATGACTATTTTATAATTTTTAAAAATTCAGTGACTAAAAATAAATATATGAAATATATAATATATAAAAATTTCGGTTAAATCGGTTTATTAACCGATTTCGAACCGAATTAACCGATAACCGAAGTTTAAAAAAATCATTAACCGTTAACCGACTAAACCTAAAATTAACCGACCGATTAACCGAAAAAATTTTAATTCGATTCGGTTAGTTCGATTTTAATCGAAGTTTGAACACCCCTATATATGTGTGTTTCTTTATTTCCCCACCTACTCAGAATTGTGTTCAGGGACGAAGGTATTCATGAGGTGGAAGGGGTTGTGGCCCTCTAGGTTCTAACCCCATCCAAAACAAAAATTTACCTTTAATTTATATATTTTTTCTGAAAAATATAGAATATTATAAATTGTCATCCTAAATTTTAAAAAATTATATTTGACCCATTAAACTGGTACTATGACTCAATCTTTAAATTTTAAAATATAAATCATAAATTCTAAATTTTAACATTAAAATCTAAATTATAAATCATATAATTTAAACTCTTAAATCTTAAACCTTAAACTAAATCACCAGTCTTAAAAAATTGTTTACTCATCACAACACATGTATTATAGCATATTTTTTCTTTTAATACTAGTATAAATAAATATATATATATATTCAATACACTTACGAGTGAAAAAAGTTTTTATAAATACCTTACTTTAAAAGTTTAGAGATTCAATTAATGGTTTAAAATTTAGAGGTTAAAAAGTTAATAGTTGTGGGATTTAGTTTATGGTTTAAATTTTAGAGTTTTGGAATTTAAGGTTTATGGATTTAGTTTATGATTTAAAGTTTAGGGTTTATAGGTTTTTGCTTAGGGTTATGATAATATGGTTAAGGATTTAGATTTGGGAAAACTACTCCAGTGACCACTCAACTATGGGTCGCAACCTGTTTTGACCACCTAACTAAAAAAATTTAAAAATCGACCACCCAACTATTTAAATAGACTTAATCTGGCCACCCGCCATTAAAATTTAACAGAAAGATGATGTGGCTGTTAAAGTAAAATTTGTATAATTACACATTTAGTCTTTGTTATACCAATTTAGTCCTTATTTTAATTTAAATAAATAAAATTAATAAACCAATCAGGTGACACCTGCGTGGGGTTTGATCTCATGACCTTATGGCTAAAAAATCATGCCTTTACCACCACACCAACCCATTCTTTTTGTAATGGATTGTACTATTTTTTTATTTGTCTATTATCTTCTTCTTATTGTTGTCACTCTTTGTGAAATAGTTATTCTCCTTCTTATTCCTACAAAATTTTAGGGGTCCATCATGAAATTTTGATACTTTAAAAAGGTTTAAACACATTCAGACAATATAATTTGAAAAATAAAATTCACAATTAGTTCTATTTTTAACTCTAAATTTTATTAAATGATTAAACCCTAAATCTTACATTATAAATTTTACAATCTAAATTCTGGTGTTGATAGAACCTAACTTGTATAATTATTTTTTTTCATTGTCGGTATACGAGATAATTTTTCATAAAACACACACAGACACACCAAGTAATTTTCAACAAATAGAACTATACCAAAATCTAAATCAATTGCCAATTAGAATTTAGGTCAATATTTAACACCTCATTTATTTTACGAAGAGACTGCGTTTCTAAAGGCTGTGTTCTTACATTTAGGTGTCTTCAATAATATTTTTTTACTTATTTTACAGTGGTGTAAAATCATACTAAGAATATTGAGCTTTTACTTGTTTTACAGTGGTGTAAAACCATACTCTTCAGTATGACGCGGCTCCTTCATACTCTAACAAACTATTATACCTGATTGTGGTTGCTTAATAACTTGAATAGAGGATGGACTTAGATTGGTAGTCTGCGGCTCAGTTTCAACTGTCGTAACATGCTTGTATTTATTTGTCAATGTACGCTTGCTTGCTTTACTGAGTTGAGATTGTTTCATTGCAGACGTACGAAGTTGCTGTACTTTTTTATGAAGGGTAAATCGAGCAACCGCAGCAGCCTCAGATAGTTCCCGCATCTTCTTATATCTTTGTTGAGAACCAAGATTTTCGAATACAAAATAGTACGATACATTTGACAAAGAGTGGCAACAATAAAAAAAGATAGTAGACAAATAAAAAATAGTACAATCTATTTCACAAAAGAGTTAGTTGGTGTAATGGTAAACGCATGGCTTTTCAGCCATGAGGTCATGGTATCAAACCCCATGCCACCAACTAGGTGGTGACACATCACCTAGTTGTTTTACTAATTTTATTTATTTGAATTAAAATCAGGACTAAATTGGTGTAATAGGCAAGTAATAAGGACCAAATGTGTAATTATACAAATTTTACTTTAACAGCCACGCCACCTTTTTGTTAAATTTTAACGGCGGGTGGCCAGATTAGGTCTAATTAAATAGTTGGGTGGTCAAAAGAGGTCGCAACCCATAGTTGGGTGGTCACTAGAGTAGTTTTCCCTTTAAATTTTAACCTATAAACCTTAAATTTTAACCCAACTTCTGAATTATAAACCTTTAAACCTAACTCTTAAATTATAAACGCTAAATTAAATCTTTAAACTCTAAAATTAGAGTATATGAAATAATTACCCAACAAGAATTATACTTTGTGTTTACGTATCTGGATATTGATCTTATTGTCTATAAAAAGATAATTTTGGGTTTTTAGCCCAAAACCCAACCCTAAAAAGCCCTACATCAGTATGTATATATATATATATGTTAGATGAAAACCCTAGTTCTTAGCTTTGGCCTCCATTGCATTTTACATAAGCTCATCAGTCCCCCGAGAGCCTCTTCTCTCCGCCGAATCTCCTCATTCCCGTAAAAATGGTAACCAGAAATCCATCTTTCTCATCCGAATCCCTTATATTTACATCTCTGTTCTCATTAATTCATAATTTCATCTCTTTGTTTAAAAACGCTTCATTTCTCGACCTAGCTCACAGTTTTGTATAAATCTGGGAAAACGAGTAATAGGTTGTTAAGAGCGTTTGTAAAGTCGGGTTTGCTTGATTTCTGAATTTGGGTTTATGTTTTCCCCCCTAAATATAATTGCTTTTAACTCTATTTTGACGGTTTCTTTCTTTATTTTTTAGTCTCTGGTGGCCAACGAAGATTTTCAGCACATTTTGCGTGTGTTGAACACCAACGTTGATGGAAAGCAGAAGATTATGTTTGCCATGACTTCCATCAAGGGTATCGGAAGGCGTTTCGCCAACATTGTTTGCAAGAAAGCTGATGTTGACATGAACAAGAGGTTTGCTTTCTCTTTTAGATTTGTATATGCAAAGAAAAAATGTATTTTTATGTCAATCTTAGTCTTAGTTTTTGTTCATGTGTTACATGTTACAAAGTTTAGACAATAATATATGACATGCTTTTGGGCATTTCACTTTGAAACAATAGATCAAGTGGTCTACTAGGTTGAAATTATGTATGTATTGTATAGCATATAGTCTTTTGGTATGATTAAGTTGCCGAATGGATTTCGTTTCTTGGTGGGTTGTTGTGAAAAATTTGAATTTGATTTGCTTTGTTGTTGTTAGGGCCGGTGAATTGACCGCGCAGGAATTGGACAACCTCATGACGATTGTGGCGAACCCTAGGCAGTTTAAAATCCCAGACTGGTTTTTGAATAGGCAGAAGGACTACAAGGATGGGAAATATTCTCAAGTTGTGTCTAATGCTCTCGACATGAAGTTGAGAGATGACTTGGAGCGCTTGAAGAAGATCAGGTTAATACTCTGTCTCGATTGATCTGTTCTAAGTGTTAGTTTTGCCCCTGGATATTCAATGCCTGAAACAAGTCATTGAGCCTACTAAATCCTTTTGATTATTAACAATTGCTTTCGCATTTCCAAGCTTCAAAGTAATAGTTTAGACAATTTATTTGGGACAATTATCTTCTACAATGTTATACTTATATCCAAGTCTGAATATAGAACAACATGTTTTGTCTTTCCTTTTCTTACATTTTTGGTTGGTGTTTTGCATGCTTTGGAGCCCTTGTGGCGGTTAGGTTATCATCATAGTGCATAATTGTATTGTTGTGTCCGATGATGTATGTCATTGTGATTAAAACGAGAGAAGAGCCTACATTATCTTGATACATGTGATTGTGTAATAAATTGGCGCATATATGATTAGTCGTTCTATGAACCTATTTACTTTCTGCAGTTGCTGATATTAGGGCATGTCGTGTAATGGCAACTAGCTAATGATTGATATTATACTATGATGCAGGAACCACCGTGGTCTGAGACACTACTGGGGCCTTCGTGTCCGTGGTCAGCACACCAAGACCACCGGTCGCCGAGGAAAGACTGTTGGTGTCTCCAAGAAGCGCTGAATGCTTCATATTATAGTCTATTACGAGGCAGTAGATGGTTATTTATTTGCTTCTAAGCATGTTTTGCATCAAAGACAAAATTTTGGATGTGATTTTGTTTTGGTTTTTCAGTTTGTTTTAAACCCTGCAGACAAGTAGTGTTTCTTTTTTATCGTTTGCTTGATCTTTTTATCAATTGGTATTAATGGAACCATTGTCTTTTTATTTATCCTCGCTCGAAATTCATTACAAGCACTGAACTGAATAATTTAAGGGTAAACTACATAATTCATCACTCAACTTTGCTTGCAGATCTATTTTGGTCACTCAACTTTTAAAATGTGTAATTTACTCACTTAATTTTACACATTAAATATATTTAGTTACTCTTTTATGATATGGATTATTTTATAATTATTAAATAATATTAAAATCTCTTAAAATAGTTAAATTCCAACTCCAATCTTCTCTCAACTCGTTGGCATTATCAGTTGCTGTCAAAAACCCTCCCTCCTTTTCAACCATTCAAAGCTTTTAGATCTTCAAAATGGAGAAGAAGATATAACTCAGGTCTTTCTATTTTTTTCTCATTTTCCTTCTTTTCGTAGCTTGCATTTAGTATTGAAATTTTTAAATCTAGCAGACGTTGGAGATGAACATAAAAAGGAAAATAATAAAATTTTCAAACTAGTTTTCCTTGTATCACAAAGGGCCTTTGAAAAAACTCATTTTGGTAATGGGTGCCCAAATACCCAGCCCCTATTATTGCAGGAGAAGCCAAGCCTTCATCTTCTTCGATGAAACAATGCCTCCATGAACTTTTAGGTGAGTTCTTTTTTTGTGCTTTTTTGAAAGAAAAAAAAACTCATTTTGGTAAATGTTTGATTTTTGGGTTCTTCAGAGAGAATGTAAAATGAGGAAGATAAATTGGTGCAGAGACGGTTTGTGGCCTGTGGGGATAAGTCAAAACTTGGTGCTGGTTGAAGCAAAACAACGTGAAATTGAAGGGCGTTTTTACAAGTTGAGGATAGGGATTTAGGTATTTTAGAGATTTTTTATTTTTATTTTAAATTATATTTATAATTGAATATAATAAATTTATAATAATAATAATAATAATAATAATAATAATAAAATAATTCGTGTCACGGCGTTATCAAATTAACGGGAGAGTGATCAAATATGTTCAATGTATAATGTTGAGTGAGTAAATTGCACGTTTTGAAAGTTGAGTGACCAAAATAGGTCTGCAAATAAAGTTGAATGGTGATTTATGTAGTTTACCCATAATTTAATTAACTCAAGATTTAAAACTAGAATTGGAACTAATCAAGAACTCACACATGTTAAGGTTTTTATTAGTTAAAATAATATAATTATTTGATATATTATTGATTAAGTTTCATTCTTTACGGTTTTTATTAGTTAAAACTAGGGTTTATGGTTTAAGATTAGGTGTTGTGATTAGATTTTAGAAAATTAGAGGTAGAGTGTATTTTTTAGGATGTGAAAATTAGGGTTAGGTGTTATGATTAGGGTTTAGAGAATTAGGGGTAATGTGTATTTTTTAGGATGGAGAAATTAGAGTTAGGTGTTGTGATTATGGTTTAGAGAACTAGGAGTAAGTCTATTTTGTAGAGTTTAAAGTTTAGGATGTGAACATTAGGGTTAAGGTTTATAATTTAATTTTGGGAAAACTACTCCAATGACCACCGAAGTAATTGGGGATACCTATTTGAACCACCGAACTATAAAAAACGTCAATCACACCACCAAACTTATTAAATCAACCTATTTTGACCACCGCCGTTAAAAAGTTAACGGAGGGGTGACGAAAGTGCCACGTGGAAGTTAACAGGACATTTTTAAAATTCCGTGTTTAATCCATGTTATTTACTTATTAAATCAATTTGATCCTAATTTTATTTTAATTAAATAAAAATTAATCAACCGATTAAATTAATTTAGTTTTAATTTATTTTGTTTAATATATTTTCCTCCAATCAGGTGGTGACACGTGTCACCACTTGGTTAAAGGAAATTTAAAGAAGAAAACCATGAGGGTGTTATGGTGGTTTGAACCTGAGACCAAGGGGATAAATCCCCAAGCTTTTATCATTGAACCAAACAACTCTTAACGCTATCATTTGCACCTTTTATATACATATCTTATAGTGTAGTAAAAGTTAAGGAAAAAAGAAGAAAACAAAAGGGCATTATGGTGATTTGAACCTGGGACCAAGGGGAGCCAAACTGCTCTTAGTAAAATTATTTGCACCTTTTATACACATATCTTATAGTACAGTAAAAGTTAGGGAAAAAAAGTAAAAATGGTTGAAATACGACTCGAACATAGATTACTTGGGATGTGTATAATCACACATACATCCGATTTAATTTAAATATGAAAACTATTAAATATTCAATTTTAAAAAAATATTCGATTTAAAAGAAAAGAAATTCGATTTAAAATATTTGAATATTTTCCTTTTTTCATATTTAAATCGAATATTTAAATATAAAAAGAAAAAATATTCGAATATTTTAAATCAAATTTATTTTTTAGATATTCGATTTAAATATGAAAAAAAGGAAAAATATTCGAATATTTTAAATCGATTTTTTTCTTTTAAATCTAATATTTAATAATTTTCATATCTAATATTTTGTAGAGTTTAAGGTTTAAGATGTGAAAATTAGGGTTAAGGTTTATAATTCTGTAGAGTTGGTCACTGATTTTGAAAAACGACCAATAAGGTCATCTAAGTTTAGTTATTAAATAGGAGCAATTTGGGCACTTAAGTTTAAAAAGGCTATATTTTGGGCACCTATTTTTCATCTAAGCATTTATAATATTATTGTACTAATTGATTGTAAAGTTTTAGGGTTGAAAAATATTTTTTAAAAAATTTAAGGGTGAAATTATAAAAAAACATTTTAATTAGTGACTATAATGTTTATTTTTTAAATTGGGGAGTAAAAATGTACATGAGATAAACTTTAATGGTCATTGCAGTAATTTACTCTTATTTTTCATTGCCAGGTCAGCAATCCGTCAGTGTTTAATGACAACAAACGACTGGGTGACCAAAAATTTTCGCCCCGAAAACGTAAATGATCTTACTAGTCGTTTTTTAAAATCGGTGACTAACTATATACTAGGTGAAAACATTAGTAACTATTCCGATATTTAACCTAAAAATAAATTTAGAACGTAGGGTTTTTAAGGTTAGTTCGACCGCAGCGGTAAAAGGGTCCAACCTGCAAGGCTGCAACCTCTTTGTCTTTAATATAAAGTTACAAAAGCCGAAGCAACCCCTTCCTTTCTTCCCTCTCCAACCAACAATTAAACCAAATTAAAAACAAACAAAGGGGGAGAAATCAAAATTCTCTCTTTTTCCGTCGGAAAACCATCTCTAAATCTCAACGGGAGGGATACCCCAATCGGGAATTACTATGGGGAAGAAGAGGAAGTCAATAGCCACGAGCCTTGATGAGGTGGATCGGACTATGTACGCTTCGTTTTCCAGCGCCGCTAATTCTTTGTCACACCTTTATACTCAGGCTATGAACCAGCAGAAACTCTCCTTCCAAGCTGGCAAACGCCATAGCCTTGTACTTCCTCCCCCTCTCTGTATACACACACACACATATATATTATGAAATTCTGGGTTGTTATTTGTTTGCAATATTAGCTTGATGGGTTTTCATATCTGTTTTTGCATATATATTCATTGAATTCTGGGTTTTTATTTGTTCGTAATTTAGCTTGATGGGTTTTTTTATATCTGGTTTTTGCATATATATTCATTGAATTTTGTGTTGTTATTTGTATGCGGTATTGACTTGATGGATTTTTGTATCTGTTTTTTGAATCTTGATTTTGGGTTGTATTTGAGTAGTTCAAAAAGATATGATTTTGATCAATCAAGCCTGTTTTATTTATTTATTTATAATTTAATAATTGTGTAAAAAAACACATTTTTGTTGCGAAAACGATTTGGGGTTTACTGGTTGTGGATTGATATGATTAGGTTTTCCCCCCTCTGCTCGTTTTTCCAGATATATTGCATTTCTACGTTTATGCGATTTAGCTTGAAGGCAATGTGGTGTATTTTTTTAGAAGCCTAAATGTTAATCGTAATTGAAAAAAAAGAGAGTTGTGCCTAATGTGTTGATTTTTTGTTGTATTGTACTTATTTCTAAGAGTGGAATTGGTTGCTACGAGATGTTTAAACTCGCGGTGAGTTTCGACTTGAGCTAGTCATTTGGTCGGCGACGAAAGAAATTCCGTTTTCCCGTCTTAGTCTCAATACTCTCCTACTGCATTGCCTTACTTGTGAAAGTTGAGGAGTGTGGAAATTGAAGTACTGAAGCTAATGAAACCATTGATATCACTTGTTCAAGTGTATTTCTTTTAAAGCTTGAAACTTGTTAGTCGCCGAGTCATGCAACTAGCTAATTTAGAACCCTTTCAGAGTTTTGGCGTTAAGTCCTTTTAGTTTTAATAAAATGTGATTAAAGACGGGATGGCGTATTGGCCGTCTGATGGAAGTTTGTAAATCATTGATAGAGTCAGCTCACTAAGTGTGCTGGGACATTCTTTGGAATAATTATATTCAATTTGGAAGTGTAACTTCGAAAGAGGACTTTGGATGTCATACATAAATTCTGCATGTTTCCTTTGTTAAGAGTAAAGATCTTTGCATATTTTTACACAATATCGAGAGTAAAATCTATAAAATTTTAATTTTTCAGCCTTTATTTGTGAACTTGCATATCTAGCATCTATGAAGTGCTTCGAGTTGTGAGTTTGAAGTTTATGCTAATAGGTCTTTTCAACTTGCTTTCAGGAAAAACTTTATCAATGGATTTCGAGACAACACGAGGGAGGATCGAGAGTAACAACAATGGATATCCTCAATTACCTTCAGGTTTGTTGTTCTTTTTGACTATTTTATAATCTTCCATATAGGTGGAAAAATGATCGGAATGTGAAACGTTGCCTGAAAAAATCCAAATACAGACACACATGTACCCAAATTGACCTAAAAAAGCCAAAGTGCCAAACCCAACCTGAGAATCTGACCCTGCTGCAACCTGAACCCCCAATGAGCCAAACTTGAAATCGACCTGATCTAAATCCATAATAGCTTAAATTTAATACAAAAAGTAGAATATTTAAAAAAGACGTACTGAATCCGTATTTTCTTTTATTTATATGCAACATCTATTTATATGAAAATATTAACAAATTTCTTGAAACCCAAAGTCAACATAGTTCTGAAATAATTTGAACTTGGCCTGTTTCCCTTAATACATGTGGATGCATAAAGATAAGCCTTATGCCATTTCATTATAAATGTAGCTCATTGAAATATTGTCTCTATGCTTCCTACTGAGGTTGAATGAATATCAATTTTTCTTAATTGCCTTTTCTAAAATTGTATGCCGAATCCCTTTTCCTTGGCTTCCGTTTTAAACTTGAAATGCAATTTCTCTTGCTTTTTTCTTGTGTATTGGAGGGTCATATACCCGGAACTGTGTCTAGATTTGCATTGTAAACTGGTATCGGACATGAGTAATTCAAGAAAATAAACTCGGAACAACATTGGTCTATTCATGTGTTGGAAACCTACAATTTGTTTGAGAAGTATGTCTCTTATTTCAAATCTGTTCTGTTTAGTTCTCAAATTTTACATCTGAAATACTTAATACGGGGAGTTATTTTGCGTTTGGAATTGGAAAATTGGGAATTAGTTTTATGATATTCTTGTAGTTTTGGCCTCTAAAGATGTGTGCAAGCACTAACGTACACAAAGATGGCACGAATAGATTCTCCCTTCTGAGCCGAGGATCATCCTTTCGAAATCCTTACAATTTTGTGTTTACCTATCCTTTCTATTTCTGATAATATCAGATTATCTTTATTATATTCCGAATATTTTTATGATTTCCTTGCAGAATGAGCTAGACTACTGTGGTGAGGAGCCATCAATGTCACCTAGAGCACCACCAAGCCAACAGCAGCAACCCCAGCCTACAATGCCATTTATGAATCCCGGTTTCATGCTCTCTTCAGGCTCATCCTGCCAAACTGCTGTGCAGGGAACTCGCCCCGACCATTGTGATCAGCAGCCGAAGAATTCTGTTTTCTCAAATGCCTTATCAAGCCCTGTTCGTCGGAGTCTTCAGCATTATCACATTTCTCAGGAAGGTTACTGTCCGAATGGTGGTCTGCCTTCGGGGAATGGAGTCAGGAATAACGAATCCAACTTTCTCCAGCACCAGACTCGGGATCCAAACCCTCTAAGCTCCAACGATACCTCAATGGACATGCACTCGGATAGTCCATCACATGAATCCACTTACTGAGAGAATGGCTATGGTAGATCCGAACAATTAAAAGATCCTAAAAGGGCTGTTGTGATTTGCATCACCATTTTTGTTTGTTGCTCTGCTACCGAAGTGACGAAAGCTCCGTATTCATACAAAAAAGAAAACTCAGGGCATTGATGATTGAAGAAGAAGAATACTCCGTGTGTTGTGTGTTGCATAGCACAAATTGGTATGAATTTATCAGTTTTATGTGCTTTAGCACCATTTGCTTCTAGGTCTTAAATTTCTCATTGTAAAGCATTTTGTCCAGTCAATACAGCTCCTTTGCAATATATATATATATATATATATATATATATATATATATATATATATATATATATATATCAAAACTGCTTGTTAAATTTCTCTCATTTTTTGTTTTCCTTTCAAGATTTCTTTGTTACTTAGGATTGTCACTGAAATTTTAGCGTGTTTTCATGTTAGCCATCAAACTTTTAAAATTTTGCATTTGAGTCATTGAACTTTAAGGTTTTAATAGCAACTGAGTCAAACTTACATGTCATACGTATTCATATTAAAGTAAAAACGTCATAAAATTTATATTATAATTTATTCTATTACTGATTAGGATTTATTCATTTTGGCCCCTCTTGTAAGTATTTACACTATAAAAAGCATCTATACAGATTTTGGGAGGCTTTTGACGATTGTGTGTCATATTCATGTTATAATGACACATTAAAACTTTGAGCCTAAATCTATTTAATTCTAATTAAACCGAGCTTGGAAACAAATCAATTAAAATTATAATTTTCAGAAAATTTTGAAAAGAAAATTTCAATTCCTCAAAGTTTTTGAATAATTTTATTTAAACTCTTCTAAAAATTTTAAAAATCATTTAGTTTTAAAATTTTAAAGAATTTTAATTAGACAGATACATTAAATTTGGAGTTCGGGGTTTGATATTTAGAATTGGTTCCTGTGTTGTGAGACAAATGAGATGAAATTTGGTGATGGTAAATCACGGGGGCTGCTGCAGGGACCAGGGTGATGTCGGCAGAGACAATGGCAGATGGGGGGTCCAAAATGCAATGGTCTCACCATGAGGGGACCTTCTCAAATAGGGAATCCCATGCAACTTGTTACTACACCTTTTTTCTTTAGGCTTAATCGGAAAAAATGCCTATATTATAATTTTTTTTTAAAAGAATTTATTAATCAATCAGTGTTTGACACGTGGTTGAATTGTTATTTTTATTTCTTAAAAAATTAGTAATTTTATTTTTGAAAAAAAAACCATAAATTTTTTTGTCTTCAAAATAACCTCAAATTTTCTCTCACGGTTGAACATTATATTGATAACGACGTTGTGACAATAAAATCTCTTCTTTTTGGTACAAAAGCCGCAAAGTCTAGTTGTCATTCGTCTATTTGTCGTGTTCAGCGTTTGTAAATGTTTGCCGATTAATGTTTAATTGACACATTATTCGTCGATTTATGAAGACAAAATAGTAAAATAATTGATTGTAAGTATCCGACGGCGGAAGAATAGTTGGTGGTGGTGGTTTGGTGTTGACAAATAGTAAATTTAAACTTTTGAGGATTTGTGTTAAAGATTTGAGGGTGTATGAAAAATGATAATTTTGGCATATTTTTAACAAAATTAATGTTTTATTTGTTTATTTTAAAAAAAATAAATGAAAATAAAAAATAGGTCACGTGTCATTCATTCATTGAATGATAAATTTTTGAACTTTAACTAATAGTTAAACCTTAAAATAATTAAATAAAATATTAAACATCTATTTGACAAAATAAATAGACACCTCAAATAATCAAAAGATATAATTTACACAATTTTTTTTCAATTAAATCTTTTTTCATAATTATTAAAATTCAATTCATTAAGTAGAAATCTATTATAATAACAACTCTTTTAATTCAAATTATTTCACTTTTAATTTTATTTTTAATATCTCGTATTATTTGATTAATTGATAATTAATAAAACTCGTTTCCATATTGAGGTACATGTGGCAAATCATTTATTCTTTCTATGAATGCATCATTAATAATTCCTAAGACTCCCTTCTCTGATTTATTGCATTTGTTGGCTTGTCTTGTGAATTTGTGACCCCACCCAACTAAGGTTTTTTTCTTCACTTCACTTCATTTATTATTTATTTATTTATCACATTCTTTTTTATGTTGTATATACCACATGTTTTTCACTTGAGAATAAAGATGGTAATCGACACAATGTTTAAAATAATTTTTATTTGTTTGATGATTGTTTTAGTAGGATGAGTCACTAGATTTTTTAGGTTAGATCAAGTATTTGAATTTTGACGTTATAAATAAGGATGAACATAATATTCGAACCCGACAGATTCTAATTCGACCCTATAGGTTTGAGGTATTTTATTAAAAAATCTGATTCTAGTCGGATCAAGTTGGGTAAAAATTATTAAATATTGCGCCATGTTCGAGTTGCGGTGAAAAGTAGTCGATCGAGATGTTTGTACAATTCTTCAAAATATTAAGACATAATTACTATAATATCTCTCTTTATATAAAATTTTCAGTTATCGAATTTAAAAAATATATAGATAATTACTATAAATACAATCTTTATGTTTTTTTCACTCTAAAAATAGAAAAATATTATTTTATTTATTTTGGGTCGGGTCAAGTTTTAATCTTAAAATTCAGTAAGCTTGGGCCTGATTGAAATTCACCACATGTCAAGTCGGGTCGGTTTGTGTATAAATTTTATATTTCGTTGGCATGAGTTGGCCAAAAACTTGAACTGACTCATGCTCATCCATAGTTGTGAATGGAGAAAAATAAATAGGAAGTATTCAATTGTACTCATAATAAATTTCTACAATATTCGATTTGAATTAATTAGTTAAATGGTTAAATATCAATAGTAATAAAAAAAGTATTGATTATGTTCATGGTTAGAAATAAAGTAACTTTCAGTATGTGGACTTATTAATTTTTTCAACTTAATTCTTGAATTTTTCGTCCATATTGATTCTTGGGATATGCTAGGGTGCAGCTAAAATGCGGCCATATATATTTTATTATTTTAGTAAGAATTTATATAAGATTGTGTAATAATTTAGGTAGAACCGAAATTCTTACTAACTGGGTGTCAATTTGTGTAACTACACAAATTCTTATCAAGTGGATAAAAATTTGTGTACATTTTGCTTCAGGTAAGAATTTGAGTTAGAATTTAGGGAATTTGTGTAGGGCCGCCTCATTTTAGCCGCATCCTAAGGGTGCCTCACGGCGGAACTTTCTTGATTCTTGAACTCGGATTCTTGATTCATTTTAGGTTTTTGATGATATAACATATTAATTTAAATGATTAAATTTTAACCATAAAATAAGTGTTCAAATTATTTTTTTGTAGATGTTAACATTTTTTGGACAATAAGTGTCTAACACTTGTATTGTTACTGGTGTCTGACTATTAACGACTGTTAAAAAACTCGTTAGTCAATTAAAACTTGGCACATGACTTGATTTTTATTTATTTACCTTTTATTAAATCAGTAAATTCTTAAAAAATATGAACTTTTTTAAAAACTCAAAAAATTTTAATTTCTTTCAAACAAACCCTAAAACCTCATTTCTCTTAGTGTCCAACACCCCTCACCCTGTCGACCGTTCACTATCCACCACCCAAACGTCGCGTATCTCGTCGTTTTGTATCACCACCCTATACCTGTTGGTCAAAAAGCTAAACGACATTTTTTCATCATTATTGGTCATTTTGTTGACAGTGCTATCATATGTTTATTCGTCAATTTTTAACAACAAGAGAGTGAGATTTACAATCGTGGGATCCGATGAAGACAAGAATGATCAGTGGTAGTTGAATCGATAGTTGAAGAGGAGAAATTTAGACATTTAAGGTTAGGGATTTGGGCATTTTAGGGAATTTACAAAAATTTATGGGGTTTTAATTAAAAATTAAAGTTTTTCTAAAAGTTTTCTTTTAAAAATAATTTTAAAAAATTAAAAACAGACCACATGTCACTTTTTATGGGGTAACAATTTTTTAACGGTCATGCACTTAAAATAATAATGATATAAACGTCAGACATCTATTTTGCTCAAAGCGTTAGACACCTATTACAAGAAAGAGGTATGATTTATGAACTTATTTTATAGTTTAACCTTAAATTTATAAATCATCATTTGAATTCAAACCTTAAATGAAATGCTATTAACATAATAAGAAAAAATTTTGGTTTATATAATCATTTTAGTTATAGGGTTTAAGTGTTTAGGTTGAGGTTTAGAGATTTATATTACAAGATTTAAAATTTAGACTTCAATGTTCAAGGTTTAAAGTTTAAAGTTAAAAATTTAAAATTTAAATTTTATAACTTAAATATAAAAAAATTATACAATTTTTTTACACATAATATGTATCAAAATACAATCACTAAAACATATATAATTATAAATTTTAAATATGAATAATAACACATATATAAAAATTATAAAAACTAAAAAACCACTTTCCCAACACACAATTTCATAACGGATCTTACCTTTTTATCCTCTTTTATAATAAAAAAATTTTGTTGAGAAAAAAAAAATAAAAACAAAAAAATCGCTATCATGCGCCGTGGATGTCACTATCCCTATCCTTCACCTTCACTTTAAATAATTCCAATTTCCATCCTATAAAACTCAATTCGTTTTATTATTCCCTCCCTACCCCATAAATATTTCTATTTTCAACCTTTTTTATTCATAATTTCTCTCGAATTTTTGGCTCTCCAATTTTCCAATTCGTCGCCGATTAGATCGTACACTAGCCGCGGTCGAACACGCCGGCGCCGCCAGTTTAGCTCCTTGGGGGTTCTCTTTATCTACTCGCCAGATCCGCTTAATCGCCATCAGGTAAACTCTCAAACGCCTTTTTTTAAAGAAAAATTCTGATTTTCTGTTTGTTTCACGAGAAAATAAAAGGAGAACAGATAAAGCAAAAAAAAAAAAGTTTTCAATTTGGACTGTTCACTGCCAACATTTATTTTCTGTTCCATTTTCTTTATTGCTCTCAATTTCAATCAAACAGAGAGCATTGCTTTAAGCCGATCCTTGTTTCTTTAACTGAAACAGATCTTAAATCATTCTTAAAGGAAATTTTTATTATTTGCGTTGATGTTCCTAATAATTTCTTCATATATATATATTCAATAATGTTACTCTCTCGTTTTTAGTGTTAAATTTGACTAAATTAATGCAATTGGATTTTATTTATTTATTTAATAAAATTGTAGATCTTAATTGTGTGTGCTTTAATGAGGGGCTGCAGTTTTTGGGAAGAAAGTAGTTATTATGTCTGCAATGAATTATGGTTACTTAGGATTCAATTCATTAGTAACTATAAATGGAATTTAAGATTTCCATTGATGTTAAATTTTTATTATTTGTAAAGCTTGATAATTTTACTTACTATGTAATATTGGTGGATGAAGGAGTTAGGAGTAGTTTAGTTCAGCTTGTTGTGACCGGTGGAGTGTTGAAAAGAGGGGAAAAAAAAGAATAGAGTGCTGTCTGGGTGTCCCAGATGAGAATTAATGTTATTGGCAGTAGAAGGAGGAGGGTTCTTCTCTTCTTCAGCGACCGGGTATAGCAAGGGCTTGGCCCTTCTTCTCTTGGGTCAGAAGCACGAGGACAAGTCCATGAGAGTTTCGCCGTGGAACCATTACCAGTTGGTAGACCGAGAACCCGATCCTGACCTCCAACTGGCTTCCGTCAAGAACCGGCTTCCGGGGTGCGCCTCTTTTGTCTGCTTTGGTCGCACTTCCGCAGGGCTCGACACACCGTCGCATTTGAAAGTTGGTCCTGTTCAACAGCAGGATGTCTTGCCGGGTTCTTTTGTTGCAGATAAGAGTAACGATCAAGCAAATGAGCTCAATGATGGCAATAGCATTGTAAGAAAGGTTGTTTTGAAAAGTAGTTTGAAGAAGCAATTAAGTGGTGCTCAGGTTTCTCTTGAGGATGTTAATGATCGTGAGGCATCAGGGGAAAAGTATGGCGATATCCCTAGTCATACAGAACAAAGAAAGGTGCAGTGGACCGATGCTTATGGTAACGAGCTTGCTGAAATCAGGGAATTTGAGCCCAGGTACATGAAATATATGATCTAAATTGAAGTTGTTTGTATAAGTAATGCAGTTCAATTTTCAAACATATTTTAAGTTTTTCTTTATGCTATTTCTGTTCTAGTTAATGTGGCCCGTGAATTTAAGTAATCCCTCACTTACCACTAAGTTTATCATTCCTTCTTGTTTTACTAACACTAGTTATGTTAAGATTTTTTCGTATTACTTAACAACATCCTTTTTAAATCCATGGACACTCAATCCCCATAGGTTAGTATATTTTGAATATTAAAAAATGTGTTTCTTTGCCTGGGAAAATACTAAAATTTGTCTGCAAGTTATGCTGACGACATTGCTATGGCATCCTTTTGCACAAACTCGGGATATAGCTGAAATTTGTTTTTTCTTTTTGTTTTTATAGCCTGCGAAGATGTGAATAGGTAGATGCTACCAGACAGCATGCATAGATCTGATCTTTGAGCATTGGCTCTCAAGATCTCATCCCTGAGACATCTATATATGTGCTCTGTTTGACAAAACGTAAGAAGTTGTGGTGTAAATGTGTCGGCATAATTAGTACGCATCTATGGATTTTGTAAGGTGTTCGAGAACTTTCTTTGATACTAATTTGAATGGTAGCTGTCTTCACAAGAAATTACCGCACAAATGGTAGATAATGTATTAGGTTCACCCCACTCTAATGTGTCTGGTGTATTGTTTTAGCTGAATTAGGTATTAGTAGGTGCACAAGTCCTTTTTCATGGCTATTCATCTTTCTTGTGCCTATAAGTTTTTTTAATCCTCATGTTTTCTCCACAAATTCCAGCTAATAGGGGGATACATATGGTATAGGTGCTAATAAAAGTAATTCAGCGAGGAATCATATATAACTTTGTTTATCTGATTGACTGGTTAATTATCCTTGACGTAACTCCGTAGCTGGCCTTTTCTTTTCGGATGGTTATATTCTTCTTGCTTGTTCAGTATTTCTTCACTTCTTGGTTGCTGATACCTACCTTCATCTAATGTCAGTGAAACAAGCGAATCAGACGATGAATTCGGTAATGGAGTCGAAAAAACTTGTGCATGTACAATTATGTAGTTCGGCCATTAGTTCGAGTTCAAATGATGTCATCAGGTAAAATTGCTTGCTAACAACCTTAATCTTTATGTTGGAAATGCCGAGTTGGTTTTGTGGGCAAAGAAGAAGCAAGTTTTGTTGTTGATGATGATTCTACATTGAAAATGCAATGCAGCCAATTGAGAGGAGCTTTCTTTGTGGGCCAGCTTAGTTGGACTCATCTTTTGTGTCTATATATATATATATTATATATTTAATTTGAGATTTCAATTTTGTTCATTTATGGGTCAGCTTAGTTGCACGACTGTCTGTGTTGTCCATTGTTTCTTGGTTATACATATAGTGATGGGTTTGGGACAGCAAAGTTAGTCTGAATGATTATTGAAAGGGCCTTTTTGTTTTAATGAATTGATTAACTTGAATAATTCTAGCTCAGGTTGTACTACATTTATTTACCCTTAATTGTCCTATATACATTAGGACATAAGATAAAATCACATCAAACGCAAACTCTTCGGTTTTCTCGGTCGGCTTGCTTGTTCAGGCATTTGAGGTGTCCTTATTCGACGCCCTCTGAGGTAGAGGTGAGACACGAAACATTCCGGGGTACAATATTGAATGTGTTGGGTTTGTAAAAGCACATCAAACAATGTATGAAGCCAGTTAAAATATCAACTTTTGCATTCCCCCCCCTCTAAAGTCTCAAATAACAATGTACGGCACTGTCTCCGCTGCCTCCTGTCAAGCCAGTTCCTCCGTTATTGCCCCCTCCGACTTCTTCGCCGATGCCTGCTTTCCCCTCTGACTTCTTCGCCGCTGCCTGCTTTTATGCAGGCTGTTGGGGGACCAGAATGTGATCACTTTGGGGTTCCAGAATTCTTTAAGCAGAAGCTTAAGGAGTCAAATAAAGGGCATTTCATTCTTTTTTGTTGATATAAGTACGGATATCTTAGCATCGGCCATTGATTGATTAATTTAGATAGAGTATTGAAGAGATAATAAAGTACTTTCTTTAGATTCCTCGAAAAGAACGAGATTGCTAATGGAAGGTAAAAAACGAAATAAACCCGGTTTTGATCTATATACTCAAATATGCTGTTTATCTCAAACTCCATTTAATACTTTAGTATTAGACTCTGACCTCGACCCCAATACGATTTCTTTCACCAACAAATAACTTGTTTTATGATGACTGGTTTTCGGGGACGGTAGTATGTAGATTGGCGATGTTCGGTTTTGCTGTCGCCATGCCAAAGGTCGAACTTTGTCGATCAAGTAAAGATCATGCTCTCCAATTTCGGGATAATCGATTCGGATTGAACTCTTTTCTTTCCTTTGGTACTTCAAATGCTTTTTACGAATACCTTTTGTCGTTTCTAAATGTTTTGTTTGTAACTTGACCAGGTTGTATCCTGTGTTCTTTGTAACTTAGTTCGTTGAATAAGATTATAAGAACAAGCTGTATCCGAAATAGTTTGCTTGGTTCTCAAGTATCTGAAAAATATCCAGCTTGTTGGGGTTAAGTTCAATGTGGAAGATTGCATGGGATGGTTAGCTATATCAAACATTATGCAGCAAAAGTTTATCATCCTTCACATTTATTTCCATCCGATCAAGTCGAGTCTCGATCCTTGCTATTCTAGTCTCACTTGAATGTCACCTGATTACTGTAACTATATTATTCGAGTTCAAGTGTAATATATGGTACTAGAGTGTCTCATTTCAATTTTTGTCACAACTTTTTTCATAGGTAAGTTTTTTTTTTTTAAAATCAAAGGACAAGCAAACTTCATTCAAAAATAAAAGAAAATACAAAGAAAAACGAACGAAGGCAACATGCATAAACAAACTCACACACACACAAAAAAAAAAACAAAGCCAACAGACGATCAAAAATAAAAAAACAAACAAACAAAAATAAAGAGAAAAGACCCAAAGCAAAGCAAAGAAGAAAACATGGAGGGCGGTCACTCTGTGACCGAGAAACAATCAAACAAAGATACCACCATCGACCAAAGCCATGGTGAGGGCTATGTTTGGTGGGGGAGAATCTTACAGACCGCCAGTTTGTATCTGAGTCACATGCACAATTAGCAGCACAATAGGTTTTAATAAAAATTTTCGGCCTGAAGAGACCACTAGTCATAGCCTGATCCATAGAAGATTCTAATCAAACATAATCTATTTGAATTATGTTAAATATTTTATTTAGATAATGTTTGAGATAATTGAAAGATTTTGTTTAGATATAATCAATCTCAACCGTCGATGTAAAAATCATTTGAAATCGTCAAATGTAAAGAGACCCAACTATAAATAGAGGCCCTCTCTACATCTATCTTTTTGAGTAATTAATACATTTACTTTAAATATTCTAAATCTTCTATATTGTTTTTGAGTATTCTTGAGTTCTTGCTCTTGAACTCCAAACTAAAGCTTGTTGTATTTTATTAAATTTGACCAAGGATTGACTATTGAGCTACTCGTTCAGTTCATGAACAATAAGTTTGTTCTAGACTTTTAACTCAAGTATAATCGGTTAAAATCGATATCTTATATTTAAATTTAATTATCAAAATATATAAATATTATTATATAATACTTTTTAATAGTATAATAGAGTATTCAAATGAAATTGTGTAAGGATGAGTCTATCACGTTCGACGAACACTGCTGAACACTACAAACGCTGAATATTGCTGAACACCATTAAATTGATTACTAAATATTAAAAAATCTCAATGACTCAATATATAATTATAAGTTATTTAAAATAAAAACTCAATTAAATTATTTTCTATATACATTATATTTTTTAAATAATTAGATTAAATTTCAACGTTAGTCAATTTAAAAAATAAAACATCTAAAATCCTAACCTCTAAACTCTAAACTGTAAGCCTTAAACAACATCAAATTCAAAATTTGGACTCATCAAAACAACCTCAAATCCAACAAAATTTAGTATTTTTTCTATGGATACAAGCCTTGCATAACATGCTTCAAAGATTGTGATTCAGATCTTGTTGCTTGGATTTCTCCCATGGCTTATAGTATCTTCCCCCCTGCTTGCTTAATTTCAGTTTCAATTCCAGGGAAATACTTAAGATGCCGAGTTTGCTTTAGTGATAAGAGGTGTCGCCTCACTCGTCTCAGGCAAAAGCAATTAGAGGCGCACACATCACGTATATCACTTCGCCTCGACCTTCGAATGTGTTTTTTTCAATATCTCGCTCGTCTCACACCTTAGGCGCGCTTTTTAATTCCAAGGTGTTAACAAAAAGGGTAGCCACATATTAATCAGACTCGTAGGTCTCAAATTGTGTTCAATTTGTAGAATAGAACTATGTGAGGATGCTTAGTTTTGTTGTCTAATGGGCTGTAAAAGAGTAACGTATTGGTTTAATTTGGTGGGAATATGTAAATTTGATGATCTTGTTTATTAATATTGGGTTGGGAAAAAAGAGGTCTCTATCATTCTTTAAAAAAATTATAAATTCATTAGCAAATAGCTTAAAGAAATGAGTTTTACTACTATTAGCGAGTGAATCTCTTTTATTTTAAAAATTAATCCTAAAATATTTACTAGTGTCTTAGTACCCAAGTTCAATTTTGTCTATATATTCATTTACTTATTGCCCATCTCCCATTGCAAAAGAGAAGAATATGGACTCAAAGGGCACGGGCAAGAGAAAGATTGGTGATAAAATTGAAGAGGACAAAAAAATCGTTGCTGGCTTCAAGGACAAGAAGGTATAGTTTGAAGAATATAAATGGGAGTTGAATGAAGGATTTGAAAGAGATTTGAAAAAGTTACTCGAGAAAGTATAGTAATAGGGTCATTACTCTCTTCATAAAAGACATGGCTGATAGGATGTGCGTCGCCATCGTTTATATTTTCTAAGACTTTCATTTTCCTTTTCGATGTGAGATTAATGTCTCCGCCTCTTCTCAAGCGTGACATTCTCCCCCACTCAATCTCGTGACGCCCTCGTCACTAGTCAACCACACCTGTGATTGACCATTATCACGGTTGATCACTCTGCTTACCCCACTTATGAGTGCTCGACATAAAATCAGACAATTAAAAGGTCGATCTGATATCCACTAAAGAAATTATTATCATATCAAAACTCGATAATTTTCCCTATGCTTATTTTGCTAGTGTTGTCAACTTGATTTATATTTGGAGCTTATATATACATATATATATGAAGAAATTATTATCATATCAAAACTCGATAATTTTCTTAATCTGTAACGGGTTCTATTCCTCCCTCTACTGAAAACTTGACAGATTTACTCTTTGTTTGCTGGTACAAAAAAGCTCTCCTATTATATGAATGATCACTTTTAACTATCGATAGTTCTAATTTGATTATTGATTTATTAATTTTTTTAATCAAATCATTTAATTATCCATAGTTTTATTTGGTTATTGGTTGTTCATGTATTTGATTAGCACCCCAATTGTTCAAACTAATAAGTAATTTTTTATTAACAAAAAAAAAATCTAGCCAAGGGTGTTACAATCAGAAATTACCTTAACCTTGTTGCCTTCTCGTGCTACATGATTAATTATATTTTCTAAGGCCGCTTAATCAATTCCATAATATGTTGAGCTGAATTATCGAATTCCACGATAACTCGCTTTTACCCAATCTTCAAGCATGTCAAAGGGCATTGTACACTTCCAACGTCTTACAAATTCATATATGCAGTGAAAAATCAATTAGCTACCGTCCTTGATTACAGCTTAGGGATGGGCATTTCTTTCACCCGAGCCGGGATTTGTGTCGATTACACTCTCTTTACCATAGGCTTAGTCCACCACGATTGTCTTTTCCAAAACAGCTTTTGGGAGAATCACTAATATTGTTGTCGACTCCATCAACATAAAGTATGAGTAGAAAACAAAACAAATGTAGCATAACTCTTGTTGTGTCTTAGATATGTTTTCTTTTGTTTTTGTTCCGGGTCCTAGATCTGTTTACATTTGCCAAGATATCTGATTAAGAACAACTATAATTTTTTTTTTAAAAAAGGCGGTACATAACAAAACTATGAACAAAGGAAATGAAGAAGAGTTTTTAACAAACAAGGAGTTTTCATTCAACATAGCCAAAGCTACAATGTAATACAAAGGTTGACATGTCTTTATATAGTCGTAAGTAGCTCACGTACGATAACTGCTTAACAAACTAACCACTTCATAGTTAGTTGAACCACATCAGCATAGTCAATTAAGCCACATCATCAAGCTTATTAATAGCTATGCTCGTTACACTGCATTAATGGCTATCTTCATTCTAGATTCACAATGCCAGCTATATTGCATATGAAGAAGTTGAATCCTCTGCGCAGTTTTACCGAATCTTTCCCTGATCATGTATACACTTCCGCACTCACCGTCGTAATGTAATGTCCCACGTTCATCGCCACCACGTACATTGTGGATTGTATTTGAACATTACAAATATATAACTTAAAAAAACTCATTTTCAAATGATATATATGCTTACAAAGTTTGTCATCGTCCCTGAAACACTTCCATCGAGGTCAAGTGTCCATGTTAAAGGTCCAGCCACAATTTCTGAGAAAATTAGAAAGCAAAGTAGGAATACAACTCTAAAGTTGGGTTGACTTGAACTGCCACTTCCCTGAAGTAGGGATTTAAGTTGGTTAATATTGGGTTTGCAAAAAAAAAAAATTCTATCATTTTTTCAAAAAAAAAAAAACTTTGAATATAAGCAGCAGGTAGCTTGAAAAAAAAGGGTTTCACTACTATTAGCGAGTGAAGCTCTTTCATATTAAAAATTAATCCTAAAATAATTACTAATACCTTAGTGGCCATTACTCATTCCTCATTGCAAAAGAGAAGAAGATGGACTCAGGGCAATGGCAAGATGAAGATTGGTGATGAAATTGAAGATGACAAGAAAAATAAGAAGGTTGTTGACTCCAAGGACAAGAAGGTGAAGTTGAAGATCGGAGAAGGAAATAAAGAATATGAAAGAGAGTTGAAAAATTTTATGATTGAGGAGCTATTGTTTTAAGTTCGTACTCAATATTTTTATTCTATTTCATTTTATTAATTTTATTTTTTGTTTTATTAATAGTGGGGTGGGCCTGAAATTCCAAGACAAAGGAAGTTTAAGCCTAATCCCAAACCCAGCGTAAGTATATCATTTTTTTATCATTAAGTCATTAATTATTATTTATTTTATATTTAATACTATAACATCAATTCTTCTTCTTCCGCTGAAAAAGAAATCGGTCAAATTCAAACCCACCTCAACTAGGTTGTAAAAACAAGTCAGGACCTGAAAACCTGCCTGAAACCTGCTCGAGTCAGAACCTGATTTGACCTGAGAATTCGATGATCCGAACCCGAATTGTAATTGACTGTTGCTGACCCGAACCCGAGTTAAACCTGTTACTGTAGCAACCGAACCCGATCTGCGTCCGACTGAAAACGACCCGAACCCGAATCTGACCTGTTAATTTTGACCTGAAACCCGACCTGCATCCGACTGAAACGAACCCGAACCCGAGACCGACCTGGTAAATTACCTGATATTATCTGACTGAATCGACCCGAGATCCGATTTTACCCGACCTGTTAATGGACCCGACCTGTTTTGAACCTGAACTGTTGTTGACCTGAACTAATGTAGACCTGGCTAAAAATGTTAAATAATTTAAAGTGTAAACTGTTCATTATAAACTTAATAATTTTTTAGTAGATTATGTTAATTTCATTACTTAGAAAATTTTTATCTTCCATTATACTTAAAAATTTGTCTTAATTTGTAACTACATTATGTATAATAAAATTATATACTTAGAAATTTGTTTAAGTATAAAAATATATATTATGTACAATAAAATTATATACTTAAAAGATTTGTCATAATTTTTACTAAGTATATAATATATTAGTAATATATAGATAATATAATATATTAAACTTATTATGCTTTATTATATAATATATATTATGTTAACTTTATTATGTTCATAAACTTTATTTTGTTTATAAAATTAAAATAAATACAAAATATAAGTTAGTATTATGTTTAACATAAAGTTAACGTTATTATACTTATATAACATGTGAAACAATTGTTTTTCAATTATATAATGTATTTTAGATGGGCCCCTAAAACCTATAATGTATAAATAAGATATATATATATATATATATATATATATATATATATATATATATATATATATAAACTTATAACTTATAAGTTATAAGTTATATAATGTATTTATAATATAATAATAAATAATAATTAGTAATAGTTTGGGCCTTGGGCTTTGGGCCTTTGGGCTCATATCCCACCACCCATTTATTTGAGATGGGCCCCTAAAACCTATAATGTATATATATATATATATATATATATATAAACTTATAACTTATAAGTTATATATTGTATTTATAATATAATAATTAATAATAAATAATAATTAATAATAGTTTGGGTCTTGGGCCTTTGGGCTCATATCCCACCACCCATTTATTTGAGATGGCCCCTAAAACCTATAATGTATAAATATAATATATATATATATATTATATAAACTTATAACTTATAATTTATATAATGTATTTATAATATAATAATTAATAATAAATAATAATTAGTAATAGTTTGGGCCTTCGGCCTTTGGGCTCATATCCCACCACCCATTTATTTGATATGAGTCCCTATAACCTATAATGTATAAATATAATATATATATATATATATATATATATATATATATATATATATAAACTTATAACTTATAAGTTATATAATGTATTTATAATATAATAAATAATAATTAGTAATAGTTTGGGCCTTGGGCCTTTGGGCTCATATCCCACCACCCATTTATTTGAGATGGGCCCCTAAAACCTATAATGTATAAATATAATATATATATATATATATATATTATATAAACATATAACTTATAATTTATATAATGTATTTATAATATAATAATTAATAATAAATAATAATTAGTAATAGTTTGGGCCTTGGGCCTTTGGGATCATATCCCACCACCCATTTATTTGAGATGAGCCCCTAAAACCTATAATGTATAAATATAATATATATTATATATATATTTATATATATATATAAACTTATAACTTATAATTTCGATAATGTATTTATAATATAATAATTAATAATAAATAATAATTAGTAATAGTTTGGGCCTTGGGCCTTTTGGCTCATATCCCACCACTCATTTATTTTAGATGGGCCCCTAAATCCTATAATGTATAAATATATATATAAAAACTTATAACTTATAATTTATATAATAATTAATAATAAATATTAATTAGTAATAGTTTGGGCCTTGGGCCTTTGGGCTCTTATCCCACCACCCATTTATTTTAGATGGGCCCCTAAAACCTATAATGTATAAATATAATATATATATATATATATATATATATATATATATATATATATAAACTTATAACTTATAATTTATATAATGAATTTATAATATAATAAATAATAATTAGTAATAGTTTGGGCCTTGGGCCTTTAGGCTCATATCCCACACCCATTTATTTTAGATGGGCCCCTAAAACCTATAATGTATAAATAATATATATATATATATATATATATATATATATATATATATATATATATAAACTTATAACTTATAAGTTATAAGTTATATAATGTATTTATAATATAATAATTAATAATAAATAATAATTAGTAATAGTTTGGGCCTTGGGCCTTTGGGCTCATATCCCACCACCCATTTATTTGAGATGAGCCCTTAAAACCGATAATGTATAAATATATATATATATATATATATATATATATATATATATATATATAAACTTATAACTTATAATTTATATAATGTATTTATAATATAATAATAAATAATAATTAGTAATAGTTTGGGCCTTAGGCCTTTGGGCTCATATACCACCACCCATTTATTTGAGATGGGCCCCTATAACCTATAATGTATATATATATATATATACATATATATATATATATATATATATATATATATATATATATATATATATATAAACTTATAACTTATAAGTTATATAATGCATTTATAATATAATAAATAATAATTAGTAATAGTTCGGGCCTTTGGGCTCATATCCCACCACCCATTTATTTGAGATGAGCCCCTAAAACCTATAATGTATATATAATATATATAAACTTATAACTTATAATTTATATAATGTATTTATAATATAATAATTAATAATAAATAATAATTAGTAATAGTTTGGGCCTTGGGCCTTTTGGCTCATATCCCACCACCCATTTATTTAAGATGGGCCCCTAAAACCTATAATGTATAAATATAATATGTATATATATATATTATATAAACTTATAACTTATAATTTATATAATGTATTTATAATATAATAATTAATAATAAATAATAATTAGTAATAGTTTGTGCCTTGGGCCTTTGGACTCATATCCCACCACCCATTTATTTTAGATGGGCTCCTAAAACCTATAATGTATAAATATAATATATATATATAAACTTATAACTTATAATTTATATAATAATTAGTAATAAATATTAATTAGTAATAGTTTGGGCCTTGGGCCTTTGGGCTCTTATCCCACCACCCATTTATTTTAGATGGCCCCTAAAACCTATAATGTATGTATATATATATATATATATATATATATATATATATATATATATATATATATATATATATATATATATATATATATATATATATATAAACCTATAACTTATAATTTATATAATGTATTTATAATATAATAAATAATAATTAGTAATGGTTTGGGCCTTGGGCCTTTAGGCTCATATCCCACCACCCATTTATTTTAGATGAGCCCCTAAAACCTATAATGTATAAATAATATATATATATATATATATATATATATATATAAACTTATAACTTATAAGTTATATAATGTATTTATAATATAATAATTAATAATAAATAATAATTAGTAATAGTTTGGGCCTTTGGGCTCATATCCCACCACCCATTTATTTTAGATGGGCCCCTAAAACCTATAATGTATAAATAATATATATATATATATATATATATATATATATATATATATAAACTTATAACTTATAATTTATATAATGTATTTATAATATAATAATTAATAATAAATAATAATTAGTAATAGTTTGGGCCTTAGGCCTTTGAGCTCATATACCACCACCCATTTATTTGAGATGGGCCCCTATAACCTATAAGGTATATATATATATATATATAAACTTATAACTTATAAGTTATATAATGTATTTATAATATAATAATTAATAATAAATAATAATTAGTAATAGTTTGGGCCTTGGGCCTTTGGGCTCATATCTCACCATCCATTTATTTGAGATGGGCCCTTAAAACCTATAATGTATATATAATATATATAAACTTATAACTTATAATTTATATAATGTATTTATAATATAATAATTAATAATAAATAATAATTTGTAATAGTTTGGGCCTTGGGCATTTGGGCTCATATCCCACCACCCATTTATTTGAGATGGCCCCTAAAACCTATAATGTATAAATATAATATACATATATTATATATATATAAACTTATAACTTATAATTAATAATATCAATAATAAATAATACTTATTAATTGTTGGGCTTTGGATTAAATATTTTAGATGGGCTAAATATAATAATTAATAATAATTATTAATTGTTGGGCTTTGGGCTAAAAATTTAGATGGGCTAAATATTTTGTAGCCCTTTGAATTTTAGATTGTTTAAATATTTTGTGGCCCTTTAAATTTTAGATGTTTTTCATTTAAGTCCTTTAAGTTTTAGTTCAATTCAATTGAGTTCAATTTAATTTATGTATTTAAATACATATATAAATACATATATAAATACATATATTTATATATATATATATACATATATTTTATATGTATATTTACGTATTTATATACATATATACACACATATATACATATATATATACATGTACATTATATATTATATATTAACATACATATATTTGTATAATATGTATTCATTATTATGTATGATATGTTATATGTATAATGTATTAATAATTTAATATATACATATGTTTGTATAATATATATATATATATATATACACAAATGTATATATACATGTATGTTGTTAGCATCATAGTATGTATTATGTATTATGTATATACATATACATGTATTTATGTATAATACATTACATATACATAAATACATACATGTTTGTATAATATATAATTATATATTGTAATTTATATACACGTGAATACATAAAAATACATATATATACACATAATCACATATATTTATACTTATAAAGTTATTATAATAATTAATAAGTTATATTATATTATAATAATTAATAAATAATATTAAATTATAATATATATGGGCGGGAAAATTTATTTTGAAACCGCCCAATTCCCAAATTGAATTTCAATTTGGAGTGAATTATAAATAAAGCCCTTTATATTATATAAGTTTTTTATTCAAGTCTTTTAAGTTTTAATTCAATTCAATTAAGTCCTTAAAACTTTATTTTTACTTCAAATTAACTCTTATTTATTATTATTTTCACTATAGTCCATAAAACTTTGTTTTTATTCAAAATTGAGCCTATTATAGTCCATAAAACTTTATTTTAGTCCAAATTAACTCTTATTTATTATTATTTTTTCACTATAGTCCATAAAACTTTGTTTTTATTTAAAATTGTTCATTTCTGGTGAACCTAAATTAACCCGAACTGAAATGAACCCGACGACCTGAAATTACCCGACCTGAAATGAACCCGACCTGAAATGAAACCGACCTGAAATGAACCCGAACTGAAATGAACCCGACCTGAAATTTACCCGACCTGCAATTTACCTGCCAATTAACTGATTTTACCCGACCTGTTTTTACCCGATCTGCAACGAGTTTGACCTGAAATGGACCCGACCTGAAAATTGCCCCGATCTGAAATGGACCTGACCTGCAAATTACCCGACTGCAATGGACCCGCACTCGACCCGAGTCGAGTCAAAAATTATTTTTTTACCTGAAATGACCTGTATCCGATTTTACCCGACTTGACAGAACCCGACCTGAAACCTGTCCGATTACCTGTTTTTACATCCCTAACCTCAACTCCCCCGAAACAGCACCAACGCCCGAAACAACACTAGGAGTGGGTCGCTAAAGAGTACGACGATGAGCAATGGTTCTCTGAGGACGTCCTTGAGGATGATAGGGATGCCTATATGTTGCACTTGATTCAGAATTTTTCTTCTGATCTGTCGGGGGCTGACGAATAAAATTTAGATTGTATGAATTTACAATATAATAGAAAATACTCTTCTATTTTAATTTAGTTACGTTGATGTTCTTAATAATCTTTTAATTAAATTTGACTAAGGATAGACTATTGAGCTACTTGTTCGGTCCATGAATCATAAGTTTGTTCTAGACTTGTACAAGATAACTTTTTACTCAAGTATGATCAATTCAAATCGATATCTTATATATAAATTTAATTATCAAAATATATAAATATTATTATATACTCCCTTTGTTTCGTTTAGTACTTTTTTTCTGACAAAAAGTTGTGCATCCATAAACTCAAGAAGCTTACTATGACATGCTGGTGAAATATAGAGAGGAACTAACAAGGCCAAAACAAGAAGCTTGGGATTTCATGCGGAGGATCGAAACTCAACTCAACATGCTCGGCACGGCAATGGTCCCGTGCGGATCTTTAATTCTGGTACTGCCCCCTCGTTTCTTCCCATTTTCAGCATGCTTTCGTGTATATTCATATACCACACACTTAATGAAGATGATGTTTTGGTGCTTTTTTGCTTTGCCAACGTCAATGGTGGAAAATTGTGTCGATGTTTGCAGAGATGAGGTTAACTGTATTGTTTTGAGTTGTCATAGAAACATGAGGTTAATAAGGGTTGTCATGGAGGGAGGGGTTAGGGTTTAGGTTAGAGAATTTTTAGAGATAGAGAGGTTCTTTGTGAAGATGGTGAGAATATAAAGTTTTAAAAGTTTGAGGATCAAATTGAAGTTAACTTTTTTATTAATGTGCCACGTCATCTTATTAATGGGGATACGGTTGGGTGACCAAAATGGTAACGGTAAAAAATATAAGTGGCAAGTATAATATTTTTTTTTTTCAAATTGGGTGACCAAAATATAACACACACTAAACAAAATGGACCTCTAGTGAAGTTTACCCTTTATATAAATGTTAATTATGTTTAAGAATTTTAAACTCTTGTAAACGTTTTACTTTGATTTATTTATATTTTTAAATAAATTAATATTTATAGTTTCGATTTGTCTTACAAACTAGATATTTCAAAATTTTATTTTATTTGTGGGTTGTTCTTGTGATCCGTTGTAATTTTTTGAATTCAAATTAGGTTATTCCTGTAGAGCCTGGGTTCAAGGTGTTACAAAGATTTAATGAACTGATTAACTATGACATTTATTTCCAATTCGATCGAGTCGAGCCTCAATCCTTACTATTTCTACGTCACTTGAATATCACCTATTCTGAAATGGCGAGAGAACCTCTGTACAACCAAAAACAGAAGGTGGTCACTTTGTTTATTGAAAACCTTCCAGAATCACTTCATTGGCAAGGCTTATGGCATTCGTTTGGGAGACACGGCGATGTGGTGGATGCGTTTATAGCGACAAAACGGAGCAGAAGGGGCCGTCATTTCGGTTTTGTACGATATGCAAATATGGTGGACGCAGAAAGAGCAATGGAGAGATTGAACGGTTTTGCCTTGTATGGTAGCAGGATATCAGTGTCATTGGCAAAGTTTAACACAAGGCAGGATTTCTGAAAGAGAGTGAGTCCGGATGAAGCAAAAAAGCATGAAACCGTAAAGCTTGGGAATAGCAACCAAAATAATGAAGGCATAAGGCGAGATAAGGAGAAAGGAGAAACAAGTCATCAGAATAATATGGATAAAGGTGAACTCAGTTATAAGAACTCTCCAGCGAATAGAAGAGTGGTTGGTGCTGAGCAGAAAAAAGAGTGGTTGGACATATAGAAGTGGAGGAGCTATGGAAGTGCAAGAGATGTCTGGTACGGGAGACGGCAGTCGTGTGTAGTGTGAGGAGCATTGAGAACAGGCTGCATGAATGGGGGCTGGGGGAAATTAAAGTTCAAAGACTAGGTGGTAAATCCTACATGTTATCCTTTGAAGATGATGAGCTATTTACGATGTTGGAAGACTTGAACTGGTCATACCTTAAGGAAATATTTATGTATGTGAAAATGTGGTCGGAAAACATGATCCAGAGGGAGAGGGTAACGTGGGTAGAGGTGGTAGGAGTGCTAGTCCATTGCTGGAACCATGTCACGTTGAGAAGGGTAGTGGAACTTTGGGGTAATGTGGAAGCGTTTGGTGAAAATGTAAACCACATCAAGGATTGTGAAAAAACGACCATTCTAATTTCAACTGAACATTCAAGGAAGATTGATGAAGTCGTGGAGCTTGAAGCTGGTAATGTTATCCGCCAGATTTGTGTTGTCGAGTTGGGGTTCTCGGATTCACATGAAGCTTCACTTAAGGGCTATGGTGATAAGGTTAGAAGAGCAAAGGAGCAAGCCAAGTGTTCAAGCCACTCAGATTCTTCATCGGAGGTTAGCCGAAATCGTTCACCGGATGTAGAGATGGTCAGTAAGCCTCAAGAGAATGAAGAAGTATTGAATGCAATTCTCATTGGGAAGGCAAACAATGATGGTGGCGGCTCCTTAGAACTGGATTCTAAAAGACACTTAGGTGAAAATGATTTAAACGGCTGCAGTTCAAGGGATATTCTAGAAGGTGATATATTTGAGGAGTTTATGCCTGACACAATTATTGAACCGTTATGGTGTGTAATCCAAACTCTGGTAAAACAGAAAAAATAGATAGATCCAGAACTGTGGTGGAAATGAGTGGGTCCAAAAAGATCGTTGGGTTAGAGGATGGGTTGGACAGGGTTGTTAGGCCCATGGATGCAGATTTGAAGGAAGCTGGGCCTGGAGTAGAGACCCAAATAGAGGCGGGCGAGTCTGCTAAAGATGCGGAGGAGATAAACACTGAAGAATTGTCTGCTCGGGTAGTCGAAGACATTATGGGGATGGGCTTTAACAAAAATGATGGTAAGTGCATCAGCCAAGAATTTGGGAAGCTCTCCAAGTCTGCCTGGGAGGCTAGTGTAGATGATCAAAACAGAACAACAGATGTCGATCTTGAGACGGCTAATCAAATAGTGTTTACAAATAGAGAATCTCATGTAGAAGAGGACGAGGAAAAGGCGTTTTTTCCAGAATTAAAGCCAAAAAAGCAAAAGAAAAATAGATACGGGTCTTTGTGGGACTATCAAGACAAAGCTCTATTAGAGATAGAGAAGAAGAAGAGGGATAAAGCATTAAGAAGGGTTAAAAAGAAATCGAAAGGGGTTGAAGTATTGGAACTGTCTGGTCATTCCCTAACAAATTTAGACATGGTCCATAGATGGGATTTGTTAACCAAAGAAGCTAGGAAGGCATTAAAGTTAGGGAAGAGACTTGGAGTTCAAATCATAGGAGACGAGAGCGAGGCTATAAAAAATTTAGCATTATTGGAGTTCAAATCAGGTTAGGATCTGAGTTGAAAATTTCATCATTAAGGGGAAGCTTGCACCTTCAATTCAAAGGTGGAATTGGTTTTCATACAAGAGACCAAGAAGATCACGCACCAGGAAAAAGTGATATGAGAGTTGTGGTTCGATGTTGAATTTGATTTTAGAATGCCAGAGGCATCAGGGAGGGCGGGTGGCTTGTTGACAGTGGGGGAGAAGTCAAATTTTAATTTGAAAAGCGAGATGGTGAAACAAAACTTTTTATCCCTGGCTCGTTCCCACATTGCTGAAAGGTACGGGGCAACCTAATTGGCTATTTGTAGACGATTTTACGGGTGTTAAGAATAGGGGTGAACGCAGTGGTGAGTGAGCATGTTGAAAGTGGCTCGAAGGGAAGGGGAAACATGATGGATAGGTTATTCGACGACAAATGTGTGGTGATGTTTAAGGGCGTGCTGCTTTTAGATGGATGTAGATAAATTGTGATAGGGATTTTTGACAGGAAGGATCGATCAAATCAGTTGTTGCAGAGAATTTAGATAGCTCAAATGAGGTTTAAAGAAGTGAAATTGCGAAACCTGTGAAATTTTTTTTGCCAGTGTCGATTATTATTCACTTATTTGGAGGATAGCAATTATGTTGACTTACCAAATTGCAAGCGTGAGAAAGAGTTAGAGAGACTGTAGACGAAAATTATGGGAGACGCTGGGACTGCAGGAGGACTTATGGAAACAAAAGTAAAAATAATTTGGGCGTTGAAAGGGGACCAGATCACATCTTTTTTAATTTGGAAGTTAAGGTGAGAGCAAAATAAGCAACGAACAGATGGTTTTTTAGATTTTCACAGCGTGGGTTTTTTTTGAGACCAAATGGAAAAGGAATAAAGTAAAGAAGATTTGCGGGATTTTATGAAAGATGATTGTGGTAGATTTACCTTTTGCTTTGGTACCAAGTACGTGTGTTTGATGGCTTGTGATTTTTCTGTAAGTTTTTTCCTTGTAGTATGCTGCTCTTGTAATTTTGGGACTGCTGCTACACTTTCAATTTGCTGTGTCTGGATGTTCTGCGTTTTTTTCTCAAGGGGGGTATTAGGCAATTTTGGTCTTGTCTGGTGTAGTTTAGTTTCCCAGGGGTTGTATGAACTTAGTTGTTTTTCTTGGTGATTTTTATCTGCTCGTATGTGTTGTACTCTTTTCCTCCATTTAGAGTTGGGGAAGTTTTTAATGAGGCACATATACGGGCTAAAGCGTTTCAGGTTTCAATTAATAATAACTTGCTGAGCAAAAAAAACTTGAATATCACCTGATTACTATAATTATATTATTCGAGTTCAGGATTAATATACGGTACTAGAGTGTCTCATTTTTTATTTCACGTCATAAAACTTTTCCTTAACAAGGTTTCTTTTAATAGTTACATAGGGTTTTTGATAAAAATAAAAAGAAGAACATTGAATTTATATTTTTGAATATAATAAAATGAATAATAGTGAAGAAATGGATAGTTCTACAGTAAATGGCATGTACTGCAATGTACCACTATTTATATGTACTACAATATATCATTAACTATTTTAATTAGTTTTAAAACTGTAGGGACTGAAAGTGTTATTATCCCCTTTTAGAATAAAAATTTAAAAATAATTTTTATATTACCTTTTCAGATTTTATTTTATTTTTTAATTAAAAAATAATTAAACTTTTATTACTATAATAATTCCTACATTCACTCTAATTTAAGAGTAAAATTCACAAACGATCACTAAACTTTGATAAATTATTCAATTTGATAATCAAACTTTCAATTGCTTTATGTTAGTATTAAATATTTAGTTTTATTTCAATTTGATCACTTACCCGTTAACAACAGTTAAAACTCTTTTCCTTTTATTCCATTTCTACTTCTCTTCTCTTATTTCTTCCTCTCATCTTCATTACCTCTGTCCAGATTCAATCAAATAAACCAGAATGAAAGGAATCCATACATTCAGTCACAATAGTTGAACCCGAGAAAATCACTAAACCCCAATCCAAAGAAGAAAACAATACTGCACAATATATATATATATATATATATATATAATTATATATATATATAAAACTAAACAGAAGGGTCAAACTAATTAGAAACTCAAAGTAATGACTAATTAAGATTGTAAGGAAGAAGCAAGTAATCCAATAGGGAAACACCCAAATCATAAAATCTTTAACGAAGCAGAGAGATGAGTTTGTTGGCTAAGCCATCGGTTGAAGCAGAAGAAGTATCGGGGATGGCTTCCTTAACCATATCAAAATAAGCGAAGCCACCTTCACCCAACTGCCTCACAATCTTTAATCCATTTTTGTTCATTCAAAATAATGCATTCAAACCTGAAAATATACACGCCATTGTTTCCTTTTTCCCTTTTGACTTTCAAACCAAGAGCATAAAAAACCCTTTTTACAGAACCTTTTTTTTTCTAAGGTGCGTGTTACCAGCTCATGTCGACGCGGGGGTTGGTCGTGACGATCGGTTACCGGAATCTGGGTAGAAATAATAAAGATGAGATGAAAAAAGAAGAAAATAAAAGAGAAAATGAAGAAAATAAAGGAGAAAAGGAAAAATATTTTATAATGATTTAAAAACGACATCGTTTTGGTGTAAACTTGATTTTTTTAAAGACACCGTTTAGTTTTGTATACCACGTCATAATACCGTTAATTATTTAACGATTGAGTGACAAAAACCGTTTAATGTATAAAGTTCAGTGAGTGAATTGAACGTTTTGAAACTTTAGTGACCAAAATAGGTCAGAGAGTAAAATCTAGTGATGATTTATGCAGACCCGTTTCTGAGATTTTGGTGGCCCATGGGCGAACTTAAAAAATAGACCCCTAGTTAAGGGTGAGCGTTCGATCGAGTTAAATTGAATAAAAAAATTCAAGTTATGCGAGTTTACGAGTCCTTACGACTCGAACTTAAAAATTTATCTACTAAATACTAAAATTTTGAGTTATTAGAATTTTTAATTTACAACTCAAACTTTATTTGAATTTTTTTTTCGAGTCAAGAGGAGTCGAGTCGAAAAAATCAATTTTTTCGAGTCGAGTGGAGTTTTGCTCACCCTTTCCCCTAATAACGAGTATTGAATTTTTTTTGAAATTAGACCCTTAATAACAAGTGATATATAAAAAAATGGGTCCCTATTAACAAATTTTGAAAAAAAATGAATTTTAAGAGTATTATTGTAATAACAAATATAGGGGAAAATGGAAACCTAATAACAAGTATTGAAAAATTAAAATTTAAGAGTATGCATCTATTAAAAAATATTAGGGAAAATAGACCATAAATAGCAAGTATTGAAAAAATTGGACTCATAATAACAAGTATCGGAAAAAAATAAAATTTAAGAGTAGGGCCCTAATAACAAATATTAGAAAAGATAGGCCCCTAGTAACAAGTATTGAAAAATTGGCCTCATAATAACAAGTATTGAAATAACAATAAATAATAAAAAATGGATCCCTAATTACAAGTATTAAAAAAAAGAGCCTATACTAACAAGTATTGAAAAAAAAATTATACCCCTAATAAAAAATATCGGAAAAAGTAAAATTTAAAATTAAAACTCTAACAATTATTAAAAAAATTAAATTTTAAATAATAAATATTAAAAAATATTAAACCTTAACTATAAATATTCGAAAAAATGGGCCCTGGGCGGGCGCTCCTATTGCCCATGCCCTAGGGACGGCTCTGGATTTATGTAATTTACCCTTGAAATAGTGAGGTTAAATTTATTATTTCTTTCAAATTAGGACTAAATTGTGTGAATGTGTAAACGTGGAAGACTAAATGTGTTATTATATAAAATATTTTAACAGCCACATCACCCTTTTAACAGTTGTTAACGAGTCAGTGGCCAAATTGAAACAAAACTAAAAGTTTAATGGTAACGTTGAAGCAATTAGAAGTTTGATTACCAAATTAAATAATTGATCAAAGTTTAGTGACCATTTGTAAACTTTAACTTTAAATTATAGTGAACGTAGGAATTATTAACTAATAAAAATTTAATTATTTTTTGAATTAAAAAATAAAAGAAAATAAAAATAATATAAAAATTATTTTTTAAAAATTTTATTCTAAAAGAGGATAATAAGGTCCTTAGGATTTTAAAACTAATTAAAACAGTTAATAATACATTGCGGTATATATAAATAGTGACATATTACGGTACATGACATTTACTGTAGAATTATCCTAAAAAAATAATATCATATGATTTACCAACCATATATCATGTGATTTATTATTAATATATAAATTAATCCGATTTTAATGGATTAGATATAATGAATCAATATATATTTACATGATACGGTTGATACCATATATCCTTGGGTGCCAAGTTTGACCATTCGTGAAAGAATAATATTCCTCAAATTAATTTTTTGAGGTTATGATCGTTTATTTTTATAATATCATTGGGATCCCTTCTTATAAATTAGAGGACGTTAAATGTTTAAGTAGGTTTAATCTCACATTTTTTTATATAGATTATTAACTAATGAAGGTGTGAATATTTTTTTATTATCCTCTCGGTTTTTTAGGGCTTTGTTTTAACTAATCTGGATTGACCCGCATCGTACACTTAGTTTTGGTGGGGAAACTTTATTGTCGGAATTTTCTGTATATACAAGGCCTCGATCTTAAAACTTGTTTAAATAATACAAAACTACTTATCACTTGGACCAATCTCGTATATAATGTTACTAATATAGGTGTGATTTTTTTTTATTGAGAGCTAGTATAACTAATCCATCTTATATTTGGATTGATTCTTAATGAAATCTTAATGAATGACTTGAAAATTCTATAAATAAGACCACGTTATGCTTTGTCCAGTACACAAACAACAAGAAGCTGGCCATGGCTATAGCTACTAAATCTTCCATTGCTTTCCTTTTGATCTCTTCTCTTTTGCTTGCTCCTTACCTATCTGTCTCGGAGGCCACTGTCGACGCCCCGGTTCCGATAGTGAGTGGCCTCTCCTGGACTTTCTACCAAAATTCATGTCCCACCGTTGAATTCATTGTCCGAAACTACTTGATGTCGGTGTTCAGTACCGACATTGGCCAAGCTGCCGGCTTGCTCCGTCTTCATTTCCATGATTGTTTCGTCCAGGTGCGTTACGGAATGTTGTGATGTCTGAATGCCAGTCACAGTATGATATAGAATAGTCGTTATTTCATGGTTTTGATTCGTTCCATGATGATTTTTTATTAGGGATGTGATGCATCGGTGTTGTTGGACAGATCGGCAAGTGGGAGCAACAAGCTCCGCCGAACCTCAGCTTGAGGGCTCGGGCATTCGAGATCATCGACGAATTGCGCAACCGCATCGAAAACACATGTGGAAGAGTCGTTTCTTGTTCTGATATCGTCGCGCTTGCCGCTCGTGACTCCGTTTACTTGGTATCATCAATCACTAATACTTCCTTTTATATAATTTTTCATTCATATAGATTCAATTTTTTTTAAGTACAAGCATTAATATTTGTATTATGAACACGAATACAAAATTAAAAATTTAAATGAATTTTTTTGAATATATTCTTATATTTAACATTTAAATTGAGTTAAGAGTAATAATTCTTTATACATAATATGATATTTTCAGTATTCTTTTAAATTTTTCTCTAGTGATTTATGATCTTGTCAATTAAGACTGTTATTTTCTTTTTCATTTTTATCACATAATAATAATAATAATAATAATAATAATAATAATAATAATAATAATAATAATAATAATAATAATAATAATAATAATAATAATAATAATAATAATAATAATAATAATAATAATAATAATAATAATAATAATAATAATATGTATCATAGTTTTGAAAATAAAATTTAGATTTAAATTTTAGAGACTATTATTTTGAAACACAACCACACATTTTAAACGTAAAATAAACATAAAAGATACTAAAAATTGATGACTTAATAAGCTAAAAAGTACAATTTCAAACAAAATTGACTATCTACCTCTTGAAGGAGTAATTACAATTTTGGATAAAGTACATAGGTAGTCATTGAACTATGAAAAAATATCATTTTGATGATTGATCTTTCAAAAATTACAAAATAATCATTAATTGATCAAACTATTATAAAATGATCATTATATTAATTAAATTTGTTACACGATTTTATAACATTCAATAATCATTTTATAATAGTACAATAAATTTAATGATTATAAATTAAAATGTCAGTGACCAAAATAATTATTTTTCATATTTTAATAACTATTGTATATTTTATCCTTGAAAATTTATGAGGGGAAATGTGACATACGGCATGCTATAACTTTTTTTCCCCTCGCAATGGGGCCTAAGGATCTGAAATTGTACCAAATGTTAACTAATGGTGCAAGAGTCAATTTATTGGTGTCATAAAGCCTAAAATAATGAAAACTTAGGTAGAAGTAGTTGTACATGCAACTTTCATTAATATTTTATTAAATCATTTTAAAGAAAGATATATATATATATATATATATATATTATATTTGTATTGTATTCGTATAAACATATTTAAAATATTATATATTTGTAAAAAATAATATAATAATAAGTCGATATATATATATATATTAACACATTATGAAATATTGTGTTGTTTTTGGTATAATTATATGTTATTGTAAAATTTATGACTTCGTTTCTTGCAGTCAGGAGGTCCGTATTATGGTGTACCATTGGGGAGGAGAGATGGACTAACTTTCGCCACACTAAATGTAACATTACAGAACTTACCACCACCTACGGCCAATGCTAGTACCATCCTCTCTATGCTCGCGACCAAAAACTTCGACCCGACCGATGTCGTAGCTCTCTCGGGTGGCCACACGATCGGCCTAAGCCATTGCACCTCTTTCACCGGCCGACTCTACCCTACCCAAGACCCTACCATGGACCAAACATTTGCCAACAACCTCAAGGTGATTTGTCCGACAACAAATTCGACGAACACGACGGTGTTAGACATAAGAAGTCCTAACATATTCGACAATAAATATTACGTTGATCTCATGAACCGACAAGGGTTGTTCACATCAGATCAAGACTTGTACACCAATAGTACCACGAGGGGCATCGTTACTAGCTTTGCCCTTAATCAGAGTCTCTTCTTCGAGAAGTTTGCGGTGGCGATGATAAAGATGGGGCAGTTGAGTGTGTTGACTGGCAACAATGGGGAGATTCGTGCAAATTGCTCGGTGAGGAATGCCGGCAACAAGTCGTATTTGGCGTCTGCGGTGGAAGAGCTACCGGTGGAAGAAGCTCGGTCCGAGTTTTAAGTACTTAATTAAGCTTATTCAAAGCGTGTAGCAATGTTAACTATGTCATTTACGTGTATGACTGGGGTGACTGAGCTTTGTATTTCACTGTGTTTCGGAGACTATGTTCTACTCGTTTTCTGTATGTCTGGTTTTATTGAATAAAATTGCAGCTTTTTATTTATTTTATTTCAAGAAAAATAAATACGGATGTTGAAATTTAAAATATTGTTGTTGAGGGATTTTTAGATTATTCGATCGCAATCGCCAATCATTAATATGGTTATATTTGTGTGCCTTAAAGCGATTTTAGTCCTAAGATTTTATCTTGAAGTCTAAGTTGCGTAAAAAAATACATAACCTTTTATATTTAAACTAAAAAATTTGAAACTTAAATTTCTAACCCTAACGCTCTAAAACTTAAACCCTAAACTATAAATTATAAATTCTACCTCCTACAACCTAAACTCCTAAACTCTAAAATTAAAAGGCTTGGTTTATACAAAATTGTGTATAAAAGTATTTTCCTATTTTCTAAGCTTTAGAGATTTTGAATATATTATTAATTTTTATTATTAATAAATATTTTCAATTTTCCATATTTTTAGACTGTTTTTTAGATTTTGACAAATTGTTATTAAATTTTAAAAGTGATAGTACTATTGACATTTATGAAAATTTTGTAAAAAAAATCTTTTACAAAAATTTTCGTGATTTTAGAAGTTTAGCCGGCCTATTTCAAATATATTACACTTTCAAAATAAATGTTAATATTCGAACTAATAAAATAAAATAGCATAAATATTTTTTTTGTTCAAATAAATAGCATAAATATTTTTGGGTACTAGACCAATTAACAAATTTATGAAAGTTTGATTTATTAATACTGAAGAATGTCACAAAGCGATTAATTGAAAGTGACAGTCAATTAATTCCAACAAGCAATACAATTTTCCCACAGTTTTGTTGGAAAATATTTTCTTTGGTAGTTCAACACATATAAGTGTCAAATTGGTTTGGAAAAAAATTCAAACAAATTCGACTCTTATTATATTTCTGCTCAGGTTGCTTAAAAATTCAAACCAGAATATTTTCTTGGTAGGAATTTATCAAACCAAATTTTAGACAGTGGTGACAACTTACTGGAAATTGGTTCTCTTATATCCGATTTTCTCTTTTAGCACAGAGTCAGGATCTCTTTATCAAATTTGCTTAAAATTTCAAACCAATTTGCTTAAAAAACACATACGTATATTGTATATATAAATATATTGAATCTATTTGTAACAAAGCTTTAATTTCAACATTAACATATTATATATAAACATATTGAATCTATTTGGTAGGAATTTATTCGTAACCAATCGATTTGTCTGTAAAATATATGCGCATTAAAAATGATAAAAATATATATGAACAGATACTACTTTGTATTCACCTTAATACTAATAAAAAACATTAACATATCAAACTTGAGTGCTTTTTTTATTTTTTTTTTAAAATCCACAATCTTTTCTTTTATATAGATTTTCGGGGGTTTTCAAATTTTGAATTTTTATGTAGTAATAAAAATAAGGGTAAACTACATAAATGACCACCATACTATTAAAAAAATCGCGATTTGATCACCTTACTTTTTTTCAAAGCAATTAAACCATCAAACTATTTAAATAGTATCAATGTGACCACCAGCCGTTAAAAATAATAGAAAAGTTGACGAGACTGTTAAATAAAATTGGTATAATTACACATTTGGTCTGTATTATTTACACATTTCTTTCAATTTAGTCCTAATTTATATTAATAAAATAAATAAATCATTTAATTAGATAGTGACACGTGTCAACACCTTATTGGAGGACTTTAATTATTTATATTTGATTTAATAAATTTATTTCCCTCCTCCAATCAGGTGGTCACCACCTGTTTAAAGGAGAAAAAATGAATTCAAGCATATGCTTGATAGAGGAATTGAACCCAAGCACTCATGTTTGACTAGCAGCAACATAACCACTACACCAAACTCAATCTTATGCTTAAATCTACTCAATTAGATATATATGTCTTATGTTCCTACATTTATTCTTTTAATTCAACATATATAATCATCGAATTAATTTCACATATATATCCCTAAACCCTAAACAATAATTTCACATATATAATTATCAAATTAATTTCATATAAATAACCCTAAATATTTAACTTAAACTCCAAACCCTAAATTCTAACTATAAGTGTTTATAGTTTTAGTATTTGGGTTTGGGGTTTAGGGTTTAACATTTAACAATTAAGGTTTAGGGTTATTATGTGAAATAAATTCGACGATTGTGAAATTAGAGTTTATAGTTTAGGGTTTGGGGTTTGAAGTTTATAGTTTAGTATTTAGTTTTTTGGGCTTATGGTTTAGCATTTAGCTTTGGGGTTTAGGGTTTATGGTTTAGCATTTTAGTTTTAGGGTTTAGGGTTTAACATTTAGTATTATATATGTGAAATTAG